>JAOANR010000008.1:23345151-23385789 GCA_030278955.1 Hygrophila difformis | reverse complement strand
CTAATACATAGTATGTTGTTTCCCAGTTGTGTGCGAAATTGTTGTCAGACCGTTGTCCACACAACCAACGAACAATCAAGTCAAAAACCGAAGATATAAATAGAACAGAGTGCGGAAATAAAATAGAGAACACCAAGATTTTTCACCCAGTTCACAGATCTACTTGCTCGAATGAGTTATATTCCAAACATATGTTTTATCTAAGACCTCAATACTTTTGCCATAATAAACACCATCAACTCGAGCTACCCAATAATGTGGAGGAGAATCTAGAACCTTCTCCCCAAAAGCAATGATATCCTCGTTATAATATGTAATAGATGACATGTTCCATTGGAACTCACAAAACCAATAAGTGTTAACAAAAAAGGCAAAACTACAAAACGTCCAAGAAAATTGCTGGTTGGGAGAAAGCTTCTGATCTCCAAGATCCTTCTCAAGCGACAGACAGTGTGCTTTGAGTAGTGTATTGTTCCCCAGCTGATTAACAACATAAATACTTTGTTCCGTCTCCCAAAAATGGCACGACGATGATGCGTTGATGCCGGATGGTTGCTCAAACAACATCCAACACATAGGGAATACCATCAAAAGGTATATCAAAACAAACTTATGCACTATTCCATGTCCCATTTTCAATGGAAAATGATGATAGAATGTCTTCCTCCTTGTCTTGAGTATGGAATGTTATATAGTACTAATTCCAAATTAATTGCTTGCTTCATTAATTGGGAAAATAGTAATGACAAAGCGAGTTACCACTTTCGAATGCCATAACGTAACCACTAAATTAAAAGTGCATTCAATATTGGACGAATATTACCAATTAAACGCAGCTGGTCTGAGTGATATGGGGCTCTGACAACTTAAGCAAATGTCTCGGGTTCGAGCCTCTGTGTATGTAGAACTCTGCTTTGTGAGAGACAACCTTTCAATGTCCACTAGATAAATGTATTAATTTTGGGTCCAACGTGGCTTGAGTATACCCGATACACGCAAAATATATATGAATATATAGGACGATATTGTATGTATATTTATTTTTTAAAAAAATTGTCATTTTCATATTATAGATATGCATGTATATTAAGAGATTGATCATGCAATAGTTACTTTGAAATTAAAAGAATATTTATATAGGTATTTTAATGGGGCATGTGTTGAAATTGAGAACATATTATAGCTCATTAATTATATACAATCACCATTTATGTACTCTCTCCTTCCTTTTTAGTTGTATTAGTAGAGATTAAAAAAGGTTCCACAATACTTGTCATTTTTAAGTAGTTATAGATAGTTATGTTATGTTTTTATTATATTATCTTTCATTTTACATAAATGCTATTTGTTGACATTTAACGATCGAAAATACCGACTTAATGAAATCAATCGCTGTTAGTGATCAAAATAACGATTGAATTTTTTATCGCTATTTAAGGACACATTTCGCGACTGAAATTTTCTTCTGAACTAGTAATACTCGCCCGTGCGATGCACCGGGCAAGATATTTTCATCAATAAAATAAAGAAAATATTTAAAAAGAATTAATAAATTTTTTTAGTATACATAAGTACACTATAGTCTAAGAACATTACACTACCAACTTTTCAGCTTCAGGAATCAACTGTCTTATACAAACTATTTCGGATACAACAATCAATTGTTGATAATAGCATGCATGCACTTAAATGTCATTAAGAAGAAGAATTATGGTAATTATTATACTTTTTTGCTACTTTTTGCAAGACACACAATCAAATTATCAATGAATAATTTATAAGAAAAAATATTGAAACAAAAATCTTCGAGAGCCGAGAACCTCAAGTAATTAAAAAAAAATTGTTTGATAATACCGCATATCTTTCTTCACAGCTACTGAATTAACTTTGAAGTGTTTGGGTGCATAAAACTAAATTTCATAATGAAAATATAGATATATTCAAGAAGTCATTAGTAAAAAATATCAAATGGCAACTCAAATGTCAAATTAACCGGATAAAAAGATGAAAGTAAAACCAAATAAATAAAGACAATTTATTACTATGCAAATTGATGACCACTCCAATGCTAACTCATGAACCATCCAAGGATATCTGCATTCAAAGTCAAGATAAATGAATATGTGAAAAACCACATGATTAGGAATCATAGTTTTGAAAGAAATACTAAATGTATATCATCAAATTAAATGAAGTAATATATATTCGTATAAGAATGAGATCACCGATCATATATAAAACTCTTTAGAACGAACCATTGATCATAATACTCTATCTAAGTAATGAGATAGTAATAATTACATGCAATATCTATTTAATTGAATGTTTTAATGAATTTAAATTAGATCAGTTTAAAATTTTTTTATTCAAATGTATTATAAGTTATGGTATAAAATTAGTATTTTATAATTTATTTAGAATTCAAAATAAATTTATAATAAAAATTAAATACATTTCATTACTAATCATTACATCTCTCGAGACAATAGTATTAGTGTTATCATTAATTATTGAAATAATAATAATAATAAAAACGAATATATTTGTTTTGAAATTAATGTAAATTAAAATATTTTCAATGAAATTCCCATCTTGAAACAATATTTCTTTTTGTACACTTTTCAATTCAAGGGTTTTAATGAATGTATAATAATGATATAGTCAATGGAGTTAATGAGATAATAATCATGACATGCACTATCTTTTTTTTTTTTTGGTAAACAGTGACACTCATGTGTCGGTAAAGGTGTGTGGCAGCCCAAACCACACAAATTACAAAGGGTGATAAAGGGGAGGGATAGAGGCCGGGTGGGGATCGAAGCCCCAACCTATGGTTGGGAGAAAGGATACTTGACCGCTAGAATAAGTCCTCAACCCCTGCACTATCTATTTCAAGGTTGTTAAGATCGGGATCCTATATGGGATCGTTTTTCTCTTTGCAAGATCGGGATCGTAAGATCGAATCGGGATCCTAAGATCTTATGAAATTGCAATAATGGATAAACTCAATTATGCATACTAATAAATAAAAGCATTATTTCGTGTGTTTATAAATATTGCAAGTTAATTAATACAATACAGTACAAAGACATCATAATCAAACATAAAATATTTCGTCATACATATATATTATGTATTTTTTTACACATCATACATAAGAAATACAAGCTCTTAAATTTAAAATCAAAGGAAAAAGTTACTTTGATCCCAAATCATAAAATACTATAAAAATTTTATCCGTTGAAGAGAGTATGATCGTAAGATCGTAGAAGCGTTTGAGATAGTATGACCATAAGATCGTAACATTCTATCATCAGGATCGGGATCTTACTAATTTTAAGATCCTACAAAGATCGGGATCGTTTTAGAGAGGTGTGATCGTAAAATCGTAAGATCCTAGTATCTGGATCGGGATCTTAACAACTATGATCTATTTAATTGAATATTTTAAAATATTTATATTAGATTAATTGAATATACCGACTTAATGAAATCAGTCACTGTTAGTCATCAAAATAACGATTGAATTTTTTATCGCTATTTAAGGACCCATTTCGCGACTGAAATTTTCTTCTGAATTAGAGGTAGTAAATTTTGGTTGCCAACCATTTTTTCATTTTTAAGTTTTATTTTTCTAAAGGAAATACCAGTGAATAAATTTTTTGTCGTGAAGCTTTCTTTCATTTTTTATACTATATTATTATTTTTGGTGCTGAGCTAATGACTCAAATTTGTTAGCTAAAGTTTTCTTCCAAAAAAATATATTTTATTTTTATATTTATCCTGTTACGTTTATACCTCAATTGAAAATGTCTTGCTTATTTATTACATTTTTATATTTATTCTGTTACGTTTATACCTCAATTGAAAATGTCTTGCTTATTTATTACATTTCATTGAATATATATAAATTAATTTAATTTAACTTATTTTATTTAGATTCAATTTATTTTACTTAATGGATTAATATTAATTTGTTCTTTAAATTTATTAATTTATTATATTACATTTTATTTTTAAAATATTTTTAAATTAATTTATTTCAGTTTTATTTTATTTTAAATTTAAATATTTATTTTTATTAATTTATTTAATTTTATTTATTATTTTTTAAATTTCTAAATTTTATACTACATTTATTTGCTTTTTCATGTATTTTATGTTATTTTAATTTAATTTTATAAATTTATAAAAATTTTATTTCTTTTTGGATGGTTTTATTATTTATTCATTTACTTTGATTTCAGTTTTATCTTATGTTTTTTTCAATTTAGTTAGTGAAGTTAATTTTTTTATTTATTTAATTACTGACTTTTATTATTGTTTATTTAATTAATATCATTTCAATTTTTATTTTATTTTAAAATTAGTTATTAGTTCAATTATATAATGTATATTCATATAGCATTGCAAGTGATGGCATGAAATGTATCGCATCTAATGGTACACACCATTTGGTAGTCTACGTATTGTGAATACATAAGAAATGGGTATGCTAATGTTTGGGCAACTATTACCACTCCCTAACTATATATAAAAAGAAGCACAAAGAAAAAGTTCACATCTCATTTCTCAATCATTCATTGCAACTTGCAAAAGTAGATTCTAAAGAAGTTCCTTCTCATGACAAAGAAACATACCTAGTAGAGGTAGTAAGTAATTTACTTATGAACAACAAAAAGTGTTCCAACAAGACTAAAGATGCATCACTTTTTCTTTTGATTTTATGACTATTATATGAATGAATTCCATAACAATCCACCCCATCTTTCAAACAGGCAGGTAATTTCCTCCCACTTCAATTTAGTGCTGATAGTCCATTCGGAAAAACAAGGGATGTTGGAAATTTTCAACACTTGGCCCCTATCACTTTTTTTTTTTTTTGGTAAGGGAGACGCTCGGGCGTCGACAAATACATAGCAAGGAAAACAAGAAAGAAGCAAGGGGGAGGGGAAGAAGGAACAGACGATAGCTAATTAAAAACGGGGAAACAAACACCCGCTGAGTCCGTGGCAAGAAGAGTGCGGACATCGTCGGGCAGCTGGTACGCCCAAGTGGTGACTTGGATAGCTTTTATTGGATAATGAAGTATGAAATAAATATTGCTAACTTATCCTCAGTTGTTACAAAATTATTACGTGGAATTCAAGCAAATCTTTGTCACACCATATATATATCTACAAAATCCACAAAAAGGCGACTTCAAGGGGACTTCTTTTGGTCTTTCTTAAATATTTTTTTTTTAAAGCCGTTTACGAAATTTTTTCTCTCAAGCAGTGCCTATCATCTTCTTATTTTCCATCCCTGTCCAATTCTCAACGGTTTTTGGACTGTTTTTTTTTTTTTGGACAGACTTGATGGGTAGTGGTAGCTCATGCTACAGGCCAAGCTCGCTGGAGCAACCAGCTCGGAATGGTTCTTCGTCGTCGGGATGGCACCATACTCATAGCCAAGCATCGTTTTCGTGGTATGCTCAAAGCTACCCTGTCCAGGTACCTTATCCGGCACCACATGAATCCAATGTTCCTACCCAAAACCACAACATATCTCCACCATGAAATGAATCCCATGTTCCTTCCCAAGAGCACAACATATCTCCACCCCAATCCCCGGAAACAAACCAATCCTATGTTCCGATCCTTTTCAGGACTACAATGGGGATGTTTCGGAGTCAGCGAATCTGCTAGCAGATAGCAGATTCGGAGAGAGAATTGTGAGATAATATGCTATTTCAATACGCTATATGCTCTTAAATCTACCCACAACCAAACACACCCAATGCGGTATAGTAATGATTAGACACTATCTTTTTATTATCGTGTATTGTAAAGTAGGGGTGATGGACTGCTGGTGGTGTTGTCGGAGGGATGGATGAGTTCGAGCTCTCATGAGAACAATAATTTTTTCATTTGGAAGAATGTTATAGCAATTGGAAAAAAAAAAAACTAACAAAATAGAAAACCCTTACGCAACCGAATGCATTTTCCTGTCGTTGGGCGATTAGAATCCATCAACATTGTGAAAGAAAAATACCGTTTCTAATTCGGTCGCTAATTTTTGGACTTAGCGACCCGATATTACTGAAACTTTCTTGTAGTGCATATATCCAAGAAATATCATTTCATATCAATGTTCACTATACTTGATGATATATAGTTATATGAAATAAAAACTAAAGCTATCAAAACTCCCAAAAGCTCTCAAAAGCTGCGTGCAGAACAAACCCTAATCATCTTAAAAAGACATTTATTTATTTGTAACGTACGATATTCTATAGCGGTTATGGCATTCGAAAGTCGTAACTCCATTTCACATTACTCCACTATTAATTAATCTAATTAATGAAGGAAGCATTTAATTCAGAATTGCTACAGTATATAATACGACAAGCTAATTAAGGAGGACAAACATTGTACCATCGATCAATTTCCATAGAAAATGGGGCATAAATTTGTCTCGAGATACTACTGTCTTTTTGTCTGCGTTTGGGAAAAGACGCTATCGATTAGCGTTTAGCTTTTAAAATACATACTAAAAATAACCTAAAATCCTATTTATAGTAAACGCTAATTACAGTAACCGCCAAATTTTAATCTCTAATCTCTAAACTCAGAACACTCCTCTCCCCCAGCTTTTAACTTTTCAAACTCCAGACTCTAAACTCTAATTTAAAATTGCATTACCAAACACCATTATTCAAATTTGAAACTATTTATTACCATTAATTTCAAACTCCAGACTCTAATCTCTAAACTCCAGACGCTAAACTCTAATTATTTCCCAAACATACCCTTTATGTCTCGATATAAATTTGAGCAACCATTTGGCATCAATGCATCATCATGCCATTTTCCGCAGGAAGAAAAAAAAAATTTATGTTCTTAGGCCCTGTTCTCTAGAACTTATTTTCAGGACTTATTACTTTTTTTTTTCAAAATCAGATCAGACCAGATCAGATAAGAAACATTCAGATCAGACCAGATCAAATCAGATCAGATCAGACCAGACCAGATCAGATCATTATAATAAAATTATATAATTATATATAATTTTTTTATAAAAATCAAAAAAATATAGCAATACAAATATTATTTATATTGTAGTTATTTAAAAATATTTCTAAAAATATTCTTTTGCTCATCAAAATATTATTTAAATATCCTAGTCACGTTCTTAATATATTTTATATTATAAATACTTTCAAAATATAATTTTAAATACTTTCACTAAATATGTTTAAAATATATAATAATGATAATAACAATAATAATCATAATAATAGTAATAATAATAGTTGTAAATAACTCTTAATAATTATTATTTTATTAATATTATTATAATTATAATTAATTAAATATTAATAATTAATTATTATTGAAAATACTAATATATAATAAATACTGTATTAGTAATTAGTAGTAATAATTAACAATAATAATAAAAACAATTAATTAATTATTATTACTATTATATAATAATAATAATAAACTAATTACTAATTTATTAATAAATTAATTTTTTAATAATTACTAGTAATTTATTGTTATTATTATTATAATAAATTAATTATTAATTTTTTATTATTATTATTATTACCATATAAATCTAATTAGAATCAAATATAAAGAAAATAAGATTAGACCAGATCAGACCAGATCAATTCAGATTAGATCAGACCAGACCAGACCAGATGGAATCAGATCAGACCAGACCAGACCAGATAAATTCAGATCAGACCAGACCAGGTCTTATAAATTCAGATCAGACCAGAAAAATTAAGGCATAGAGAACAGGGCCTTAGTCAGCTCCCCGACGAGATAGATGAACCGATCTTTGCACGTTGTCGGACTGGCACAGAAGATCTCGGAGAGAAGACGGTTTATCCCTACAATAATTTTTCTTGGACCTTCTGTAATAATTGTGAATCCCTTTTAAACACTACGTGGTATTGTGATATCCACTGGAACAAATCATCGACATATTATGCCCAGAAATTCACGGCCTTTGGGGATAAGCCTGCGGATCCTCCTTCACATTATTGGGGAGCTCGATATGATGGTATCTATTATGGCATTGATATGTGTGAATTAGGTAAATACAGTCTTTGGAATGAAACTCAGAAAAAATGAGGAGGAATCTTGATGTTGTGTGAAAAAAACATCTACCTATGAATTTTATTTAAATAATTTAATTTACTTTTAAGAATGGGTCTGTTCTGCACGCAGAGTTGTAGCTGCAAGTTGGAGCTGTAGGGAGCTGGAGCTGTAAAGAGCTGTGGGAGCTGTAGCTATCAGTTCTATCTAAGTGTTTTGTACAACTAGCTGTAGCTGTAAAAAAAATGTATGAAATGACATAAAAGGACAAATATTTATGTAGACTATTGGGTAGTGGGTTGGTTATTGGGTTAAAATTGTGATTGCTCAAAAATAAGCTCCTAGCTCATTTTTTAACGCTACTATACAGGTAGCTTCTAAAAAGAAGCTTCCAAAAGCTCCCAAAAGCTACCAAAAGCTAGTATGCAGAACGGGGCTTTTGTTTTGAAATAAAAGCTAAAGCTACTAAAAGCTCCCAAAAGCTGCGTGCAGAACAGACCCTAGCTTTTGGGAGCTTTTGGAAGCTCCTTTTTAGAAGCTACTTGTAGTAGCGTTAAAAAAATAAGCTAGGAGCTTATTTTTTAGCAATCACAATTTTAACCCAATAACCAACCCACTACCTAATACTCTACATAAATATTTGTCCTTTCATGTCATTTCATACATTTTTTCACAGCTACAACTAGTTGTACAAAACACTTAAATAGAACTGACAGCTACAGCTACCACAGCTCCTTACAGCTCCAACTTGCAGCTACAGCTCACAGCCACAGCTCTGCGTGTAGAACAGACCCTATATACTATATATACATATGCTGATATACATGAACGAACATATGTTAAATATAAATATATAAATAAAATCGATCGAGATTGATGATGCAATAATGACTTCGAAATAGTAAAAAAAAAAAAAAACACACACGAAAAGAAAATTGATAGTATTTTGATGCTGTACTCCTAAGAGCATTTCCAATGGTGGAATTTTTCACATCCTCCACCTCGTAATTTGGTATTGAATTTGGTTTCAATATTATTTATATTAAAAAATCACTATATTAATGCATCATTTATTTGATTGATGTAGGTAAATATTATCGGGTGAATGCAGGTTACCATCAAATACAAGGATATTTAGGACCTTATAAAGGAGAACGGTATCATTTATCCAATTTTCAATCGGGAAGACCAGCATCAAGAAAAAAAGAGATATTTAACCAAGCACATTTTTCTTTATGTAGTGTTATTGAACGCTCGTTTGGAGTATTAAAAAGGAAATATACTATTTTAAAAGTGATGCCGGATTTTCCTTTTAGGAAACAGGTCATGATTGTCATTGCTGCAATGACCCTACACAACTATGTGAGAAGAAATTCAAATTATGACAGACATTTTGATACAGATTGTAGCGATGATGAAGATGCAGGCAACGATGACCGAGGGGATGATGAAGATAACATTCAAGGTGAAGGAAGATGTGTTGATGAAGGTCAGATGATACAACTTAAAGAGAAAATAGCTCAAAGTTTAATAGGATCAAAAAATAATCGAAACAATAGAGGAAATTGGTTGTTAATTTTATTCATGACACAATTCGTTTATATGTCCACATTTGTATTTTTATTTGCTTGTAATTTATTTACATATTCTCTAAGACTATGGGTATGTTCTGCACGCAGCTTTTGAGAGCTTTTGGGAGCTTTTGATAGCTTTAGCTTTTATTTCAAAACAAAAGCCCCGTTCTGGACACTAGCTTTTGGTAGCTTTTGGGAGCTTTTGGAAGCTTCTTTTTAGAAGCTACCTATAGTAGCGTTAAAAAATAAGCTAGGAACTTATTTTTTAGCAATCACAATTTTAACCCAATACCACTACCCAATAGTCTACATAATATTTTATCCTTTTATGTCATTTCATACATTTTTTCACAGCTACAGCTAGTTGTACAAAACACTTAAATAGAACTGACAGCTACAGCTCCCACAGCTCTTACAGCTCCAGCTTGCAGCTACAGCTCACAGCTACAGCTCTGCGTACAGAACAGACCCTATATACAAAATTTGCTAAAAAGAATTACATAACATAAATTATTTTGAATTATGAACGATATTATTTTGTAAATGATAACTCAAATAATTTCGTAAAATAATATATAACTCTTAATTTTGCAAATAATCAATAATATTATTTTAATAATTAAAAAAATGGATTTAGAAAATTAAATATTTATATGTTGGTTGAAAATGTGCAAATAAAATTGCTTATTAATGAATGGCTAGTAAAGCCTATTTAAGTAATTTTGACTTTTAAACTCTAAACTCTAAAAAGGTTACCAAACACTCAGTTTGCAAATCTAAATTTCAAACTCTAATATCTAATCTCTAAACTTTAAACTCCAGACTCTAATTTCTAATCTCTAAATTCTAAACTCTATGGATTTACCAAACAGAGCCAACAATACCTTAAAACCAAACATATTTTAAGTTTTATGAGTTTTATGAATAGTAAGTACTCAAATTTGAGTTTTTACTATTCACAAACCTATCTCACTTTTTGAAATTAAATTACTTGTAGTCTCATCCCTCCAATTGTTGCATATTGAATATTGATTTAATTTTATATTAGGATTAATCATTTTATATACTTCATAAAAAATTTTATTAAATTTATTTTATATTTAATTAGATTAAAAATTTTAAGATTTCTTTATAAAATAAATTTTAAAAAGATAACTAAATTTTTAAAGTTTGAGTACAATCTTAGCAATCACTAAAAAAAAATTACATTAGTATACGAAAATATAATTAAAAATAACACATCTCACATACTGAAAAAAAAAATCGTATAATATTAGACAACCAAATAACTACGCAAAGAGAAAATTAAGTTAATAGCCATCTAACTCTTATTCTAATTATGCAACTCTTTCTTAATTAATTTATGTAGGGTTAATGTATAATTTATAAGAAATAATGGGTATGATTGAAAAGATAAATAAATTTGTATGAGAAAAAATATATAGAGAATATTCTATTAAGTTTGAATTTTGTGTAAATGGTTGGAAATAAATTACTGTTTGTGTGACATTTAGTATAAAATGAGTTTGAGTTTGCTGTTGACTATTGAAAATGTTCTAATAAAGAATTTTAAGAAGAGTTGTATAACTTATAATCCAACCTACACATAGGGTGGAAGGTGGATCAGTTTACTTATGAAATGGGCCAAATCTTATGGGCTATAATTTATAACCATAATGAATCTTGGGCCAGAAGCCGAAATAATAGGGTGGCAATTTTTGTCCGGCTTTTATTTTTTTCACCAGACTCGAATTTTGGATTCCGCCATAGTCTTAAAAGGAACAGAAACAAAGAAAACCACAATGCTTGTAATAAAAAGTCCACTTCACAAAACCATACACTATCACTTCCAAAACTACATTTTATATTCATTTCCCCCTACTTGAACAAAACTGGACATATATGACATTATTAAAAAAAACACCAGTTCAATCCAACCTCAACTTGATTCATATTCATGTGGAATGTTATGAGATGAATGTTGCTCCTTTGCCTTTTCCTTTTCCTTTTTGGCAGAAATCTTTGCTTTATTCTTCCCATCACGGGTTATTGAGTGTGGGCAACTATTACCACTCCCTAACCTAACCAAAAAGAATCACAAAAAAGGTTCCCATCTTCATTGCAAAAGCAGATTCTAAAGAAGTTGCCTTCTCATTACAAAGAAACATACCCTACTGGCCTAGTAGTAGTAAATAATTTACTTATATCCATCAAAAAGTGTTCAAACAAGATTAATTAAGATGGATCACTTTTACTTTGACTTTATGACTATTATATGAATGAATGAATGTCATAAGAATCCACCCCAGCTTTCAAACAGCCAGGTAATTTCCTCCCACTTCAATTTAGTGCTGATACGCAATCTGGTAAACTAAGGGATGTTGGGAATTTTCAACACTTGGATAGCTTTTATTGGATAATACTATGAAATAAATATTGCTAATTTATACTCAGTTGTTACAAAATTATTACGTGGAATTCAAGCAAATCTTTGTCACACCATATATGTATATCTACAAAATCCACAAAAAGGCGACTTCAAGGGGACTTTTCTTTTGGTCTTTCTTAAATATAAAAGCCGTTTACTAAATTTTTTTTGTCTAAAGCAGTGTCCATCATCTTCTTATTTTCCATCCTTGTCCAAATTATCAACGGTTTTTGGACTGTTTTTTTTCGGACAAACTTGATGGGGAGTGGCAGCTCATGCTATAGGCCAAGCTCGCCGGAGCAACCAGCTCGGACTGGTTCTTCGTCGTCCGGATGGCGCCATACTCATAGTCAAGCATCGTTTTCCCGGTATGCTCAAAGCTACCCTGTCCAGGTACCTTATCCGGCACCACATGAATCCAGTGTTCCTACACAAAACCACAACATATCTCCACCGCAATCTCCGGCACCAAATCAATCCCATGTTCCTTCCCAAGAGCACAACATATCTCCACCCCAATCCCCAAAAACAAACCAATCCTCTGTTCCTGTTCAGGACTACAACACGTCTCCATCCAGGACACTTCCACCGTCCACGCCTGACCCACAAAAGAGACTTCTTGACAGGAGATATTCGAGGATTGCAGATAATTTCACTTCATTACAAGAGGTAAGTTTATGGATAAACCTAAGATGTGTAGGATTCTTGGTGTCTCTGATCATCAGGAAATTCAAGACCCCCCCCCCCCCCCCCTTTTTTTTTCTGCAGGTGAGTCAGGCTCTAGCGCATGAAGGACTCGAGGCTTCGAATCTAATTATAGGGATTGATTTCACTAAGAGTAATGAATGGACAGGTCAGTTGTTATTTTTTTTCTTTTTTAAATAAAAATTGTTACTTTTTTATGGAATATCGAGCGTTGGCAGTGAAGAAGGTATGTAAATTGGTTTGGATTTTAGGCAAGAAATCTTACAACGGTCGAAGCTTGCATCACATTGGGAGTGGTCGAAATCCCTACGAACAAGCGATAACGATTATTGGGAAAACTTTGGCGGCTTTCGATGATGACAATTTGATCCCCTGTTTTGGATTTGGAGATGGTAGGTATAATATGACAACATTATACGTTCACTATTGCTTTCTGAAAATTAATTGACTATGGAGATATTCAGATGTTGATGTTAGCTGATGATCTTGGCAGCATCAACTCATGATCAAGACGTGTTCAGTTTTTACCCGGAAGGGGCATATTGTAATGGATTTGAGGATGTTTTGAGTCGATACAGAGAGCTTGTTCCCACTCTAAAACTTGCAGGTATGTAGTATGTACTTACCCGGGATCCTTTTTTGCTTGTTGAATTTTGGGAACAATTTTAGGCTACATTGTAAACTTCAACGCTAAAGTTTCCAAATCATCTCTTACAAAAAAAACATATGTAATACTACCTCCGTCTCACTATATTTGTTACATTTGACTTTTGGATACTATTCACTGTTTAACTTTGATTCGAATTTTTATCATAGTTATGCATAAAAAAAATTAATAAAAACAGTCAAGTGAGATCTTGTTAGATTTGTCTACTCTCGTAGTTTTAGAATATCAACTTTTTATAATTTTCTCTTGTATAGTACAATTTATGTATCAGCCGTTAAAAATGTATATTGGCGTACGTGTCGGAGAGTAATTTAATAAATATAGTGAGAGGGAGGAAGTAGTACTTGATACCTTAACACGAAGCATAATAGAAAGACGTTGGGCATCACACGGGGTCATTTTTGCTATAGGACCAACGTCGTTTGCACCAATAATCGAGAAGGCTATGGCTGTTGTCAACCAGAATGGAGGCCAGTACCATGTTCTGTTGATTATTGCAGACGGACAGGTGGGTATAATACCATTTACCTTGGATGTCCTGGTGATATGACAGAGGTCTTCTTTTCTTGTTGTTTATTACATTTGTTTATCAATTCAGGTTACCAGAAGTGTTGATACTGAAATTGGCAAGTTGAGCCCACAGGAGCAGAAAACTGTCGATGCAATTGTCCAGGCAAGGTAAATTTTCAACTTTTCTTAGCTAAAAGACTATGTTTCTCAATAGCTTTCTAATGCTGCAATAATATTAGCAGTAAGTTGCCTTTATCCATTGTCTTGGTTGGGGTTGGAGATGGCCCCTGGGATACTATGCAGGAATTCGATGACCACATTCCTGCCAGGGACTTCGATAATTTCCAGGTAAGTTGCTCTGAAACTTTTGAACCAATCACTGTATTGTCTACTCTATACTTATGCAGCATTTCTGATTGGATGTAGTTTGTGAATTTCACTCAAATTATGAGTAAAAACACAAGCCAAACCCGAAAAGAGATGGAGTTTGCTCTTTCGGCATTGATGGAAATTCCACTCCAATACAAAGCAACTAAGGACCTTAACCGGTTGGCGTCCTTGTATCTTTATCTTTCGAGTACAATACTTCTGCGTGCTTCTGTCTCCACACGTAACGCTATGTTTATTTTTCATTTCGGGTGTCTTAGGCAACAAAGAGGTAGTTTGCCAGAGAGGGTTGCATTTTATCCTCAAGTCTATGGCACGGCATTTGGCAGCAGCCCAAGACTGTCAAACGCGAATTCTTTCCAGCAGAGACCTAATCCATATTACGAAAACAATTCTCACGTTGGTGCTGTTCCTTCAGCTCCAATCTCTACTTATGAAAAACAAGTAAGCCTTTACCTAATGCACATTCTTGCAACTTTACAAAAATACTTAAACCAATTTTCTGATGTCATGAAAAAACATGAACAGATTTGTGCCCTTTGCCTTTCTAAGTTAAAGGACATGGCTTTTGGCTGCGGTCACCAGGTAACTAGTTTATACTAATGCTACCAACACCACAACTGATGGACGAAAGACGAGATATATAGATTGATAATCTGTTCTGCAATTTTGACAGACATGTTGCGAATGCGGACAAGAGCTTAAGCTATGTCCAACTTGCCGGTGTACAATTACCATCAGAATCAAGCTGCGCTGACCGGGTAGCTCAACCCTTGGCCATTCTCAGCCCCAAATTCTTTCAGCTGTACATGTAAGCATTACACTCCTTCACACATTGTACACAGAACATACCAGAATTGATGATTGATAATTTGCTTTAAGTTCAATACAGAGAGATGAATTTGAAGCAAAAGAATTTTACTGCATAATTGGAACTTTGCATCAGTTGGTGAATTCAATGATGTGATGAATGTTTTAGCACTGTGTGGTGAATGGATTTATTTCAGTTAGGTTAGCTCTTTGCTTTTCCCAAGTGGTAAAAACCAATCATGACTGCTCTGTAGTGAGAATTTGACAGGAAATAAACAGTGCAGCCCTATTCAATGAGGTAGATAAAAGATACCTAAATATAGTTTAGTAGTACATCAAACATATAAGGTCACTACCAATCAAAATGAGAATTCCAAAAACCCCAAATGACAAACAGGCCTGCTTCTTGGGTTCTGTTTCATGGCAAGCATTGGCTGTCAAAAGTGCTTCTCATTCTTCTTTCACCTAACATTTTGCCAGTCAATAAATACTAGGGTTTGAAGCAGGCAATGTGGCAAATGGGTAATTCCTACTGGCCACACATCTACAAATATCTTAAATTATCTTATTACAAGATACAAGTATTTAAGAATTCCCAATACTTAGGGCATAACAACTAAACCCCTGCACACTCCACATTCCCAACTAAAAAGGGTACACAAATGTGTCAACATATAAAGGACTTCCAGTCTCTGACAGTATTAAACTAAGAATGCTTTTTCTCGTTAGTAATCCACTTTCTATAGATGCAAGAACTCAACCAACAACCCTATTATTGCAATCAATGTTCATCAACTCAAGACCTAATACCCACTTACATTATATAATGGCAAACAATGCAAGCATGTGCAGCAGCAAAATGGCTATAAATACATTACACAGAAACAGAACCACCCTTCTTCCTTGGCCTCTCTCACTCTCTCCGATCCGAACCTCTATGGCTAAAGCACTATGCTACCAGAGATTGGAACGAGAGTTCAGCTCCGATGAGGAGGATATTCGCAAGCATGTGCTTGGAGGATTAAGGAACTCGAGATTCAGAGGAGTGCAAATCAGGAGGAAGTTGAGGTTAAAGGTCCACAGATTGAAGATAGGCCTGAGAAGCAAGCCAAGCCTGATAAAGATTGCATGGAGAAAGTTGTGCACAAGGTTAAAAGAATGCCATTCCCAGTTTGGACAACTTTTTGCTGGGAATTATCTTTTCTTGCAGGTTAATCCAAATCTGTTCAATTCTAAGTGTGCAGCTGTCGCTGACGACAATGGTAAACCTTATCTTAAGGATAATGATTTTCCGAGGTTGTCGGGTTGTTCTAGCTAGGCATACATACTATTGCTAGGCTTTACTTGCCAATTGTTTCTTTCTCTTGTTGAGAATGAGAAAAGAATGCTAGCATTACTTTTCATCCTCCAGAATGCTAGCATTACTTTTTCCGTCCCAGATTAAATTTAACTGAAATTTGCACTCTGTCTGGGGGCTTAAAAATGAAATTCATCATTTCATCCTCCCGTAGATGTTCCTACTCCTTTTCTTGAATGTCACAAAATACAGGGTACACTCAAATGTGAAGTATGTTTTAGAAAAACAAAAAGGAAATACTTTAGAAGACTTCTCGACTAAGATCTTCCATCCTATTAAGTTTAAACCCATGTTTGCTAATGTTGATTGATCAATGGAGAATATCATACAAGGGGATTGATTCATTTAATTTGACACTTTACATATACTTTGTTTGGAACCTAATCGCATACATAAGATGTCTGTCTCCTTCAAATTTTATTAATACACAAGAGAGAAATTCTTCAACAAACCATGCGGAAAAAAAGTTTAAGCACTTACTAGAAAATATATTACTATAAAGTATTTGTCACAATCGAGGCTGTAAAAGTTGTGTTGGATAAATGTCTTTTTTAAATCCCACGTCTTTACTAATCCGAGCCCAATTGGTCATATTCAACCCTAATTACATTTTTAGCTAGGCAATTAACGGTCTTGTTGGGCCCACTAGGAAGCATGTGGAGGGGAAAATAACCAAATAAATTCTTTACGTTCGTTTTTGATTTTTGTTTTTGGCCTTTATTGATCCGCTTGGCTTATTATTTTGTGTTATTCACACTTAGTTACTGGATCAATTACACAAAGTGGACTGGATTAAGTAGTCAACTTTAACTCAATTTCATGATTAAGTGGTGTGGAAACCACCTTAAATCCATTCTATTAAAAAATGACCATTGTGGCAGAAAAACAAGTTTTAATGACTTATTCGATCATCTTCCACTAGTAGGCCTCACAAGACCTTAATTGCCTCCGGGTGGTGAAAAATCGTAATGAAGATTAAATAGGACCAAATGAGCTTGAATTAGGAAAGATGCGGGAATTAAAATCAACAATAAATTAAAGATAAAGGACTAAGTGGACGATATTACTAGCATCGCACTAGGCAAAACTTTGAGCGGCATTGCCCAATTAAGGTAGCCACTTACAATTCTTACTTTCATTATCCTACCCGATGAAAACGAAAAACACATCAATCTATTTTTCTTATTTCAAACTATGGTTTTTATAACATATAATATTTTTATACGGTAATGTTTTTATTCGACACTACTATATGTCTGCCTATAATACATATCCATAAATTATTTTATTCTCATTGTGGAGTTTTATACCTACAAAGTGTGGTTAAAACTAAACAAAATCTTGTTACAGTCATAAGTCATTTATTGCTAGTGCCCGGATGCATATTTTTTTCTTTAGTTGAAACTAGAAAAGACTCCTAGAAGGAATTTGTCGTCAGACCCTTGCCAGGAAATCAACCGGGACAATTTTGAGTTACAGTCACTTATTGCTACTATTTTTGCATGGAATGGAAAACCAAAACACCCAAAAATATAAGGAATATAGATTTTAATTCTTGTTCCAGTTTAGATATTTCCGTTGAAGAAAAATATTCAGGCACATGAAATAGGTTTCTACTTCAGATATATCATTCGGTTTTTGATGTAAAAATTTACACATGGAATTCACACGTGGTTTTTTTTTTTTTTTTTGTTGGGTACAAATGCACACTTAGTTGTTTGGCCTACCGCTATTTATTTATGTATCTACCATACAGTACATACACTCTCTCATTTAACAGGATCAAGAAATTAAATTCAGCAGCTGTAAGTAGAGAGAGTGCAAGGAATAAAAGAGATCCCACAGTATGGTTGGGACTTCAGACACACCTTTGACACCCATACTAACTGATCAATTAGAGCGTATTAATGTCTATAAATTGAATGGTAAAATATCGCATCAGGACAATATTCACATGGTACAAAAAGCATGTGTGATATATCATCTAAACACAAAGTCCTAATATCCCCAAGGCCAAATCTTACAGCTAGAATTATGATTCAATCTAGCTCTCAACTTCGAATATAGTAGATGGACAAAATAAAGCTTCAGTGCTACTATTAAGTCGAGTATTTTTACTAGCGGGCAACAGTGTCAGATTGTCAGCACCAACAAATTATGTCATGCAAGACCAATACAGTATAATAGCATGAGACTTACCAGAGAACTGTTTGCTTCAACTCTCATCTACCCACAAAATTCTGTTGGAAAAAGCTCTCTGTTGTGGTTTCATTGCATATCTTTTCCCAACAGTTGACTAAATTGCACTCTACTTCCTAAGCAAAATAGCTGCATGAGGAGAAAATTAAGGATGTTACGTGGCATCAAACATAACTTCCAACTATTACAATTAATGGCAGAGACAAGGGGGAAACGTAAAGAGCCATCTCCAAAATACCATCAAAGAAGTGGATATGCATTCCTAATATAAGAACTGCAGCTTATCACCATTCATCCCACTTATTCATGAAGTCATTCCACATAGCTGCAGCAATAGAGTCCCTTCGTGTTGCTGCCATCTGCTCATGAATTGAGAAAGGTGACTGTAGATCAGGCTGTGCATCAAATTCAGTAGATTCCTCAGGTATTCCATTTTCAATGCTACTGAACAACCAATCATTATTCTCCTCACGACGAATGTGGTTGTGTATAACACAGGCAGCTATAACAATATCTCTTTGTATGTGAAATGCATATTGAGGAGCAAGTTTAAGGATTGGAAATCTCTCTTTCAGAACATTACATGATTTTCGGATGGCATTGCATAAAGATGAGTGTCGATGATTAAATAATTCCTTTGCATTCCTAGGCAAAAGACTAGTGCCTCGATATTCATGAAGATGATAACGCACTCCTTCGTATGGAGCGATGAATCCATCCATGTTATCATAACCCAGGTCAACGAGATAATATTTACCTGTAAGATAAAATTCAGAATGTATGTCTAGTTGGTATTAATGATCAGCATATAGAAATTTTTATTTAAGATAAATGTTGGATCAACCTTCTGGAACTGGTGGGAAGTTCTGATCTGGATCGGTGAGAACAGCTCTCAAAACACGTGAATCTGCAACCGAGCCTTCCCAGCCTGGATACACAAATATGAACTGGAGATCAAAAGTACAGGCCACCAGAACATTTTGTGATAAAACACCTTTTCTGTTGCGAAATCTAGATTGATCCTTCGCTGGTACGTGTGCAGGGATGTGCATACCATCTATAACCCCAATACAGTCCTAAATATAAATAAATAATATAAACAATATTGTAAAATTTAAAAGCAAAGTATTAAGAGTTCAAATGTTCACCTCAAAGTACGGGTAAAACCTATTACTTTTGAGGATGTCCAGTGGAGTTGTGAGAGGAGGTGGCTGAAGAAATTCACGTGACAGTGACTTCATTGCCTTCAATACATTATTAAAATGTCTACTTATTGTTTCACCAGAATGTTGAAACCGTTCTTGTATTACTCGATTACGCTCGTTGTGACCAACAACATTTAAGAAAATAGCCAACTGCTCCTCTATCATTACACCTGCTGTGTCCCGCAACATGCCTCTCTGTCGAAGAGTATTGCTCAGCTTATGAAATACATGTTTGTCCATCCTGAACATTTCCCGGAATAAATCATCTGGACCATTGAGCACTTCAGTCATGAATCCCGAGCCTTTTGGTGATGAGGTGCGTGCAGGTTGCCTTGTGATACTGGTATAGTAGTGGTAACCAGCCGCTGCTGCAATTAATTCCATCTTGTCCAGTTCCAAGTCAAAGTCCACCATGCAGGTTGATGAATCTGTATAACCAGATTCCATAAAACTTGGATTGATAGAAATATCTGCTTCAGACGGAATATGCTGCAGAGACCAAGAATCCATGAATCCATTATTTTCAGAAAGAAATATATGTATCCTTAATTGACGAGCAAGGTTCACCATTGAGCAATCATGCACTTGCAGCATCTCCATATAGGTAAATAAAACCATGCATGCCCAAACCCATTTAAACCCAACACCCAATGCTCAATACCTATTTGAAATTTAATAATACCCATATCAATTGGGTATTTATTTCGGGTCTACATTTTGTACTCAAATGTTTTGCATTGAGTTTGGGTTTAACCCAAATCCTAAGCATCATTTTTTCAAATTGTTAGTCTTGCACATAGCATATTATGAATTTATCTTTTTATTTAAATTGTAAAATAATATGTTCTTTTAACTTCCAATTTCCTGTAAAAGAATATATATTTATAAATTTATTTATTTTATATTAATATAACTTTCAGAAACAATGATGAATACAGAATGAGATAGGGGGAGTGCAAGAGATGATTTTTTAAGAAATATAAATATATTTCATAAATAATACTCCTATATGATTTTA
Source organism: Hygrophila difformis (assembly GCA_030278955.1). Lineage (NCBI taxonomy): Eukaryota > Viridiplantae > Streptophyta > Magnoliopsida > Lamiales > Acanthaceae > Hygrophila > Hygrophila difformis. The sequence continues at coordinate 23,364,836 of JAOANR010000008.1, read as the reverse complement.
AATTTTTTAAATTATTTTTCATTTTTAACAATAATTATTACAGTTTATTATTCTATTACTCAAAAAGTAGGAAATTAGTTTATTAATTATTATACTTTACTATTTCTATAAAATATTTTAATATTTAATCATATAGTATTTTTTTATGAAATTAAATAACATATATTCATGAACAAATGAAATATATTTTCGATGCATGAATTGTTGTAGGTATTGGAGATCCTCCGAAATAAGAATGCGCTAGTGATTTATAAAATGGAAAAGTAGGTAACTGGGTTATTGTATCAACGTCCATACAAATTTTCTAATTGTCAATCCAATCTCTAAGGATCGTGCCTCTAATTATTGGACCCATAGGATTTATTGGGTTTGGGCAAGCCGAAAACCCAGTTACTTTGAATCTATGGTTTGGGTATGAGTTACGCATTTTATGGGAAATATGGTATGAGTTTAAATTTTATTTTTGTTTTTAGGTATGGGCATGGCCAAAACCTACCTATTGCCAAGCCTATCTTCATATCAATGAATCCACAAGGATACTTTATATGAATTACCTATAAAATCTCAGATTGGTCAACAAGAGACGTACATTAAATATCAAGTTAATTAGCAAACTAACAATATAAGGGATAATAAAAAGCTAGGATTCATTGATATGAATTACCTATAAAATCTCAGATTGGTCAACAAGAGACGTACATTAAATATCAAGTTAATTAGCAAACTAACAATATAAGGGATAATAAAAAGCTTCTACAAGGGGAAATTAAATGAAATTTATAAACATCAAAGATAAAGATAACAAAATCAGATTTAGCACAGAAAATTGTGTCCTGTTGATATTGAAGAAGCAATAATCCAATAAATGAGCAGAACGATAGATTGAACTGACAAAGTCCAGATAGCAATAAAAACTGAATAAAAAATGCTTCACCTCGTTGGAGACGAAGGCTCTTCGATGCATTTTTTGAAGTATCAAGGCAGCAGTCTTTGTGAATGCCTGTAGACATAAATAAACTCGCACATAAAAGCAGCAACAATTATAGAATTAGAATCAGTACACATACAATATTTAGAGCATGCTATATATATACTACCTCCTCAACATTTTGGCCTGTGTTAGCAGATGCCTCCAAGAACATAAGCCCATTTTGCCTTGCAAAATGTTCGGCCTCATCTCTGCTAATAGCTCTTTGGAAGGAAAGATCACTTTTGTTTCCTATGAGCACAATTGTCATATTGGGATTTGCATGGAGCCTGGCATCCTCCAGCCAGTTTGTAAGCAGATTGAAAGTCTCTCTCCTTGACAACATAAATACATTTCCCAATTATACAAAATATCAAACATATCATTTAGCAATCCTTGTAGCATAACTGAAACAGTTTTCTTTAGATCTGCCAAAAACTATAGTGAAAAATCAATTCAACATTTAGTTGATATCCCCACATATTGTTTATTGGCATAAGGAATTACCACAGAAATTTGAATCCTATGTTATAGTTGAACCAAATCTTTTCTATAATCAGAGTTTGCAGATAGCTAACTGTGATGCACCTTATATTGAACTTACAAAGTTTGTTCATGTCTTAAAAGAGACCTCTACCAATTCAATAACAGAGATATTTAGCACTTATACAAAGAAACATCCTTTAGAACGCGGAAAATATATAGTATTCACCTTATAGGTTAAAAGGCGCACCATGGTGCATGGCACAGCCTGTGTGGTGTGTGCTATTTCTGGCATGGCACAAGGGCTTGACACAACACATATTCTTTTGTTTCTTTGCTTTAAAGTTGTGCAGTCAATTTTGAAAGTTCCAAGTTTTATTTATGTTAGAACTAAAAAGACTCATAACCCCTAACACCCTAAAATCAAGTGAACTCCTAAGCTTTTGTTGTTCTGCACATTGCCGGTTGTGGCTGCCTACCGTTGCTCACTAAAAATTAAGTATTTTTAGTTTGATTGTTTTTCTATTTTCCATTGTTTTTTATTCCTTTTTATATTTTCTGTCTTTTTCATTTATGTTTACTTTGACTGTTTTTAAAGTTGTCAAAATCTAAGGCTGTGAATGACCATGGGCAATGGCCATGTTTCCTCCATTTTCATTGGATTTAGACGATTAACATTTTAATATTTTATATTATTATATAACTCATATTGTGTTATTGCTATGTTTGTTCAAAATTTATTAATTTTGGTGAAAATTTAGGTAACAATAGTTTTCCCTCCATCACACTCACACGCTCTTTGTTAATGTTCATTGTAACTTTGACTCAATTTAATTGCAAGTACATAATAAAATAAATAGTTAAATTAGGACTTGTTAGATTCGTCTAATTGTATAGTTTTAGAATATATATTTTATATAGTTTTAGCTTTTACACATTTTAAGATATTAATCGTTAAACAAGTGCATTAGATTTCGTGTCCCAAAAGAAGTAACAAGTTGGCTGGGACGGAGAAAGTATGGTTTATAATTCTAAAGTGCATACACTTGCATTTTAAAAATTCTTCAATATGCCATGCTGCAACATTTGCCTTTTAAACTATATTTTACCTTAATTCGGCTATTTCAAAACCAACACTGGTAATAAATCATTCTGCCAACAAAGTAAGAGGTACTATCATGAGTGCATTCAGTGTTATTAATAGTACTACCTCCGTCTCAGTATATTTGTTACGGATGGTTTTTTTGCACTATTCACTGTTTAACTTTGATTCGAATTTTTATCATAGCTATGAAAGAAAAAACACAGTCCAGTGAGATCTTGTTAGATTCGTCTACTCTTGTAGTTTAATACATTTAACTTTTTATAAACTTTTCGTTGTACACAATTTAAGTTATTAACCGTTAAAAATGTGTATCGGCATACGTGCTGGGTGGGTCCGTAACAAAAATAGTGAGACGGAGGAAGTATGTAACCAAGATTGGCAAATACCCTCTAGCAGAAGATATTCCATGAACATACGCATACAAAAAAGATACTATATACTTCCTCCGTTCCTAAATAAGTGCTACGGACCCACATTTCACGCAATCCAATACACGTTTTTAATTCGTAATAACTCAAATTCCATACAAGTAAAAATTATGAAAATTTGATATTCTAAATCTATGCGATTAGACGAATCCAACAAGATCCCACTTGACTATATTTTATCTTATATAATTGTATTAAAAAGTCGAGTCAAAGCTACTTAATGAACAGTGACAAAAGTCAAAATGTGCCAATTAAAAAGGAACGGAGGTAGTAATTTTCTACCTTGTGATATCATACACAAGAAGTGCACCAGCTGTTCCTCTGTAATATGCACTTGTGGGCATGTAAGTCACTTGACCAGCCTAAAGATTAAAATTAATTAGGTGCACACCAACAAAAATAAAGGTGTAGAGTTTTAAAGTCAAACTTTATGAAAACAGACACAAATGGATACACAAAATCAGAATGTTTTGTACAGAATTACAGTATTGTTGACGGAACCAATAAATATAAAATGATCCCACCAGCTTAAACTTTTAGGGAAGACAAGATGGTTAGGTAATAGTGTATCAAAAAACTGTTCTTAAACTGCGACGGCAACCATTGGTTAAAAAAAATCATGTGCAAGACTTGGTGAAAAGGAACTCACATAAGAGGGCCATTATAACAAACATATACAAAACAAAGATTAAAGAGGAGAGATTCAGATCATTACCCTTTCCTAATTGAGGCTGACAGAAACAAGTTTGTCAAACACCATCGTTTGTTATATCATGCAGCACAGAAGTTCAGTTCATGTATGAGGAATGCAACAGAACACAGATGTTATTGAGCGGATAGGTGACCTACGCTGACACTGGATAAATTTGCATGTTAGCTATGTCTTTATTTTATTAGGTTGTCCCAATGAATTATAAAAAGAAATAAGTCCAGTGCATTGATGTATTTGCAGAACTCCTAGTTTGACCCTGCCGCAGCTTGGATGAGTGTATGGCCAAATTCAAACTTATTAAACCAAACCATTTTTTGGCGGTTCAAGTCGCAATCTATAATCAGTTTAACGAAGTTGTACTCATTGGCGATCAATTTCCAAAACTTTTCTCAACTAATCCTCCAGTAGACATACAACAAAGGTGGAATTTTGAATAATATGAATAATAAATCACAATTCACACACAAAAAAAGGAAAAAACCGAAGTAACACGATTCAAAAATGAGAAAGGGGGGGAATTTTCAGTGAATTACAGTGTCCCAAATTTGAAGCTGAATTTGCTTGCCGTCGATGGTAACCACCCCAGCACCGAATTCTACTCCGAAAGTGGGATCACGCACCGGTAGAAACCTTTTCTCGGTGAATTGCAAAAGCAGAGATGATTTCCCCACTCCTGTGAGCAAAAGCAATAAAACAATGACAAAAGATTATTAACTCATGCGTGAATTTAACACCAACTAGGGTTTTAAGTTGGGAGCAATTCAAGGGTATGGGTTGTCTTATAATCCAACCTGCATCTCCGATTATTATGCATTTGAAGAGGTCGTCGTACGGCATTCTTCCCATACGACGTCCACGGCGATGAAGGAGAGTGACAGTATGACTATCGAGCATCCAAGACGCACAGCACAAGTGCACAACTCAGACAGTCAGACACGATGAAGATTTCAAAATTTATAACAAGAGACTAGTATTTTTTGCCCGCTGCGCACGGACGGTATCTTTTATTTTTATTTTTTTTTAAAAAAAAATAAAATCGGTAATTTATTAGGTTCACCGATAATTACAAAGGTTGTGAAATAGCAAGCAGAAGACAACTGCAGATAAATACAACCATAACCTCTTTTCGAACAAACATTATAAATTATTTTACTGTATCCATTCCAAGTTCAAATTAGGTTTAGTCCACTATTTTTTTACATAGATTGCAAGTGAAAGTGTTATTCTTTCGGATCCCTGCTTCTGTTGTTGTCAATATCCGACCTAACAAAAGTTTGAAAATCTTACAGCCGGTGAGGAGAAGCCTAGCCAACCCTTAGAGAGAGCGAAGGCCAAGGCATTTTCAATAAAAGCAAGAAATGCCATGTTGTACTGTGACAATATTTTCAATAAAAATTTCATGAAAAGATCTAGCATGAACATGAAAATAACATGAAGAAGCAGAATGCCATGTTTTTAATTTTCATCCTAGCATCATGTAATCAATAGTAAATGATACAATAAATAAATATTAGGGTTTGCTTCATTATATAGTGAATACAATAAAAAAGACCAACAGGCATGGAATTTCAGGCACCCAAGAGCAAGACTCTCTCACAGGATTTTGGCACCAAGTCCTACTTGGCCATTATTCCCACAGAGTGGATTATTTTGGCAAAAGTTTACTGAGATGGAGGTTATTTAAGCAATAAGCCCACAGTTTTCAATCTAAATGTTCATTAGAATAAGATAGGATAATAGTGTCCGAAATAGCCATAGTTTAGAATTAAGTATATGGTATACCTGAATTGTGACTGTCCTTGATTGAAACTCATCCTATGTCAGCATGGAGTTAGGATTTCTCTTTTCATTGATGAATACCTGTTGTTTGGCCTGATCCATCCCTGATTATGAAAAAATAGTGACATGATCAAATGCATAATATAAATCTATAATACTCCCTCCATTTTGTAAAGTTGTAACATGTTAATAGTTATTACTATTCATTGAGTAATTTTGATTCAATTTGTTAACACAGTTCTATAAATAAAACATAGTCAAGTGAAATCTTGTTGGATTCGTCTAATCGTGTAGTTTTATAATATCAATTTTTTTATAATTTTTACTTTTACACAATTTCAGATATTATGCGTTAAAACTTAAATATGTGCAGATTGAGTGAAATACCTTAATGTTTCAATTTTTTAGAAAACGGAGGTAGTAATAAACAAAAAAAGAAAATTTGAAAGCTTAAATTGGACCCGAAAGTTCTCAAACTATAGCACATAGAGGAATTAAATATAGTGCTAGTCAGGAAATTGAAGGTTTGAAAGGCTCTGTTGCCTAGCAGGGTGAAATAATTTGCCTTTTAAAAGTCAATGGAAATTTCAGGATTGTGGAGACAAAGCCTCATATTCAGTAAGAGGACAAAAAAAGATGACTTTATGAGAATCAGTAGCCAAAGCCAACAGATCAACAGGAAAAAGACCGAAATATGTATAGCTCAAAAGCCTCCTGAAAAACATAACCATTCATTGCATTGAACACAAACAAACAGTAACAATGGAGACGAAAAGCTTGCTAGAACATGATTATTGAATTCGCCACCCAATTCCTATTTCAAAATCTCAATTTTCTGTCTACATATGCTAGGCTACCACTCTCATTCCAACATCATTACCCATGGCATTCGAACAAAAATCAAACTGATCAATGGTTGTTCAAACCAGAGGCAGTTAGAATAGCAGGGGCCAAAAACCGATTCGCAACAGAAATTGATAAAAGGGTGTGTCTCATTTTCTAAAGATAATGAAATTTTTACCAGATATTGGCTCATGAGGCCCCAAATGTAAGTCACATTCAAACATGCTTTGAAAAAGATATACTTCAATAATAAGTCACATTCAAATATAAGTCCCCAAATTTAGAGGAATTGCGGGAAGCACTCTTCAAATCTTTTCCATTTACCCAAAAAGAAAAGGAATAGGAGGAAATTTTAAAATCAATAATAACGATAGTCTCATAGTCCCGGCAACCAACAAAGCAATTTATCGAACAATTGGTGCGCAATGTAAAATCTTAAACATCAAAATAACTACCTATCAGGAAAAACATTCACAATTGCAAACCCTATTAGAACACTACAAACCCCTACCGTTTTATTTCAAAGTTGGATTTGCCTATAAAAATTCCAACCGTTTCTTAAGAATTTCGGATGGAAGAGGGGGAAAATGGCAGTAAATTGATCAAATCCAATTGCTTTGATTTCCTTTGTGATTTTAGTTTTCCCTCAGAAATAGCACATTCATATACACACACACACACACAAAAAAAAAAAAAAAAAAAAAAAAAGACAACCTAAATACGCGGAGGAGCAACAACCTTCATACGCGAAACCCAAGGCAATGAGGATGAACGTGCGTTTGCATTCCGATGGATGAAAGAGGTGTATCGCTGAACTCTTGGGAAAGTTGTGGAAAATACTTATTTTGGATTGTGGGGAAAGGGCGACAGGATTGTAGACAGGAAAGAAAGGTTCGAGTTGTTGGGAGAAGGCGAGGAAGGCAGGAAGAGCCGGAGTGGACTGCAAGAAGAGACGGAAGGAATGGAGGGTAGAGTAGAGCACGGCTGAAGCGCTGAAGCGGCACAAATCAATCAAGAGCATCTCCAATAGGCAATAGCCACCGGGCCGAACCCTATACTCAAACTCCTTTTACAATAAATGCCAAGGGATGTGAAAACAGGATGATACAGATAAATAATACTCCCTCCCTCCCACCCAAGTGTTTTGGTATTGTTGGGCACGAGAATTAATGTAGTTATATGGTGGGGTCCACATAGTTGTTGGATGAAAAAATTATTTTTATTTATAGAAAGAAGACATTTGTAATGGGACATTCAAAAATAGTAAGTAGAATATTTGGAATGGGACGGAGGGAGTATATTTTACAGCAAATATCACATCAAACAGTCTAGGGGTAAAAACGGGACGAATACGGGCGGATAATACTCGTCCGGTATCCTATGTCATATTTTTTTTTATCAAATACGAATAAGCTTGATACAAATACGAATTCGAATATATCGGAAAAGGAATACGAGACGGAATCGAATTTTAACTTGGATTATTTTATAATTCTTAAAATTATTTTTTTTTTCTAATTTTTTAAGAGAAATCGGAATATACTCCAAGATCAAGACATCCAAATAGCATCACTATAAGATGTTACGTACTATAGTTTAGATGCAAAGAACCTAATGATGTAGTCGAAGTGATTAATATGATTTGACTTAATTAATTACATATGACTTTCAAGCTTTTGATTATATTTATACATATAGTATTACTTATTTATTTTATAGTTAATACTCCAGAGCATAATATATTATAATATACAATAAATATATATATAAATTTCTGGATATTCGGATAAAAAATACGGATAATATCCACATAATATTCAGATTTTTTGGATACGAACGGATATTTGCAATCCCATATCATGTCCCGTATCCTCCAAATATCCGCTGGATATAAAAGTTCGAAATCGGATTCGAATATAATCGAATATGTTATCGGATCGGGCTGGAATTATCCGTCCCGCTTTCACCCCTATTCATCTCCGACCATTTACACTAAACTCAAACTCAAAATAATATTCCATATATATCATTTCCCATACAAACTTAGTTATCTTTTCAATCATACCCATCATTTCTTATAAATTACTATATATTAACCCACACAAATTCAATACCCATTATTATGCCAATATAATTAATTAATTATCTTTATGTTTAAAATTTAATTTATAAAATAAAATTCTCAGAAACAAAAATAAAACTTAATAAAATTCTTCAAAACTTAACAAAAAAACATTGTATAAAGTATAAAATTATTAACCATAATACAAAATTAAAAAAAAAATTCTTCTATTTTTAAATTAATATGTTATTCAATTTGCAACAATTTAAGGGATGACATTGTAATTAATTTAATTGCAAAAAGTGATATAGGTTTATAAATAGTAAATACTCAAATTTGGGTATTTACTATTCATAAAACTCAAAAAACTTAAAATAGGTTTAATTTTAGAGTATTGTTGGAGAGAAGATGCCACCCCATTTTAAGTTTTAGTGTACCATTGGAGATGCCTAAGAGTTAGGGCTCACACAGATTATTATTAGTAGAACTGAGGTGAATACCAGGTATCCCAGGCACATTGGACCCAAGACTTTTTTTAGGTGATTATCAGGATATCCCCAAGCCACTAGACCTTGCTTAAGCGACTAGAACTCTCATCCACTCAAGCCAACTGTTGTTGGTTCTTCTTATGATTTTGAATTAGTGAATTAATGTTTAATGATTTTTTCTTTCTTTCCTGCTGACATGGCAGTAGTCTACTGGCATGGCATTGCTTAGTGATTAATGAGCGCTTATGTATGAACTCAGGCATCTACGTGTTTTAATAAGATCCGTTGATCTAAAAAAATATGATATAATGACTGATTCAACCTTAAAATTAAAAGGAAGATGAAGAAGATCGATTATAATGAATAAAGGGTAATATAGTTTGAACATATAAAAAAGTATTTACTTATTATATAGATAGATAATTCTATTCTTTGGCAAAATATAAAAAAGAATAATAATAAAATAAAATAAAATAAGAAAGTCAATACCGTATGAAGTATGAACTATGAATTGACTTGTGTGGCTTGAGCTCCCACACATTTTTGCCCACGCATAGGTAGGGGTGAACGCGATACGGGTTGGTGCAGTCGCGAAAAATGGTTTGGGAAAAAATTAAACCAAACCAAATCATTTTAGCATTTAAAACCAAACCAACCAAACCGAAAAAAGTGGTTTAGTGCGGTTTGGTTACAGTTTAACCAAAGATTTAAAAAGAAAAAAAATCCTTTGAATTACAATTGTAAGTGTAACAGTCCAAACTCCGAAATGCGAAAATAAAAGTTTTAAAAAAACATAAGTTTACTGTTTAAAAACCAAATATGTAATAAACTAGAATTATTACAAGCTATTGGAAAAAATAAAACTACAACTATAGCATAAGAAAACAATAGTAGTAGAGGCAATGAAGGGTAGCAGTAGCAGCATGTGCTTTCTGAAACATATCAAGATTACAAATATAACATATAAACCAATGCACAAAGTGCATTACATCAACAAAATTTCTGAAACATACTTCCTCTGTTCCTTTTTAAATGTTACGAACCTACATTTCACACAATCCAAGATACATTTTTAATTCTTCATAACTCAAATTGTATACAAGTAAGAATTATGAAAATTTGATATTCTAAATCTATGTGATTAGACGAATTCAACAAGATCCAGCTTGACTATATTTCATCTTATATAATTGTATTAAAAAATCAAATCAAAACTACTCAATGAACAATGGCAAAAGTCAAACCGTGCATTTAAAAAGGAACGTCGATATTATTAAACAAATAAATAGAAGCTAATGAAAGGGCATGAATCTTTCATAGTATATCATATATAATATATATTTTTATTATATATATAATTGCGTTTTACGGTTTAGTCTGGTTAATTTTTTTCTCCGGACCAAACCAAAACCGCAAACCACGGTTTTCTAAAAATAAAAACCGGACTACAAATTTTATACCGCGAACCAAACCAAACCGTAAAAATACAGTTTGGTCTGGTCTGATTTACGGTTTGGACGCACTTTGAACAACCCTACGCATAGGTGTCAATGTTTACAAAAAAAAAACTATGAATCACCCATTTAGAAACTCATAGTATACCGTATCCTAGCTACGAAAATAAGATATTTTTCAAGTTATTGAAGTAATCTAGAATTGGTGAACCATCGGTTGCGGTAAAAAAAAAATCCTATACATATTCTTATAATTATGCCATCCACTTTTAAAAAATTAATAATAATAATAATAAATAAATAAATAAGTACTCCTATTTTTATTTTTTATAATAAAAAAGTCGACACCATTTTATTCATATATTTCCTCCATTTTTTTAAAGGTTACACTTCTCATTTGCACATATGCCAATGCACATTTTCAATGATTAATAACTCAAAATAAGTACAAAGTAAAAATTCTAAAAATCTGATATTTAAAAACTATAAGATGAGACGAATCCAACAAGATCTCACTTGGTTATATTTTGTCTTGTATAACTATAACAAAAATAGAAGTCAAAGTGCTACAATGAACAGTAAAAAAAAATCAAAACGTAATACTTAAAAAACGGAGGGAGTATTTCACATAATATGGTATGCGCCCAAAATAAACATAGAGCAATATATGCCAAATATTATCGGGAGGTCTCACTAAATGCTTAGTCACGTACATACTTCCTATTGAATGTAAAGGGATCAGCAAGAGCCATGGCAGAACACTTCAAGATTCGATCAAAGGAGGATTTGGCTGAAGCAGTTTTTAACTTGGGCCCTATTCTTTTATTTTGCAATTGTTTTAGTTAGTGGGCTTAGACATTTCTCAATTGTACATACTTTGTCTCGGCCCATTTGTCAGCTTGTAACAAAGTCTGTCATATACTTCCTATGTTCTCTTTCAAATACACACATCCTGCATTTCACGCAGTCCAATACACATTTTTAAATATCAATAACTCAAATTATACATAAGTAAAAATTATATATAAAAAAAAATAATATTATAAAACTACGTTACTAGATAAATCTAACAAGATCTCACTTGACTATGTTTTATCTTATATAACAATGCTAAAAAAATTGATCAAAGTTACTTAATGAATAGTAACTACTATGCAAATGGATCAATTATAAATTTATTCCTCCAATCTTTCTTGTATATTCATTAGATTCTTCATGGTATCAGAGTTTTGATCCAAAATTTCATCCTTATTCTTGATTATTTCTGTTTGTATCTAGTGATTGCTCATCAATCCCTATTCAATTTATCAAAATGTCTACTCTCACTGATGGAGGAAAACACCCCACCTCAGGTCACAGCTCAAGTCCCTGAGAAACTCCAGCTTACCTTTGTCGACCAGCCTCATTTGGTTCTCACCACCTCTCATCTGGATGGATCCAACTGGATGTCTTGGAAGGTAGCAGTGGAAACAGCTTTTTACATTAAAGCCAATGATAGCTTCATATTAGGTACCTTCCTTGCGCCACCGACTGATAAACCTGAGTACAAAATTTGGAAAAGGGTTGATTCCCTAGTTCTTGCTTGGCTTAGAAATTCTATTGCTCCAGAGTTAGCCAAGCATTTTTTTCACATTATATCTGCTTATTCACTATGGAAAGAACTCAATGAATTCTATGGAAAAGTAAGTGGTCCTAAAATTCTTAGGCTGAAAAGAAAGATAACCAATTTTTCTCAAGGAAACAATTCTGTCAACAGTCATTATAGTGAGCTGAAAAGGATTTGGAATGAATATAGGTTTGTTAAGCCATTCAAAGTTGATAACCCTAGTACCCTAAAATCCCTTATTGATTCTGATGAAGAAGAATTGCTGGTACAATTCCTAATGGGACTCAATGAAAGCTTTACTCCTATTTTTAATCAAATTCTCATATTGGATCCTTTGCCATCAATCAGTGTTGCATTTGGTATGGTGTGCAGTTGTGAAGAACAAAATGGGATCATTGGAGGAGGTGGTAATGAGAACACCTCCAACTTTGTTCTAGCCTCTGTTGACAGGTACAATGGTGATAGAAATGACAAGAGTTCTGCCTCAAGTGACAAAAAGGGATTAATTTTGTGTGCCTATTGCAAGAAACCAGGCCATTCCAAGGACAAGTGCTACCAATTGGCAAACAAAAATGCCTATTGTGACCACTGCAAGAAGTCTGGTCACAGTAGGGCCAATTGCTTCATGATCTTAGGCAACATCCCAGAGTGGTACAAAGCTTTAGGAGACAAAAGAAAGAGTAACAACCTGGAGCTGTTATCAACTCTGGAGCATCTGACTCATCAGCTGGACCAAAGTCGCTTGCCACTGAAGATGCCCTATCTGCTGTTGAAGACCGTCTGATGTCAAAACTTGAAGATGCTATAAAAAACCTGGCTAAGTCTCACTTCAACTCCAACTTGGCAACCCCTCTGGACTTTGCTGGGAGCATATATGAAATGGCGGGTAGTTCATCACCCTTTAATCACTTTAAATGGTTTGTGATTACTAGATTCTGGAGCGAGTTGTCATTTATGTGCTGACCTTTCTATGATGATTGATCCTCTGCCACTTGACCATCATAAACCAATAATTCTGCCAGATGGCAAAATCAAACTTCCTACACACATTGGCTCAGTCAAATTTTCTAATGATCTCACCGTTCCAAATGTCTTTTTTGTTCCTGGTTTAATGCTTAACCTACTCTCTATTAGTCAGCTAATCAAGGACTCTCATTCCATTGGTATCTTTGACTCTGTCTCTTGCATTTTGCAGGACCAGAAATCTTAGAAAAATCTGCTCAAAGGCTCTCTCCTCAATAAACTCTACACATTCAGCTGTGCTAGAAGTCACTCCTTATCTTCAGCTGCTGTTGCAGCTATTCCTGAACATGATAGCTATAGTGTTTGGCACAACAAACTTGGTCAACCTTTATCTTTTGTAATGGCCAAGTTAGGCTTTAAACTTTCTAATTCCAATTGTATTCACTGTGACATTTTTCATGAATCCAAATCACATAAACTCCCTTTTAATGCTAGTCAATCTCATGCTTCAAAATGTTTCGAATTTATTCATTGTGACCTTTGGGGACCATTCTCCCTTAAGGACAGATCTGGTTTTAGATACCTTCTCACTATTGTGGATGATTGTTCTAGAGCAACATGACTCTATCTTCTATGTCAAAAGTCTGAAACTTGCAACATACTGTCTAAATTGATTGCCTATGTAAAAACTCAATTTCAAGGGGTCATTAAAACTGTTAGAACTGATAACGGTTCAGAATTTTGCAATAATTCTTGCTTAAATCTCTTCACTTCTTTGGGAATCATTCACCAAACTTCTTGTGTGTACATCCTTCAACAAAATAGGAGAGTTGAGAGGAAGCACAGACACTTAATCACAGTAGCTAGAAGCCTATTACTTACATCTTCTGTTTCAAAAATTTATTGGGGTGATTCTATGCTTACTGCTGCATACATAATAAACAGACTTCCCACAGCTGTCCTAAAGTGGCAATCCCCTTGTGAAATCTTATTTGGATCAAAACCTGATACTTCCAACCTGCACACATTTGGATGTCTGTCGTATGTAAAAATCACTTGTCCATTGGGTAAACTTGACCCTAGCGGAAAGAAAGGAGTGTACTTGGGTCCTTCTTTTAATAAGAGAGGTCACAAAATTCTCATTCTAGACTCTAAGGAGATTGTGATCTCTAGAGATGTACTTTTCTATGATTTTATTTTCCCTTTCAAAACCAATGTATCAAAATGTGTTCCACCAAATGTTCTTGAACCTGCTCCCATCATCCACCCTCCATCTTCCCTTTATCAACTAGGCCAGCTACCCTCAACAGCTCCCTCTAACTCTCACTCCACTGAGGAACCTCATCTTTCTCAGATTTTGGTCCACTCTCCTCTGACCCCTCAAGAGTCAGTGAGCCATACTCCACAAACAACTTCTCTTCCCTCTCCCACTGAGAGGGAATGTCATACTGGTGAATTGTCTCTAAACAGCTCATCATATGAAATTCCATCTCCTATGGATTCTTCATCTTCCACCTCTTTAAGCACATATATGATTCCTCCTTTAGCTCCAGTGACCCGACCAAAAAGAGTGACAAGGATGCCTGCCAAATATAAAGACTACATATGTTCATCTACAACGGATCCAGAGTTTGTTCCCTCATCTTTTTTTCTCAAGCAGATGGTCTTCCTCGCTGAAACAGGGCTATCAAGGCTGAACTGGAAGCACTAGAACACAATGACACTTGGGAATTGGTTTATTTACCGAAAGGCAAGAAAGCTATAAGATGTAAGTGGATCTTTAGAATCAAACATCATCCGGATGGGATTATAAGCAAGTACAAGGCTCGGTTAGTGGCAAAAGGATTTCACCAAAAATATAGAAAAGACTTTAATGAGTCTTTTGCACCTGTTGCCAAAACTGTAAGTGTTAGAATCTTTATTGCTCTTGCTGCTTCAAATAGGTGGGATATATCTCAGATGGACATAAACAATGCTTTCTTGCATGGCTCCCTAGATGAGGAAATCTACATGAGCTGTCATCCAGGTCTTTCATCCTCCTCTGGACAAGTATGTAAGCTCAAACTCTCTTTATATTGGCTTAAAACAAGCACCAAGGCAATGGTATATAGCCTTGAAATACTTCCTTTTGGCCTTTGGATTCTCTATATCTTATTTTGATCCTTGTCCCTTCTTTAAATATACTTCCACTGGGGTTATTATACTTGTTGTATATGTGGACGACATCTTGCTTACAGAGGATGCAACTGAGGACATCTTATCTGTAAAAAAGAAGCTACATAAAGAATTCACTATCAAAGACTTAGGAAGTGCATCCTACTTTCTAGGCCTTGAGATAGATAAAATCGAAGCTGGATTCTCTGTCTCAATCAAAATATGCTCTTGACATCTTGTCTGAAGTTGACTTTCCTCCCTCTGCCAAAGTTCAGGTGTCATGTCCTCCACACCAACAATTTACATCTGATGACCCTAAATTTGATAAAAGGAGGATTTGGCTAAAGCAGTTTTTAACTTGGGCCCTATTCTTTTATTTTGCAATTGTTTTAGTTAGTGGGCTTAGACATTTCTCAATTGTACATACTTTGTCTCGGCCCATTTGTCAGCTTGTAACAAACTCTTTCATATATGCGTCTCTGCTACGCTGTATACGACTGTAACCAAAATTTATTTCTCCAATCTTTCTTGAATATTCATTAGATTCTTCACTTCCTCCGTTTGTAAATAATAGCCTCATATGTGTTTTTGACACTATTCACACACACACATACTTTGATTTAAGGTTTTCCATAGTTATACAAATTAAAATATAGCCAAGTGGGATCTTGTTAGATTCGTCTCGTCATGTAGTTTTTAAATATCGAACTTTTAGAATTTTTATTTTTACCGAACTTGAGTTATTAATGATTTAAAATATACATTGGGCAGTGAGACTGTAGCAAATAAAAAAATGGGGGAAGTATATTATAAGTATACCGTACAAGAGCCACTGGCATAATTGTCTCTCATTATAAAATACTTCCTCCGTTCTCAAATATATTTGACATACCCACTGCGCACGCAGTCCAATGCACATTTTGAATCAATAATAACTCAAGTTCGGTATATTTAAAAATTCTAAAAGTTCGATATTTAAAAACTACACGACGAGACGAATCTAACAAGATCTCCCTTGACTATATTTTAACTTGTATAACTATGATAAAACTTTAAATCAAAGTGTATGGGTGAATAGTGCCCCAAAACCAAATGTATCAAACATTTGGGAACGGAGGAAGTAAAAGTTAACCTCTCTAGATATGCTACATGTGGGTTGACGAAACTGACCTCTGCAATGGATCCTCGGATGAGATGTTCGGAGGTCCTCGGCTTTTTTATTTTGAATGATACTTTTGCTTTTATGTTGATATGAGTGGAAGGATCCTCTACACTCACAACAACATGCTCCTTCGAGCGAAGTCAGATTTTTGGATAGTAGTTCGAGCACCCAGAAATTGGCATGCTTCCCGTATCCTTATGGGATATCTTTGGGTGAGCTAGTAGTCACTGGTAGCATAGAGAAGGTTTTATTTCCCATATACTTATAGGGGTGCGGGAGGTGTTACAAGTCATTCTTCGTAAGTTGATCTATGAGTTTTTTTGTTGTCGGTATGGAGAGGATGCATACGGGATAGTAGTTGGAGCTGTTAACCGGACATGAACACAAACAAATAGAGTTGAACAATATAAAGAGGCTCGTTGAGCGTAACGAACATGCTCGTACTTGTTCGTTAAACTTAACAAGTCAAGTACAAACACCCAAGTTCCAACCCATCTCGACTCATTAACAACTCTAGATGGACTATAGTTGTTTGATGAATAGAGCTGTTTACGAATCTCAATTACATTCGACTTGTTAAAATCTTTTTCACATACATAAAAGGAACAGAGTCGAACAACATAAACATATTTGTTAAGATTAACAGACCAAGCAACAACAAGGTGTCTAGGTGGGTTAGATGGAACGATGGTGGGGGAAAGGACTTGGTGGTCCATGTCGATGGCTGCGTGGTTAGTGATCCCAACGCTCGGGGTTTGGAGTAGTGTGCAGGCGTGGATGTGGTAGCTGGGTGCGAGGTGTGATTGGGAAGCATGGTGATCGTGCTATTTTGGATGTTGAGATGTATGCGATCTGGAGGGGGTTATGCTTGGCGGAAGAGTGTGGTGGTCTTCGGGTGACTCTCTATTCGGACTCCTTGGCGGCAGTACAATTGGTCCGGGGGGGGGGGGGGGGGGGGGCGCTAGCGTTTATCATCACTTCTGGCCGGTTATTGATGCCATCCATCGGGCTAAAGTTAAGTTTGAGCATTGTGAGGTGATGCATGTGCTGAGAGAAGGAAACCAGGCTGCGGATTTTTTGGCGAAGAGAGCGGTGTTGGTGGAACAATTTTTTACTACTTGGGCGTTTCCTCCGGATGAGTTGGCGGCGATTTTACATCGTGATGCGGATGGCACGAGGTACCAAAGGAGTTGATCTTTGTGATGCCGGCGTAGTACTTTCCTTATTGCCTTTCTTATTTTTCTTTTTCCCTTAGCTTGTCTTTTGGCTGTAACCAAAAAAAAAAAAAAAAAAACAGACCAAGCACAAATACCCAAAATTTAGCTTGACTTAACTCAACTCAGTCATTATGCATAATTTGTTGGGAAACGTCCTTTTCACCCACATTAGTGAGTGCTTCAACACAATTGGAATTATCATCAGGAGCCATGTGTGCCATTCGTCTAGCGGCTGGTTGGTGTCGTCCTCTTGATTGAGCAATCATCCATGGTCCGTGTTGGGGCTATTTATCATGCGTGGCAATCCCTCGAATTGAATATGATTTGGCATTGATTTATCACCATCATCCAATGCAGCTAGAGGGAAATTTGAGTGCACATGATTACACATGCCACAAACCTAACAAATATGGTAAAGGTTTTCATATTCAAGATGGACTTTCATATGATCAACAACAATCCTCGAATTGAGTGGTTTTGAAATATCCAGTTCAATAGCAAGATATGCATAATGTCCTCTCTTGCTGCATCGTCCATGTCATAGTCCAAGCTTAAGACTCTTAAGATTGTAGATCCCACACTCTTGAAGAAGACGCCAATCAAACATGAAGATAGGGAGCTTGGGGAGGCGAACCCAAGCCACCATCGTCTTGATCGTGTTTCTTGATGCTTCAATATTATCGTCCCATCTTTAGACATATAAATAATCGCCCATCACCATCTAAGGACCTTGTCATAGCGAAAATCGTCTCATTAAATTTGACACTTGTCAAGTAAAATTGTCATTAAATTGCTTTGTTCATCGATAGTTCAGCTCATATGTAATCATTGTATTCAAATTCAATTTGATTTATGCCAACTCTTTCAAAATTAGTGGTTTGATCTCATACCACAAAAAACGGGGCCATGTTTGACAATTAACTGTTAATTTTTTTTTTCGAATAAAAGGAAGGCCGAAGCCGGTTTCATTCAACAAATTGAAGCGTGTGGTACAAACCCACGGAATCGTTTAACAAAACTTCCCGAATAGAATCGGGGGGACGGGTGAGATGCTCCGTACCAAAGAGCAAGGCTCTGTCACGGAGAAGAAGATCACAAGCAAAATTGACCTCTCTAGGAATAAGGGAAAATTTAAGATGCCAATTCCACGACTTCATGTGATGAATTTTGGAGAAGGTTTCAGAAATTTCACCAAAGGTAGCCGAATTGGAGTTGATGAGATCAATTACTTGACTATTGTCGCACTCGACTTCCAATTTGGTAATGCCCAAATCCCATGCTTCTTGAAATCCAATTAGAAGTCCCCAAGCCTCTGCATGCAGTACGTTCATAGGTCCTCTTTTGGTGCGGATACCACCAACCCAATGTCCATCGGAGTTCCGAATGATGCCTCCCACAGCACTGAAAGTTGGAAAAGAACTTCCATCACTATTCAATTTGAACCAATATTTAGGGGGTTTGGTCCATTTGACACGCGCCACCTTCCATCTTTTCCTTCCAAGTAACTTGGACTCAACAAGGTTTTTGATAAAAGACCTACTGCGTCCGATGATAGTCATGTGTAGAGAGTTCCAGTTCGTGGTAGCGCCATCATAAAATTCCTTGCAACGGGATTTCCAAATGATCCAGATGCCGATAGCAAAAGTGGCAGCTGCCTGCTCTCCAACTTTGCTGCAAAGATTAGAAGCAATCCAATCCTGAAGGGAGGATGTCCAGAAAGAACTATTGTAAAAGCCAAGTTGATTCCAAATTTGAGAAGATGTAGGACAGTCTCTAAGAGCATGGATGGGACTTTCTGTAGCACCGCATTTCCAGCAACTGTCGTCAGTGCTAAGCCTTCGTTTGCAACGGTCGGAACCAATGAGAATTTTATTATGATAGCAAAGCCAAAGGAAAGCTCTCGGACGTTGAGGACACGACCACCTCCATATGTGTTTCCAAATAGGTGGATGATGGGGGAGGATGGTCTGTTGGTGAGTGAGTACTTCTCGAGCGCTTTTGACCATGAATCTGCCATCCGGGCAGAGAGACCAAAATGGAGTATCATCCGGAGCTGAGGTGGAAGGAGGCAAGATTTGAGAGATGGCACAAATAGTGTTGATAGGCAAGACCTCGATCAATTCGCCAATACGCCAAGAATCATTAGTGGTATAAGATGCAAGGGAACGCTCCAATTCCAGAGCAGTGAGTGGACGAAGGGCTTGATCCTGCAAACAAGTAAAATTGTCAATCCAACAGTCGGACCAAAATAGAATGGATTTA
>JAOANR010000008.1:23028032-23338008 GCA_030278955.1 Hygrophila difformis | reverse complement strand
ACGGAGGTTGATTTCGATCGGTATAACGGAGGAAGAAAGAAAGATATAGTCGTACTCGCCGTAATACATCGAGGCCCAATCGAAATCCATTTGAGGCCCAATCGAAATAATGAGAGCCAATATCGGACATCGAGGCCCAATCGAAGCTAAAGAGGCCCATTCGAAAGTGCTTTAGTTTTAGGTAGGGATGGCAATGGGTCGGGTCTGGGTCGGTTCCGCCAAGACCCAAGACCTGACCTAGGGCTCGGGTTCGGTTCGGTTCCGGGTCTGACCCGAATCCATTGTCATCCAGTTTTAGGGCAAAAAAAAGAGTTTGGACTAAATTAAGGGTAAAAAAGAGTTTCCAAATGCTCAATAGGTCAAAGTCTAGTATTTCTTCTTAATATTATTACATATTTTGAATATATAATATATTTAATTTTTATATTTAATTATTTAATTAAAATGATATTTATTGTTTGTATTTTATATTTATGTACACTAATTAATAATTATTTTCATATTAAAATTATTTTCTTAATATTTAATTCAACTTCTAATAATGAATAAAATTCAAACGACTCGATTTGAACCATTAGATTTTTCTTTAAATCCAAATCATTAGATGTGTCGGTAGGATCTTGACCGTTGATGTGGAATAAAATTCAAACGACTCGATCTGAACCATTGGATTCATTCTTCAAATCTGAACCATTAGATATGTCGGTAGGATTTTGACCGTTGATGTGGGATAAAATTCAAACGACTCGATCTAAATTATTGGATTCATTCTTTAAATCTGAACCATTAGATGTGTCGGTAGGATCTTGACCGTTGATTTGGAATAAAATTCAAACGACTCGATCTAAACCATTGGATTCATTCTTTAAATCTAAACCGTTAGATATGTCGGTATGATCTTCACCGTTTGATTTGTGAGAACTTTACTTATAAATAAGTTCTAGCGGAATAGACTCTACACCTCCCACATTTCATTTACAACATATCTTTCAACCATATACTCTCCCTTCTTTCATTTATTCTCTATGGCAAGCTCATAAAATGCCAATTACAGCATTGAAGATAAAAAACTTTGTCATGCATACATTTAAATTTCTCAAGATCCTGAAATTGGCATATCCCAAAAAAAAGATATGTTCTGGCAACGTGTTACTCATACATTGAACCTACAAAAACCTAATGAATCTGTTCCGGATAGAAGCTAGCGTTCTGTTGAGAACCGAAGCAGACCATCTTGACTGCCACGGCGAAACTTAAATCTTGCATCCAACAAGTCGAGTATATGAAACAAAGTGGTATCTCCACAAATAATTTGGTAAGTTTAGATATGCATTTGACAATCTGTTTTTCATGTATGTCAATAGATATTCTAAAACTTTAGTAAATATGCAGATGAAACGAGCGAAGGAGCTGATGATGATGGAAAAGAAGTATGCCAAAGGATTCAAATTTGAGCATGTGTGGGATATATTGAAGGATTTCGAAAAGTTCTCTTGCAAGATCCAAAAATCACGATGTGAAGATTTTCCAACTCAATCACTCATTTCAAATACCCTGATGCCGGAATCTCCTATGTCACCTCCCTCAATTCATTTTTTTTGTCAATTTAAGTGATGGTAGCGGCAGTGGATCTGGATCTGGATTCAACGCCCTTTGGGTATTAAAAGAATCTAAACTGAAGAAGCAAAAGGTGAAGATATTTCTGTTTTTGTTAATTCATTGTTGGAAAATAATAAACAAATGCACGCATATTATAAGGAGACAAAGAAAGCCTAAGAACGGAAGATTGCCGCTATTGAACAGGCGAATGAGTTGGCCAGGAAGAAGCAAGATCAAGAAATCATGTTGATTGATCCTATGACAATTGCTGATCCCATCCGACGTCTGTTCATCCAATAATCACAAGCCGAAATAATGGAGAGAATGCGTGAGCAGTCAACATCCACTCCCGACACTAATTTCGGCTTTCAAATTTATTTTGGAGACATTGGGGGTTCCGGATCTGGCGATGATTTGGCAGATTATTAGTTTAGTTTACTGTATTATGTTTTAATTAATTTATCACTACATTTGTATATCATTTCAATTTAAATTTAATGTTATGGTCTTTTAATCTAATGATTTTTATTTTATTAGGTTTGTATTAAATTTAATATTTTAAAATAAAAAATATGAACTTAAATTTAAAAAAAAATTACAGAAGAAAGAAAATAATTCAAATCAAGGAAAAATAAAAAATATGTTATACGAAAATAAAAAAATAAAACAAAATCAAATAATAAAGTAAATAAAACATGAAAAGAAAGAGAAAAAAAAGAAAGAAAATGGATAGCGGGATGAACAGTGCACCGCAATAAAATGTTGTTCACTGTTGAAATACGCCATTTTTTGCGATGGCGGCCGGCAAAATTGCGGGCGCGTTGGAGCGCCCGCTACCGGCGTTTTTGTGTCCAACGCCATTTTAATGGCAGCGTTGCAGTTGGTCTTAGAACTTTAGTCCCTACCTTATCTCATGAAAGAGCTTTTGATAAAAAGAACTGAACTATATGGTTGCTTAGTTTGGTTCAAATTGTTCATATTCAAAAAAAAAAGGCTCATTAAAAATATAAATAGGCATGCCTAGTTTATGTTGGGTCATACCTGCCTAAAGGGCAAAGGAGATGGTGAGAAGTGAAATGACCCAAAAAGTATTCTAAAGTTGTAATAATTTATTATTTTATCTATTATTATTTAAATTAATCTTTCATTCATCATTTTCTTTTATGTTTCCTCTCTTTTAATATGACAAAACTAATAATTAATTTTTCATTTGATTTTTCTTCTCTACAAATTATAAGTATAAGTTTGGTTTTTTTTTTTACAATTTCAAATTACCATAAGGAAAAATTATTAGTATCGACATACTTTCTTTTAATAATATTTTAATTATGTATTTACTTAGATTTAGAGGACTTTAGAGAGAAGGCTCTTCATTCAAATATTTTTTGAGTCAAGGCCCCTCATTTGAAACCACATGCTTAGTATATTGGTTACCACATGTTCTTATTATTATTTACACACTTATCGAGTTTGGATACCACATATCACATTTTGTATATTGGTTACTACATTTATGGTATATTGAATAAAACACATCTTGTGTTTGGTTACCTATTCTTAGTATATTGGTTACCACATATTCTTATTTTTTATTGCCGTACATCTAGAATTTGGTTACCACATACCACACTTGGTATAATGGTTACCACATTCATGGTATAATTGTTACCACACATTTAGAATTTGGTTACCTCATACAACACTTGGTATAATGGTTACCACATTTATGATATAATTGTTACTGTACATCTAGAGTTTGATTACCTCATACTATGCATATTGGTTACCATATAGTACTTGGTATATTGATTACCATATAGTCAAACCTATGGAAGGATGCAAACTATAAGATTTTGGAGATGGTTCTTTTTAAAATGTAAAGAAAATAAAAGGGACCCTATCTCTAGGGCATCCACAACCCTTCACAATTAATAACTAACTTTTACTATTTTCTCACTGCCACATCAGCTTTCCACTATCTCCAACATCTTTTTAACTTATTTCAATTAATTCTTACATCCCTCTACCAAATAATAATTCCTTTTTATCGGTCTCATAATCTAATTATTTAATAACATTTAAATTTTATATTATTTTGTACATCCTCCGTTTTTTAATAAAGTTTTCATTTGCAAAATAATTACTATTTATTGAGTAGATTTAATTCAACTTTTTAACACAAGTATATAAGATAAAATATAGTCAAATTAGATCTTGTTGAATTCGTCTAATCACATAGATTTAGAATATCAAATTTTTATAATTTTTACTTTTATATAATTTGAGATATTAAGCATTAAAATGTATATTGGATTGCGTGAAACATGAAGTGTAAACTTTTAAAAAAATGGAGGAAGTATGTAACAAATTATAAATATTTCAATTTTCCAAATATTTTATTAATAAATTTAACAAATAAATCACAATTATAAATATATTATTTAATAATATTTCTATTTAATAACACAAAAAAATTTGACAATAATAATTAAAAAATAAAAATTGTTGTGCAAATAGTTGGTAAATTATACTACTATTATCTTTTGGGGTTAAAAAAAAAGAAAATTTAATAGGTGGTGGGTCCACCGTAAACACAACGAAAAAGATACACATTGACTTTTGCTCACTTTTTAATTGAGTTAATAAATTATAAGGTTCCCGTTATATACACACAATATTTTACTTCGAAC
The DNA here is from genome assembly GCA_030278955.1 of Hygrophila difformis. Taxonomy (NCBI): domain Eukaryota; kingdom Viridiplantae; phylum Streptophyta; class Magnoliopsida; order Lamiales; family Acanthaceae; genus Hygrophila; species Hygrophila difformis. Next base: position 23,333,719 of record JAOANR010000008.1, on the reverse strand, counting down.
ACACAAACTACATCAGAATAAGGGCACATCTATGGCATACAATAAACATTTACCCATTTTACCCTTTCAACCAAAAAATAGAGCGCACAACACCAAGGTTAACAAAATGTCCGGAGCAGGACTATCGCCGCGGCGGTGGCGACCGAGGAGGCGGTGGCGCAATTTAAACCGGCAAAGAATTAATCTTGGTTAAAATGTTGCAATCACAACGTTCTTTAGGGTTTATGTTTATGGGTTTGATTTGATGGAATTTTGTTGAAGTATTAGCACATAATATTAGTGTTATTATTGGGCATTTTGATTTGGGGTTATGAAATGCGTAGGATTTCGTATCAGTTGCCGGGAATTGATGGGAATGGAGGGTGGAGGGGATGAACCCCACTGGTACCAGCGGACAACCACTGATGGCCATACAGGTTTTGGTCAAAACGGCCGGTGCTGGCCGTTTCGGATGAAGGGAGAACGGCCATCGACGGTCGTGTCGTCAATTTTACAGACGGCTGTAGACGGCCGATTACGGGCATGAGGGCATTGATAATTGTTCTTGCTTACGAATTGTGTTTATGGTTTTGGTCCGATTATATTTGTATTGAAGATTGTGCTATTGGCTTTTTATGAATCACTTGGTTTTAACTAATACTTTGAATATGCTCTTGTTTGTGTTTAGGTTTGAATTTGATTTGGTAGCTCCTCAGTTTTTCAAATTGGTGTTGTGGACCACTTTGAATACTGCTTCTCTACCGCGTTGCTGCATTTTTAAAGACTGTATGTAGTTTATGAAAGTACACCAAACTATCTCTTTTGAAACTCCATTTCCACATCATAGCAAAGTGGAATTATTATAATGAGGATGAGGAGATGTCAATGCAGAATTACTTATGAGTTTGTTTAGTTTCATGGAATTATTATAATGAGGATGAGGAGTTAAGGTCAAATACCTTATGTTTGTAGTTTATATTTAATTGTGTTCAATTACTTCTGCACTGTCCAAGTATCCCCATGATTTTAAATGCGTGATGTTTATCAATTGTTTGTACTTTGTAGCAATCATGTGTCATTCCATTCGGCCATCACCCGCCGTTTTCGTGGGTTAGAGTAGGCCGTCGATGACCGTCACACATAAACGGTTGCCAGTAGCCACCTACTGTAAGTTATGCTTTTTTCCCCCTACATTTTTTACCTCAATGGCTATTCATGATCGATTTTGTCTGTATATTTCGGCAATTGGTAGCCGAAATTACATGGTTTGCACGGCCATTGATGGCCGATTCCTAATAATATTATTTAAATTAGTAAGGATATATTTGGTATTTGACTTGTTATTTGAGTGCCCTAAGAATCTTTGTGTACATATATCGGCCACCAAATTATGATTCAATTCATGGGCCCCACATACTATTAATAGACACATCCCAAACTTCGCTATTCATTTCGGACATCAATTGAATTCGTAGGCAGGCGGTTGTGGATGCTATAATAAACCATAGAATTTGATTGATTTAATTGGGACTTGTACGTTATTTTATACATTTTTTTTCAATGGCCCCCTAAACTGTCTAAAATCTTGTGAACGACCCTGCTTGCCTTGTTGATCTATGGAAGGGTAGTTTGTGGTGTCGCCTTCTACCGAATGGGATGTGATTCCAGCAGTGGTCTTGTTGGTGAGAGAACAGCCATTGTTGTACTAGATAGGTGTGGATGGGAGTTTGGTAGTGATTAGGGTGATACTATTCTTTGGACTCAGATGATCACTCGTGGAGTATATTAATGGACTGGCAATCCCCAGTTTTTACAGGCTTTACCGTAGATCTTGTTGATCGAGTAAACAAATCTTGTGTTGTTGTTATCTTGTTTGTTTTACTTTAGATTTTAATTTCGGATTCTCGTCTTGCACATTATTCTCGAGACCAACAATCATCAATTACACGCGTTACCCAAGTCAATCCCAACTTCATGCGAAAGCATTTTAGATCCTCCAAAAAATTCAAGGAAGAAATATAATAATGGGATAATTAAGGCAAACTGCTGCTTACAAGTAACAACGAGCCCCTCTTTAGTGCAACTTGAAATGCTCTTCCAAGGAACAACACCAGTACCGCCAACATTGTTCACAACCAACCCATCAACATTAATAGCAATAAATATCTAATATGTATAAATATGCAGGTCTTGTCCTTAACAACCATAAATTATCCATAAACCAAACATACTAGAGAAAAAAAGAAAAACAGCCTTCGCCTTTGTGTTGTGCAGAGAACAGAATATATACCGAAAAATTTACTAAGTAAAATTGTGCATTTCCTTGTTCACGTAGCCGGACAGCCATCAACCAGTACGCCTTTAGCCGTCGGACACGTCGCCAGTTTGCAGTGTTCGCCGGCCGTCCCCCACCAATCCACGCTTCTTTCCTCCATGCTCAACGAGAAGTACAGCACAACCGCCATGAACGCCACCCCGGCATCCAAACCAGCTGAGAGCACGTAGTTGTACCTCTGCCACCATTTCTTCCTATACCGGAAAACGAAGAAGTTGAAAACAGTCCCGAACAGAATCCAGGCATTGTAATTCAAGGGCGTCGCCGGTGGCATCATGGCCGTCGCGCCTAGGAGGACCGGTAGGTTAATCAATGGAATCCATGTTTGCTTGGGGAAGGCCTTGTGGAATATCCAGACGATGATCGGCCCCAATGCGCCTCCCAGGAAGAACCAGTTCATGGTGCTGTAGTTTCCTTGATTTCCGAAAATTCTCATCGGTCCGACCAATCCCCATATGACCGAGGCATCGAAGAACACTCTGTCGCTCGGACATGTCCACGGACTGTCCGGAGGAAGAAGGTCTTCTTGGCATATGTTTTTCACGGTTGTGAGTAACCACCACGCCACGCCAATGTTCACCGTCCCGGCTATCATTGTTCCTAAAAACTGCCAAATCATCCAAAGCATGCATATATAATTAAGTATTGTTGCAGCCAACATGTGTGTGATGTAAGAGTTGTGTTGCGATTGATGAAATTGTGTGATAAGAGATGTTTTGTACGATGGAATAATATGTGATGGAAGACAGATTTTGTGTGATGCGAGAGATGCTTTTCATGATGTCTGCATTTTCATTACCTGAACGATGAACATTGATCTAGGAGGAATCTTCATGTAATGGCCGAGTTTGAAGTCGCTGAGGAACGATACGGCCTGACTCATGCTCATGTAGCCATAGGTCTTGAAACAGACATTGGCAATTGGTCTTCCTGGATAGATGATGCCCATAACATACTCTGTGATTATATTCAGGCCGGGTGTCTGGTTCGTCGTTGCTGTGATTATACTGATCGGAAGAGTGAAAACAAACGCCATTATGCTCGCGAAGACCAACCCCCACCACGGCATCTGAACTTGGTCTTTCAAGAAAATGCAGAGCATCAAGGAAACCACAAATGTCACGACCAGTAGTATATAAAACCACCACATCGGTATATCCTTGTACTTCTGCATAAGCCTTGTGTGAACATCTGGCCTGCCTGTGGATGCAGCACGGTATCTCTGGATTATTTCTCTGCACGAAAAATGTAGATTTAGATTGGGGAAGCTCAAGAAATTAACTTAACCAAGTATGAACATTATCAAAAATTGTACAGCAAACCTGATTATCTGGGTTTTAAAAACGCATTAATCCAATAATCTATTTCATATCGCTAATCCAAACACCGACTAACTATTGTCCAAAGGCCTAATTACCTTCCATAGAAGAATGCCACGTGCGTTAGAGTGGATGCAATGGTCGCGAAGCCAAAACCGTATGTTAGAGCAAAGAACATGCTTAAATGAATCCTGCCCTGCTCTTGGTAGGCCGTTGTGTCCAGCTCGAACTTGTTGTTTACGATTGCAGATATGTTGTACTTGTGGCCCTGCGAAGTGAACAGGTGCGACGAAAAGATTGGGAATTTCCGGGCACCATACATGTCGAATTTCCAGTAGCAAATGGGGAGCACAAAGTAGATGATGACCACGTATCCAACGAAGACGTTCATAATGGCGAAGAAGGGAGTGATCAGGGGGCTCCCCAAGAAGGATGAGACGGCGGTCCAGTCGAGTGTTATGGCGCCGAGTCCCAAGCCTCTCATGCCCGACCCGAGCTGCTGCGCGGTGACCGACTTGGAGAATGCCCAGCAGACCCAGGAGATGCTTGTGAGAGTGGTGAAGAGGTACCCTGGGAATATGTACCAAGAGAAGCTGCAGATTAGGACAATCAAGAAGAACTTGAACCTGGACATCACCTGCTCGTCCCTTTCGTGCAATGCCCTGCCATGGTAATAAAAGATCAGATCAAACTTGTCACTTTTTTTTTTTTTTTTTTTTTTGTTCCTGTATTGTGCTTAGATTCAGCAAAAATGAATCATTCTATCATCATTACATGAATTAATTCATTAAACATTGGCTTAATTAGAGTAGTGTACCCCATCGCCTGCTTTTTTTCTGATACATATGTGAAATATCACAGGTTTCGAACGGTTTCACTGACCTCATAACTAGGCATGGAATATACTCTAACAGTAACCCTAGAACATGACTAAATTCATTCATGGGCCAGTGTACTATTGCACCTGGAAAAATGAATGTAGACGTCATCTAAGTTGGGTGCACCACCGATTTTTGAATGAGGTATATATGAACTGGACAGAATTGCAAGTTGTTCGTTACTTACTAGTTGAATTGAAAACTCATGTGACTCCAATCGAAATGCAGATTTGCCTCCATGACTACAATTAATTATACGACTCTACAGCTATTGGTAGAAAGTGAAATTAATACTCATACTCAACTTGTCCATTTTAGTTAATTAATTTAGACACATGAAAGCATACCTATTTTCGTGGCATCATTTACGGATGGCATAATAAACTAGGACTCCTCTACATAGGGTTAGGGCTAGCTGGCAACTTGGCTTCACTTTATTATAGTAGTAGTTAAAATTTAATTAATTACATAGTACGTAATTTGGTACTTACTAGCTCATCAAAAAAAACATTTAATAAACCATTAAACTTTAAAAATTGTCACCAATAAAATTGCTACTACTCCACACACAAGTCAAACAAGGAGGATATCATATGTATATGAAAAATCTCCACACTTGCAAGTAAACGATTTTTTCAAACAAAAGAAAATGATTTATACTAAGAAATTTAAAATAATAAAGTCTGGTGTAACTTAAAAGGAATATACCGATAAGATTAAATATACTACTAGTACTAACCGGAATAGAGAAACCTGGACCAGTGTGCCCGGCCACCACATGTGAGCGGGCTCCACCACGTACTTTCTCAAAAGCCCGGCCCATCCATATCCCAGCACCTGGATCACCCAATCATTCTTTCAATTATTTTTTCTAACCTTTAATAGTAAACACTATTTCGGTCCTAATCTTCAAAATTCCAATAAATGAATCTCATTTTGCAATTTTTTCAGAAAAACCAAAATATAAAGTCAAACAAAGACGAATACATAGTAGTATTCACTAAATTTAGGTCGATTGCCGACGAAAATGGAGATTAAAACTGTCTCACGTACAGTAATGGCCCACAGGAGAAAACAAATTAAACACTTGTATGAATTGAAGTGTGAAACCAAACCATTTGAAATTACAGCATATAGTACTTGACTACCATTTTCTTCCAAGGAGCGAAATCTCATTGAAAATTTCAAATTGATCAAGAATCATCAGCCGCAACATGCCATCACATGTATGACAAATCACATATTATAATTGTGGAGTAGTATAATACATGTAGTAATTATTTTTTCCTAACAAAATTAAACAATTAAAGTGAATATTTTACCTGAGTGGTGATAATAAGCAGCCAACCGGCGACGAAGGATATGCTCCGGCCATAAAAAGCCTTGACAATAGTAACAATGCCGACGGCATAAGCCGACCCATTCCCGAAAGCGCTCCCGGCGTTGGCGAAAATGGATATCAACACATGCTCCTTCATATTAAACGGACCCGGGTTCAAGCTATACTCACCCGACCCGATCCGGAACTTCTTCTTGGGCAGAACCGCGGCCAGGAAGTGGCCGATGGGCAGGGTGGCGACTTGAACCGTGATTTGGGTGATGATCAAGGGCTCAGTCCGGTACGCGAAAAATTGGTTGAGAAATGAGAGGAGGGCGCAGGAGATGAGACCCAAGAGCCACATCCGGAAGGTCCATACGGGCAGGGTCGGGTCGTCCGTGTTGGTCACGGTCAGCCGGACTTCTTCGATGGGGGACTCGTCGGCGTCGGCATCGGCGTCATGGGGAGGGTGTGGTGGAGGCGTTTCCACTGCCAAAGTTCCCATCGAAGGACCAACCAAAAAGAGGAACCAAATTATTATGGGTAAGAAGATGATGAATGATGATAGTGTGGGGAGGAGTACTGGCCGGCCTAGTTATATATAAAGAGTAATAAAAGGTTGTTTTCAATAATGGCCAAAAACAAACATTAATTAATTATTATATGGAGTGGGATGGGGTCACACAAGGCACACTTGGGTGTGGAATTTTGTGTGGAGAGAAGACTTTGATTTTTGGGACGATTTTTGTAGGAGTGTTCTCATATGGATGGGATATATAGGAATGGCTGTGGTGTGTTTCAATTTATTGTTATTCCAACTGACTGCATGGGATTCGAATCTACAGTTTTATTCGAATCTGCAGACTGCAGTTTTATTTGAATCTGCAATTTTAATTTTTTTTTCCCATTTACTGTTTTCAAATTGAAATGTTGTGTATTTATTTGATTATGAATTGGGAGTAGAGCTGTAAACGAGCCGAACCGAACCGAGCTTCAAGTGTTTGAGCTCTGTTCGTTAAGCTTAACGAACGAACACGAACCGAGCCAAAAATCTTAACGAGCCAATTTTCATGTTTGAGCTATGTTCGTTTAACTTTACGAACGAGCTAATAACGAACGAACACGAGCCTAGTCGAGCTCAGTTAACGAACCATTTATTTTATTAATAAATTTATTTATTTTAGAATTAAATTAGGTGTGAAAATTTAATGTATATTGGAGTATAATTTATGAGAGAAATGTGAAATTAATAAAAATAAAAAAATGGAAAGAACCACAAGATAAAATATTTATTTGTTATAATATATATTCCATTAAGAAATAATTCCGAACTGTTCGCGAACTTAACGAACGAACACACAAACCAAATTATGTGTTTGAGCTCGGTTCGTTTAACTTACCGAACGAGCTGTTAACGAACGAACACGTGTCGAAACGAGCTCAGTTCACGAATTGTTTGTTCTATTTACAGCTCTAATTGGGATCAAAATTCCCAATCTCTTAACTTTAGTTTAGGGATTTGCCTACCTCTCCAACAAATTGTGGAGATCCATTTATTGTTTGTGGCATTCATGCCTATCCTTATTCATCTTTGTAATCATATATATATATATATTAGAGTATTAGTGAACAACCCATCCTACATTTAATGTGGTGTCTACATTTTAAATTTCTAATCTTTATAAATTTTTGCCTTTTTTAATTTATCAATTTTTAGATTTTCACATTTATTTATTTATTATAGATTTTCAGTTTTTAAAATATATGGATTCCTACAATATTCACTTTTAAAAAGATTTGAAAGATTTGAATTTTAAAATTTTGCATATCTTATTTTATCTATATTATTTTGCATTTTTTAATTTACTAATTTTAGATTTTCGCATTTATTTATTTATTCATTATATATTTTAGTCTATCGTGTATAAAATATATCATTTACCTCTAAATTCCCACTCTATCATCCTATCGTGTCACTATATATTCACTTTTAAAGAGACTTGAAAGATGAAATTTTGTATCTTTTATTTTATCTATGTTCGAGTTTATTTATTTGCATTTTTTTATTTTATCTATTTTAGATTTTATTATTTTGTATTTTTTATTTTATTTATTTAAATTTTATTGATGCATTTTGTATTTTATTTATTTGAAATTTTATTGCTGCATTTGTAAAAATTATTAACCTTCAAGACATTCAAATATGGTAATGTAACACTTAATTCCAAACACCCAAAAAGGGAAAGCGTGACACTTAAAAAACGGATGATGTAATTCATTAATCTATATTTTAACAGATTTGCAATTGATGGAAAACAAATATAAATCTAGCTTTGCTAGAAAATTGTGATTGTGAATGATTAAAGTAAGTTCATATTGAAAGACTAATTGCTGCAAATTCTATAAGTTTGAAAATTTTCTCTGGAATATCAGTACTGAATGAAGTTTTAACGTCTGAAACAAATAATCTATTGATACTAGAAGAGAGATATTATAATAAGAAAGAATTGAAAGCGGATATTGCTAATATTACCTTTGTTTATTGATGATGAGAATAATGTTTATAATAAAATAATGTCTGTAGTTGATAGTAATGGGTGTTGATTCATTTTTCTTTACGTGGTGGAATAGACAAGACACTTATCAATAATTATCTAGAAAATATTATGTTTAGCCTTTCATGGTTGATGTAATATTGTGTTGCCTGTAGCATCCAATGGAATATCACCCTTACTCATTCCAAGAGGTAGGACTGTACATTCTAGATTTCGTATTTCATTAGATTGTGACGAGAATTCTACCTGGAAAAAACTTACCTCAGAAAATTATTTAACCTCTCTAGAAAATTGTTTTACATCTCTTCTCATTAAAACAAAGCTCAATATTTGGATGAAAATTCTTGATTGGTAGAATGATTATGAGCCCGTCTGAATTAACCAAATTCTCCATTCATTTTCAGAGGAAAAAATTCCACTCGCAGTTTGTTTTATATGACTATAAAAAAACAAAACAAAAAAAGTAGATGTCAATCTTTAAAGAAGGTTAGACTCTATCTTCAAAAATAAGTTTTTACCCATGTCAGTGATATATTGCAATATCTCGTGTTACTGTAAAGAGGGGACTCGAAGTATTAATATGTAATTAAGATTGATTAACTTAAGATACTATAAGAAATATTATTTACAATGAAAATTATATATGACAAAAATTTACACAATGAATACTTCATGTACGTGATCGTAATTGGTAAAGTTGGTATTAATCCTGAAAATGTACATTTTTATGTGACATTTCCAAATGATAATTTTATAAACTCTACGAGAGATTCTGTAGCGGCAATTGTTGAGAGTACTTATACAAACATAAATTGTACCACTTCAAATCCACATATTTTTACTATATATTAACCTCTACCAATGAGATTATTGCTACAATCATTAATTACATCATGGAACGTACGTCTGCAAATGAAAATGTATATATATATATATATATCAGTCTTAAAAATATTTGTCGAAAGGGTGAAAGCATAGATAATGCCAATGAATTATTTTCACTGGAATATCTAGACACGATCAATTGTTCTGGATTACTGAATCATGAAATATAGTTGAATGAGGGTTCCATAGTCATGCTTCTTAGGAATATATATCCATCAAATAAATTATGTAATGGAAGTAGGTTGATAGTAACCAAGATGCGGAACTAGATAGTTGAGGTTAAACTAATTTTCGGGAAACCATGAAAGTAGAAAAATCTTGATTGGTAGAATGTTTATGAGTTTATTTGATTTAACCAAATTTTTTATTCGATTTGAGATGAGAAAATTCCCACTCACTGTTTGTTTTGCTATATTATAAACAAAAATCAATGTCAATTTTTAAAGAATGTCGGATTTTATCTTCCAAAACCAATTTTTAGCCATGAACAGTTATGTTGTAATATTCCATGTAACTAGCAAGATGTGGCTAAAAGTATTAATATGCAATTTAGAATGATTAACTCAAGATGCGACAAGAATTGTTGTTTACAATGAAATTTATATATGTCATAAAATTTACAAAATGGATAGTTGATGTAGGTGATGGTAAAGCGGGTATTAATTTTGGAGATGTACAATTAGATGTGACATTTTCGGATGATATTCTTATAAACTCTACGGGTGATCCTATAGCAGTAATCTTTTAAAGTAAATATACAAATATAAACAACACCACTTCGAATTCAGATATTTTAAAAGATAGTGTTATACCAGCCTCTATCAATGAGATTTTCAGCAAATTGTTAGGAAAATTTTCATATTATGCTTCATACTTATTTTTAAATTTTATTTTATCTTAATTTAAATTTCAAATCAAATAAAAATATTATTTTAATAGTTATTTTTATTGATCGTTAGATTTGTACTGAACAAGCCACATAAACTAAAGAATATGGTATAATATGATTTCTTTGTTAGTTTTAAAAATAATTAAATTATATTATCATATACATCCTCTTTTGAATGTATAAAAAATCATTACACATTTTTCATTACTCAAAATACAATTTATTATTGCTTTATATAATATAAGTATATATTATATAAAATATAAAGTAATGCCTGTCGAGTCTCGACGGGTTATTTACTAGTATATATATAGTATTTAATATCATGTCTATATATATATTATTTAATGTGGTGTCTCCATTTCAAATTTCTAATTTTTATAGATTTTTGCATTTTTTAATTTATTAATTTAGATTTTCGCATTTATTTATTTATTCATTCTAGATTTTTAATTTTTAACTTATATGTAATTTCAAAGTTATTTGGAATTCCCACAATCTTTACTTTTAAATATATTTGATAGATTTGAAATTTGAGATCTCACATTTTTATTTTATTTATATTATTTTGCATTTTAAAATTTACTAATTTGAGATTTTCACATTTATTTAATTACTATTCATTAGAGATTTATTCACTTTTAAAAAATTTGAAAGATAAAATTTGAAATTTTATATTTTATTTATCTATTTTGGATTTTATTATTTTGCATCTTTTATTTTATCTATTTTAGATTTCATTATTTGGTATTTTTTATTTTATATTTTATTGCTGCATTTATTATTTGTTTATAGATTTTGAGTTTTACACCATAGGATTATTATAACATGAATAGGCATTTGCAGTTTTTGCACCATGGGATTATTAAGACGAGGTTTTGCATTGGCAACTAAAAATTATGTTGTGTTTATGTTTCAATATGGTGATCATATTGTAATGTCGATAGTTTTTTGTAGGTTTAGGCTCAATTTTGGTTATACTTTATTTTTTGGTGTGGTAATCAAAATGTATATTGCACATCATATTTATTTATTCATATTAAAGATATATTAATGTGTATATGATATCCCAATTTTTATTTTTTAAAAGATATATAATTTCCAATTTATATGGAGTTCCCACAATTTTCAGTTTTTAAAGATTTGAAATTTCAAATTTATATGGAATTCGCAGTGTATACATGGAATTTATATTATTAAAAGATACATTAATGAAGATATGAAAATGATTTGTATATATTAATTAATGTAGATATATAGGCCATGTTTTTACAAAATGTCACTTCTTCTAAAAGTAAGTATACAATTATATATTTACTAAAAGTAGTATACAATTATATAATTGCTAATCGTTAAAAAAATATGTTTTATAATTATATCATTCTAATTGTATATATAAATATATACAAAATAGTATAAATCATCTTTATGTTTTATTATATTAAAAATAATACAAAAAAAAATTATAATTATTAAGAGAATTGTGAAAATTCATATTCTATGGATAATTAATTGGTTTAGAGTAAATTAGTTATTTTTGTAAAGCATATTATAAATAAAAGAATCATGTGTATAAAGAGTTATTGGGGTGTGAATAGATCCATCAGTAAATAAAGAAAGAAAATTTAATTTTTAATCTATTTTTTAATAAATGTTTCATTAATCTATATTTTAACAGATTTGCATTTGACGGAAGAATAAATATAAATCTAGCTTTGTTAGAAATTAAAATGCAAATTGCTGCAAATTTTATAAATTTAAAAATTTTCTCTGGAATGCCGGTACTAAATGAAGTTTTAACGTTTGAAACATATAATCTATGGATACTAGAATAGACATATTAAAATAAGAAAGAAATGAAGGCGGCTCATGCTAAACTATTACCTTTGTTGATTAATGAGCAGAGCAATGTTTATATAATGTATGTAGTTGATAGTGATGAGGGTTGATTCTTTTTTCTTTACATGGACAACGGTCGAAGTGACAAGCCATTTAACGATAATTTATCTAGAAAGCATTATGCATAGCCCTTAGTGGAAGAGGTGATATTGTGTTGCATGTAGCATCAAGTGGAATAGCCCCCCTACTCATTCCGAGAGGTAGGACTGCACATTCTAAATTTGGTATTACATTAGATTGTGACGAGAATTCTACCTGCATGAAACTTATCCCATAAAATTACTTAACATCTATCTCATTATTTTGGATGAAGATTCTTGAGTGGTAGAATTATTATGAGACTGTTCGAATTAATCAAATTCCTCATTCGATTTCAGAAGAAGAAAAGTCACACTCGCATTTTATTTTACTATGACTATTAAAAAAAAGGCAATGTCAATCTTTAAAGAATGTTGGACTATATCTTCAAAAAGCAGTTTTTACCCATGTTAGTGATACATTGCAATATCTTGTGTCACTGGAAAGAGGGGACTCGAAGTATTAATATGTAATTAAGATGGATTAATCCAAGATACTACAAGAAATGTTGTTTACAATGAAAATTATATATGACAGAAATTTGCATAATGAATTCTTCATATAGGTGATGGTAATTTGTAAATCTGGTATGGATTTTGGAGATGTACAATTAGATGCGACATTTCCAGATGATAATTTTATAAACTCTACGAGAGATCCTATAGTGGCAATTGTTCAGAGTACTTATACAAATATAAACTGCACCACTTCAAATCCGGATATTTTTAAAGGTATTGTTATATCAATCCCTACCAATGAGATTGTTGATACGATCAATGATTACCTCATGGAACGTATGTCTGCAAATGAAAATGTATATATATTAGTCATTACAATATTTGTCAAGAGGATGAAAGCATAGATAATGTCAATGAATTATTTTCTTGGAATATCTAAACACGATCAATTGTTATGGATTACCGAATCATGAAATATATTTGAATTAGGGTTGCGTAGTCATGCTTATTAGGAATATAGATCCATCAAATAAAGTATGAAATGTAAGTAGGTTGATAGTAACCAAGATGCGGAACCATATTATTGAGGTTAAATCATTTTCGGGAAATCATGAAAGTAAAAAATTCTTGATTGGTAGAACGATTATGAGCCTATCTGATTTAACCAAATTCCCCATTCGATTTCAGATGAGAAAATTTCAACTTATAGTTTGTTTTGCTAATATTATAAACAAAAGTCAATGTCAATCTTTAAAGAATGTTGGACTTTATCTTCCAAAATCACTTTTTAGCCATGCACAATTATGTTACAATATTTCGTGTCACTCGCAAGATGTGGCTCAAAGTATTAATTCGAAATTAAGAATGATTAACTCAAGATACCAGAAGAAATGTTGTTTGCAATAAAATTTATATATAACAGAAAATTTACAAAATGGATACTTGATATAGGTAATGGTATAAGGCCGGTGTTGATTTTGAAGATCTATAATCAGATGTGATATTTCCGCATGATACTCTTATAAACTCTACGGGTGATTCTATAGCAACAATTTTTAAGAGTACATATACAAATATAAACTGCACCACTTCATGAATGAAATTTTCAGCAAATTGTGAGGGAATTTTTTTCATATTATGTTTAATATTTATATTTAAATATTTTATTTTACTTTAAATTTCAAATTAGATAAAAATATATTTTAATAATTATTTTTATTTATCTGTTAGGTTTGTATTGGACAAGCCACAGAAGCTAAAGTTGACGGTATAATATGATTTCTTAGTTAGTTTTAAAATAATTAAATTATTATTATATACATCATCTTTCGAATAGATATAAAATTATTACACATTTTTCATTACTCAAAATATAATTTTTTTAAATGCAAAAAACTACTTCGGGAGAAGTGCCCTTAATTGCCCTTGCAGATCCTCGAGGGATTAATTTTGGGTCCTAAAAAATATAATTTTTTTTATTATTTTATACAATATAAGTATATATTATAAAATATATAATTATGTCGTCGAGTCTCGACGGGTTACTTAAATAGATATAAAATCATTACACATTTTTAATTACTCAAACTATAATTTTTTTTATTATTTTATACTTATATAAGTATATATATATTATAAAATATATAATTATGCCGTCGAGTCTCGACGAGTTACTTACTAGTCTATATATATTATTTAATGTCGTGTATATATATTATTTAATGTGGTGTCTCCTTTTCAAATTTCTAATTTTATAGATTTTTGCATTTTTTAATTTATTAATTTTAGGTTTTTGCATTTATTTATGTATTTATTTATTTATTATAAGTTTTCAATTTTGAAATATATGGAATTCTCATAATGTTCACTTTCAAATAAATTTGAAAGATTTGATGAAGTTTTGCATTTTTTATTTTATCTATATTATTTTATATTTTTTAATTTACTAATTTTATATTTTCGCATTTATTTATTTATTTATTAGAGATTTTAAGTTTTTGAAATATATGGAATCTTCACAATATCACTTTTAAAAAGATTTGAATTATTTATTTATTCAATAATTATTTCAATTTTTGAAATATATGGAAAATGTTTATGGAATTCCTACCATGTTCACTTTTTAAAAGATTTGAAAGACTTGAAATTTGAAATTTTGTATCTTTTATTTTATCTATATCATTTTGCATTTTTGAAATTTACTAATTTATATTTTCACATTTATTTATTTAGATCATATTGTAATGCCAGTAATTTTGTGTTAGTTTGATCTCAATTTTGGTTATATTTTTTTGTTATATATTGCACATCAGATTCATTTATTCATGTTAAATATATATTAATGTGTATATGACAATCCCAATATTTAGTTTTTAAAAGATATTAAATTTTCAATTTATATGGAGTTCCACAATTTTCAGTTTTTAAAGATTTGGATTTTCAAATTTATATGAATTTCTCGGTATATATATATATATATATATATATGGAATTTATATTATTCAAAAGATACATTAATAAATATATGGAAAAGATTTTAATATATAAACTAATGTATATATAGGCCACATTTTTACAAACATATGTCTCTTCTCCTAAAAGTAATATACAATTCTTTGCCGACACATGAGTTATCACTGTTTACCAAAAAAAAAAGTAATATACAATTATATATTTTCTAAAATATAATTATATATTTTTCTAGAAGTTGCTAATTGTTTAAAATATGTTTTATGATTATATCATTCAAATCGTATGTAAATCTAGACTAAATAATATAAATTTTATTTATATTTTATTATATTAAAAATAATGCTCCCTCCTTTTTTATTTGCTACGGACCCATTTTCACGCATTCCAATACACATCTTAAACCACTAATAACTGAACCTCTGTATTAGTAAAAATTCTAAAAGTTCCATATTTAAAAACTACACAAGACGAATCTAACAAGATCTCATTTGGCTATATTTTAACTTCTATAACTATGATAAAAAAAATAAAAAAAAAATTAAATCAAAGTTTGTATGTGAATGGTAGCAAATTAGCCAATGTAGCTATTAAAACAAAATGGAGGAAGTACAAAACAATTATAATTATTAATGGAATTGTGAAAATTCATATTATATGGATAATTGATTTAGAGTAAATTAATTATTTTCGTAAAGCATATTATAAATAAAAGAATTGGGTGTATAAAGAGTTATTGGGTGTGCGAATAGATCCATCAGTAAATAAATAAAGAAAATTTATTTTTTTAATATATTTTTTAAGAAATACTCCCTCCCCTTTTTTAATAAGTGTAACACTATGAATGACACATGATTTAATGTAAGTTAATAAAATTAATTTAGTTGAAGAATTACAATAATTAAATAAATAAATAAGATGAGTCACATTTGACTTTATTCATTTTGAGTTTTATTAATGAACATAAAAAACTTAATAATTTAACTATAATTATTAAAAAAAAATATTAACCTTCAAAATATTTCAAATATGGTACCATAACATTTATTTTCAAACACCCAAGAAAGGAAAGTGTAACACTTTTTCTTCGGTTACAGGCATAAAGGCGAGCAAAGAAGAAGAAAAAATAACAAATCAAAAGGAAATCACGGTCCCATCCAGCTCACAGCCGAGGGTACCTAACACCTGCCGCATCGTTGTTCAGTAACACCAACAGGCCATCTGGGGGGAACGCCCAAGTAGTATAGAACAGCTCAGCCAAGGTCGCCTCACGAGCCCAGAAATCTGCCACCTGATTGCCCTCTCTCAAAACGTGACAAATCCTGCACCTCTCAAATTTCGCCCTACATCTCCTAATTTGATCCAACAGGGGCCATAAATGGTGATAAACGGAGGAAGTAATTCATTAATCTATATCTTAATAGATTTGCAATTGACGAGAGAACAAATATAAATTTAGCTTTGTTAGAAATTGAAAGGCTAATTGCTGCAAATTCTATAAATTTGAAAATTTTCTTTGGAATGCGGGTATTGAATGAAGTTTTAACATCTATAATCTATTGATAATAGTGGGCATATTATTATAAGGAATAAATGAAGGCAGATCATGCAAAGGTATTACCTTTATTGATTGATTAGCAGAAGAATATTTATAAAAATAATGTATGTAGTTGATAATGATGAGGGTTGATTCTTTTTTCATTATGTGGTGGAACTGACAATACATTTATCGATAATTTATCTAGAAAAATTGATTAGCCCTTTGTGGGAGAGGTTATATTGTGTTGCATGTAGCATCCAATGGAATAGCACCCATCATTCGAAGAGGTATGACAACACATTCTAGATTTGGTATTCTACTAGATTGTGACGAGAATTCTACCTGCAAAAAACTTATTCATATAACCTCTCTTCTAATTAAAACAAAGTTCATCATTATTTGGGATGAAAATTCTTGACGGGTAGAATGATTACATGCCCGTATGAAATAACCAAATTCCCCATCAATTTCAGATGAAAAAAAATTCTTACTCGCATTTTGTTTTATTATCACTATTAGTCAATGTCAATATTTAGAGAAGATTAGACTCTATCCTAAAAACCCGTTTTTATTCACGTCAGTGATATGTTGCAAGATCTCATGTCACTGGAAAGAGGGGACTCGAATTAGTAATATGTAATTAAGATGAATTAACTCAAGATATTACAAGAAATGTTATTTACAATGAAAATTATATATGACAGAAATTTGCATAATGAATACTTCATATAGGTGATGGTAATTGGTAAAGCTGGTATTGACCTCGGAGATGTACAATTAGATGTAACATTTACAGATGATAATTTTATAAACTCTACGGAAGATCCTACAGCGGTTGATTTTGTTGAGTACTTACTTATACAAATATAAACTGCACCACTTCAAATCCAGATATTTTTAAAAATAGTGCTATACTAATCCTTACCAATGAGATTGTTGATACAATCAATGATTACATCATGGAACGTATATCTGCGAATGAAAATGTATATATATCAGTTCTAATAATATTTGTCAAGAGGATGAAAGCATAAATAATACCAATGAATTATTTTCACTAGAATTTCTAAACACAGACAATTGTTCTGGATTGACGAATAATGAAATATAGTTGAATGAGTGTTGCATAATCATGCTTCTTATAAATATAGATCCATCAAATAAATTATGCAATGGAAGTAGGTTGATAGATACCAATATGTGGAACCATATAATTGAGGTTAAACTAATTTTTGGTAAACCATGAAAGTAAAAAATTATTGATTAGTAGAATGATTAATAGCCTATATGATTTAAACAAATTTTCCATTCGATTTCAGATGAGAAAATTTTAACGTGCAATTTATTTTGCTATGATTATAAACAAATGTCAATGCCAATCATTAAAGAATGTTGGAATTTATCTTCTAAAATTAGTTTTTAGCCATGAACAGCTATGTTGTAATATGGCGTGTTACTAACAAGATGTGGCTCAAATTATTAATATGCAATTAAGAATTATTAACTCAAGATACCACAAGAAATTACTAAGACTGAAGAATGTTCTTGTGAATTATGGCCAATACCGGGTATATAAGCAGTGATTTCAAATCCAGAGGTTAATCGTACTCTGGCAACTTTACGTAGTTGGTCCTTATGACTACACGTATCGATGACTGCTTTAGCTTGCTTGAGGAATAAAAACATCTACTTACGTAATTTCCAAATCGACTTTGCCCTATCACCTTGCCTGATTGGCTTCGAAAAGATGTCATAACTCTTCCTTCTTAACTGTACCCGGGAGAAGGATTTCCCATTCCTTAACCAGAAAGATCAACTGCAATTTTTTTTGAATAAACTTGAATTCTAAGTTTAAAACCAAATACAGAAAAAAGGCGTGAATAAATGGAATGTTATTTACAATGAAATTTATATATGACAGAAAATTTACAAAATGGATACTTGATGTAGGTGATGGTAAAGCCGATATTGATTTTGAAGGTGTACAATCAGATGTGATATTTCCGCATGATATTCTTATAAACTCTACACCCTACGGGTAATTCTATAGCGATAATTTTTTTAGAGTACATATACAAATATAAACTGCACCACTTCAAATTCAGATATTTTTGAAGATAGTGTTATACTAGCCCCTACCAAGGAGATTTTCAGCAATGAAATTATCAGCAAATCGTAAGGGAATTTTTCATACTATGCTTTATACTTATATTTAAATTTTGTTTTATTTTAATTTGAATTTCAAATTAAATAAAAATATTTTTTGAATAATTATTAATGTGTTAGGTTTGTATCGGATAAGTCACAGAAGCTAAAGAAGATGGTATAATATGATTTCTTTGTTAATTGGAAAATAATTAAATTATATTATCATATACATCCTCTTTCAAATATATATAAAATCATTACACATTTTTCATTACTCAAAATATAATTTATTATTACTTTATATAATATAATTATGTCCATCGAGTCTCGACGAGTTACTTACTAGTTTGTGTAATATTGACTCTCGTCTCTTCTTATAAGTAAAGGGTCTGTGATGATTAGGGGTGGGTCAGTACGGTATACCGAAAAAATTTCGCCATACCATATACCGTACCAAACTTTACGGTAGGAAAATTTTCATACCGTTGATGTACCGAACCTTTCGGTATACTGATCTTCGGTATACCGAAAGTTTCGGCATGAAATATTTCCATACCGTTGCCATACCGACATTCCGGTAAGTTCAGTATATACCGCTATACCGAACCTTCGGTACATACCGACATACCGGTATCGTGGTGTATACCGACATACCAAACATTCACTACATACCGACATACCGATGTTGCGGTATATACCGACATATCGAACATTCACTACACACCGACATACCGATATTGCGGTATATACTGACATACCGAACTTTCGCTATATACCAGCATACCGGTATTCCGGTATATACCGGTATCGTGGTATATACCGACATATCGAAAATCGGTACATACCTATATACCGATACCGCGGTATATACCAAAGTTCGGTACGGTAACGATATACTACTGTATCAAAAAATTTAGAGGTAATAACTAAAATAGACCACCAGAAAAAATCATTTCCACTTTTGGGCCACCATATTTTGATTTAGGGAAATAAGCCATTAGAAGGATTTTGGGCCTGAATTTAGGCCATTGGGCTGGAATTCAGGCCGCGATGACCTAAAAGTGGAAATGACTCATTCTGCTGGCCTATTTTAGGTTTTTTGAATTATTTTTTATTTTATGTAATTAAAATAAATAATACTCATTCTGTACTATTATTTATGTCCTACTTTTTTCTTGTTCCAACATTTTTTATTTCATTTCCATTTTAAAAATAATTAAATATTAATTGCCAAACATACCTATGTCCGAAAAATTTCTTGCATTTAATACTAATTATTCCTACATAAAATACCATGTCCGAAAATTTTGGGATACTTATAATAAAATATGTGCGCAGTGCTGCCATTCTGCCCCATCATGGAAGCTACTACTGGCTTCACAAATGAGTCGATGGTGTTGACGAGTAGGTCGGATCGAAGATGGTCTAACGCTTGGATTGGATATCTGAATAAGCCATGTTTCGTCCAAAAGCTGAGGCGACTGTTCTGGGATGATCATGCTTCATGCCATTACCATTGGGTGAGGTTGCTGCAAGCTAACGTTGGCTATGACATGATAATGCCTCATGTTTTATTGCTACAACATTGATAGCAATCCTTTTCTGCTGTTCGGATTTGTAGATTTCGTTTTCCAAAACTTTGGTCCCTTATTGTATTCCGGACTTCAACATTGATTGTTGAGAGATATAAAATTGTTTCTTCTCAAAAAAAATAATAAAATATGTTTATTATTACTTTATAATTTATTTGAATATGTATTTGTTTTACTTATTTTATAATATATTTGAATTAATATTTATTTTATTTCTTATACTACTCCCTCCGTCCTATTAATATTGTTAAAAACATGTAACTTAAAAATTTATATAATGTGATTGTAATGAGTTACAATTTTATTTTTTTTGAGGAGGCATTGGATGCCTGGAACGGGTGGTGAGAGCTCAAGCCACACTGTAACACTCCGGATTTGATTACCCAGGCCGGGATGCCACCGCAACACCTCCCAAGCAAGACACGACTTCATTCGAGCTCACTTGAGTGATGCAAGGCTAATGGTATAAAATAATTTAAAACAACCAAGTCCGGAAGTACTTATATTTAAAAATAGTAATCATTCATATACGGTATTCAAAAGGTATACGCAGCAGAAATATATAAGTTTATGCAGCGGAATTAAAATGTAGGGCCGACATGGCCAAAACACGGGTTAACAGGCCTGTATGTTGTCTCATGCAGAAAATAGTAAAATGTCCAAAATTAATCCCCCGGATGAATGCTCATGCTTCATACTCTGTCATAGAAAAACATAAACAACATTTATCAGTATTAAAGAATACTGAGTAAGACAATTCCTAGCATAGCAATAAAGGGGTTATTAATTATTAAATTAAAAATCCATTTTAGGCATGCATGTTTAGACAATAATAAATTCCACAATTTCTCATAATCGATTTAATTTGAAAGGCGATGATTTAAGGCATAGGCATAAATTTAAAGACATAATTTAAAGTGCATAATTAACGACATAAATAAAAATTTAAATCATTTAAATTTTCTCCCGTTAACTAAAAAGAGGACGCCACAACCATATATCTCAAGTATCAAGTTTCTCAAGTATCGAGTTTCTCAAGTATCAAGTTTTAGAATTGCCGAAGCAATCTGAGTACCGCACCATACACAATACCACTCCGGAGCCTCAAGTAACCCATTCGGATACACTCGAGAGTGTAGACTAATTTCACAATGGTCGTTTTGGCACAATTTCACAATATATCACATTTCGTCCACTCGGGCATGAATTTCAAGATAGAGGGGCACCCTACAGAGCACTCACCCTCTACTTACATGGAGATCTAGCTCAGCCTAGATTAACGGGGTTTTAAAAATAATGTTTTATTATTTAGACTCATCTCACAAATAATGTGTTGCTCAAAAATCGAGTTTTCGACATTTCAACTCAAGCCATTACCACGGTTTTCGCCATCTCAGTTTAAAAATTCGTTACAAATGCAATCAACTTGAAATTTTCACAGTAGCTCAAAATCACGCTAGCGAACAACTTTCGTGTTTTAAGTTTTTCAAACTTATGTGAGGAAACGAGTGAAATTTTACAATCTTTCCAAAGTATAAAATCTGCCAACTTTTTCTACACAGCACACTGATTTTCAAAAGAGTTTTTGACATAACAAACGACTTAATTTATGAAATTTTACAGGAACTTAAAAGATATCAAAATAAATAAGTTTTATTAGAGGCAAATTATGCAAATTCACTACGGATTAAGTCAGAATAATTCACTAAGTTCGGACTTAAAATCTGTCGACTTTCTCTTCACGGACACAGTGTATTCAAAACGGGTTTTGACTATCCAAACATTAATGCAAATACACGAAATTTTACAGGCATGTTCTGAAGACATTTATAATCTGTCAAGATTTTTGAAAAGTTCAAAAATCACAGAAAATGTTTGACGTGATTTGGGATAGAAAATTTTAATGAAAATGCATTAAATTTTGACACAAGCTAGATTAGGATATTAGTAACAAATCTCTAGTTCGGAGTGTTTCGTTTTGCATTCTCGAAATAGAGTTTTTCGGCAAATCTCAGAAAACACATAAAGATTGAATCTTTTATGTCCGAATTTAGTGTTTGATTTAAAACTAATGTTTCTAACGGTTCAAGGCCACCAATATTGATATGTAAGGCATTATCTTACTAGAATTTCATCCTAGACTGTCTCGGGGTCGTCCGGGCTCTAAGATTTGTCACGAACGGATCTCCTCAATACGAATCTTCCAACTTTGGCCACGAATTCGAATCGGAAGAAGAAATCTAGTGTTAGATCGAATTTTCGGGTTCGAAAAGTTAAACAAAAACCTATGAACGACTTACCACAATCTGGAACACTAAAGTTCTTGTTCTCCACGCCTCCCTCGTCGATTTTCATGGCCGGAAAGTGATCGGAAAACATGAACTTGGTGATTTCGGGTTTTGGAAGAAGTTTGGAGAGTTTGGAGAGAAAATGGGGCTGCTAGGGTTTACTTGGACGAGATAAATGAGTCCCAAGACTCTTCAATCCGTCCATATACTCTTTCCCTCGCCCAGGATTCAGTTACCAAAGTCGGGGGTCGAAAATATGGTAAGAAATTGTAAAAAACCGAAAGTTGATCGTCCACTGTGGTGTGGCGCGGTCTTGGCGAGTTTTCCTTCCAGACCGCGCGGCCACTGCGCGGCCCCCATTAGGGCTGCATCGTGGGCTGGGCCGTGCGATCGGTCGGGCCTTTTCTCCTCTCGTTCGGGTTTCTATCCTCTTACGTTCTTGGGCTCGGTTTTCCGGATCATTCTCGGGTTACGATTCCTATCCTAAATTTTATTTCGTGTTTAATTGATTTCGTGTTCGAATTCTCGAATCCATTTAATTTAAATTCGTCTTCGTCGAATTTGTCGTCTTTCGATTCCCGTGCAATGATTTATTTATTTAAATCATTTTCGACTTCAAGGTTCTTGGAATTAAAATTCCCTTGCTTTTCGAATTTAATTCCATTTCCTATTATCAAAGTCTCGGGTATTACACACACAATTATAAAAGGACAAAGAGGAGAACCCCAACCTATAGGTTGGGAGTTGGGGGACTTACCACTGGAGTATGTCCCTAACCCCACAATTTTAATTTATTTATTTAATTGTGATTTACTCATATGTGTCTGTAGGGTGGACTGAAATTATTAATGGTAGTGAGTAATTTGAAAGTTTAATATATTTATGTGAGGTGATGGGTAGGTTTGATGATTAATATTTAATTATTTTTTAAAATAAAAATGAAATAAAAATATTGGAACAAGAAAAAAAAGAAGGTATGGCATAAATAATGACACATAATGAGTATTATTTATTTTAATAAAATAAAATAAAATAATAATCGAGAAAAACTAAAATAGGCCACCAGAAGTAATCATTTCCACTTTTAGGCCATCGCAGCCCGAATTCCAGCCCAATGGCCTAATTTCAGGCCCGAAATCCTTTTAATGGCCTATCTTCCTATATCAAAATATCATGACCCAAAAGTGGAAATGACTCCTTCTGATGGCCTATTTTAGTTATTACCTCAAAAATTTATACCGTTACCGTACCGAAATCTTACGGGTATAACAAAAATTTCGGTATTCTCGGTATTTTTTCGATACGGTATTTGTTGTATGCGGTATATTCGGTATTTTTCCCAGCCCTAAATTGATTTTAAATAATATTAGTACTATAATTTATTAGTTTTATAATTTTTTGATATTAATTTTATTTTTTATTAGTTTTATAATTTTTTGATATTAATTTTATTTTTTAAATATTTTTAATTTAATAATTTATTTAGTTATATCTTTTAATATTCTCTTTATTTTTAAATTTGATCGTATAAATTTATTATAATATATAGTTAGTTTATTATATAATTTAGTTACTAAATTCAATGTTCAAAAAAAATTA
Source organism: Hygrophila difformis (assembly GCA_030278955.1). NCBI lineage: Eukaryota > Viridiplantae > Streptophyta > Magnoliopsida > Lamiales > Acanthaceae > Hygrophila > Hygrophila difformis. Next base: position 23,309,490 of record JAOANR010000008.1, on the reverse strand, counting down.
TTTAATTTATTTTAATTAATTTTTATGTTATTTTATTATCCAACAAAAATTCAAATAATTTTATGTTATGTTTATTTGAAATATTTATTTTATTTACTCTTATATATTCCATATTTATTTTATTGTTAATTTATTATTGAATTATTCTATATTATTTATTTTATTAAATTAATAATTTGTTTTAATTAATTTTACATAAATTTGATTTAATTAATTAAAACAAATTATTTAATAAAAGAAATTTATAAAGTATTTCCTAAAACAGATTAGTTAATAATTAAACTTGATTAAGTATTAATTAAATTAAATTAATTAAATTTACCTAAAATTTTAAATTTGAATAATATAAATATATTTTATGAATTTAATAATAATAAAACAAATAATTTATTAAATAAATCAACACTAAATTTATTTTATAAATTAATAATTTATTTTAATTTAATTAAGATTTTTTTATTTTATTCTATTATTTTTCAAATTTATTTTATTTAGTTATTACATTTTAATATAAAACATGAAACATTAATAATAATTCTATTCAATGTAAAATGGATATATTATTTTTTTGGCGAAGAAATGGATATAGGAGCAATCTGGTTACGCTACAACCCCTTCAACATCTTTTTGGTGCAAACATTACAAAAAAGACATATCGCATCACAAAACGCATATATGAGATCACATTTTTTGCATCACACAACACATCTCTCCCAATACACAAAATACATAATTTTATACATTATACAATACAACTCCCACATCATACACTTGGTGATTTCATGCCTCACACTAACCCGTTCCTATAGGAGTATTATGTAGTAAGACCCTAACTTGGGAGAAATATCTATTCTCTTGGTATGTGTATTTATTTGACTATTAATTAATAAAAGATGTGTAGGGTCAACAGTCAACTGTTCTTATATGCTTCAAGTCAAAGGTTGAGGGTATGGCCCTGACTATCTTATCTTTCCGCTCCATTTTCCCATTTTCATTCAGCTAAAACAGCAATTTCAGTCTTCTGAAATTCGACTGGCCACAATTATAGTAGTATTGGCAATAATAATGTACTCCATGTGCTGTTTTCCAAATGACTAGACCTGTCAATTAGTATTGCTTTAAATGATACACCTACCTGGCTAACCCACTTCGATATACGTACTCTATTTTTTTGGATGAGCGTATACGTACTCTATTTGGATGCGTGAATTAAATAGGAATAATAAATTACTATACATTTATAATCATATTTGGATGAGTGTATTTTTTTTTCTGCGAAAAGGATGAGTGTATTAAATAGGAATAATAAGTTACTAGTACATTTTTATATAATCATTGTATTAAAATAATTCATTATCAACCAAATTGGTTTGAGTTGTATGGGCTATGGTAACTTAGACAATTGTTTCGAGTTTGAGTCTTTGTGTATGCAAAATTCTATTTTGAGAAAGGCAACCCTTCAATGCCCACAAGATCCTGGAGGGATTAATCTTAGGTTATGTGATATGTGAATACCTGGTATACGACAAAAAGATATTCATTGTCATCAAGTAAGTAATCTGGCATAGTGATTATTTTTCTTTTGTAAACATTGACACTTATGTGTCGACAAAGGTGTGTGGTGTAACACCCCGGTTTTTGGTTACCCAGGTCGGGATGTCACCGCCACATCTCCCTAGTAAGACATGGTTTCTCCAAGCTTACTAAAGAGATGCAAGGCTAGGTATTGCAGTATTTAAACCATTTAAAGCATTCAAAATAGCTCATACAATATAATTCGAAAATAATAATAGCATAGCGCAGCGGAAATATTTAGTTTAGTACAATATCGCAGCGGAAAATATAAAAGGGGCCGACATGGCCAAAACACGGGTTAAACAGGCCCGTTCATAATATAGTCTAAGTACGAAATTTAAAAGCAAAATAAGTGTTCCCCAAAATCCCATGCATGAATCGTGCTCACACATGCTCATTCCACATATTCTGTAAGGAAAGGAATAAAAATGGTTTTGGTCAGCAAAATTGCTGAGTAAGTTAACACATGCATGATCGTAGGGTTTTAAAGCCATAAATTTAATAATTTAACAAAGCATGATAATAACATAATATTTAATTTCATCTAATCCATATCCAATAACATAATTTATCTCAGGGCTCTATTTAATGACACATATCACATGGTTTAATCATAAAAGCCATAATTTAAATAAAGCATTTAAATAATTTAATTGGACAACACCATAATTTAATCTAATTTAATTTAGTTTAGAATCCCCATTACATTCCCGATTTGGTATTTCAAAGTTTCACGATAAAATCGCGATGTCAACAAGTTTAGCCGGTAGCCCAGCGGCCGCAACCGTATCAGCCATACCCAGTACCACTCCGGAGCCTCGGGAAACCCATACGGATATTCACGAGAGTGTAGGCTCTATATTTCGCCGTTTAGGCAATCCATATCTCAAGTTTAGCGCGCGGGGTCACCATCGTCCATTACGGCATGAAGTGAATCGTTAGGGGGCATCCTGCAGAGCACTCACCCCTAATTTTAATTTATCAAGTTTGTAAGGGGATTTAATTTTTAAAATCTGACTTCATTTGTACTTATTTAAAAGTAATATCTCAACTCGTTTCAACCCTAAAGGTTAATTCCATGTTTCAACAAAATTTCAAGATTTCGTTTCGGTAAAGCACAGTTTACTCCAAAATTCGTCTAAAATCAGATTTAATTCCAAAAATTCCAAAATTTCATATCTGACTCGGAAACATCAAGATCTACAACTTTCGTGTTTTAACTTTTTCGATCCGAGATACTTAAGTAGGTCAAAATCACCAATTTTCGCATAAGAATAATTCTGTCCGAGTTTAATGTGTCACAGTTTAAAGATTTCGAATTCTACCATAGCAATTTAACTCCAAATTTAATGAAATTTGACAGAGATCATCTTAAGACATTTATCTACAACTTTCATGTTCGGCCAAAGATCTAAAACAGCCTAGATCCTATGTCAAAAACGTGATCAAGATCATTCCTAAGTTCTGTCCAAGATTTCAAGATCTAGATTTAAACAGCTCGGTTTCAATGGGTTTTCACATATCAAATCAATTCCAAAAATTCTCAAAACTTTACAGTAGCTAGATCTAAGTCTTAGGAACGTTTTTTGTGTTTTAAGTTTTTCCGTTTGAGTTCGTTTTAAGGTTCGGAAAAATTCAACAAATCTGTTGCGCCGATAGAAAGTAATAGTTGACAGATTTTCGGTTTCTTGTTAATCTTTTAGTTTTGAATGTTTTAATTCATCCCAAAACCATGTAAGAGTTAACTTACAGTGTCTATGAACGTCGGGGACGTCTAGTTCGGAGGCGTGGCTTCCAGATCACCGTTTCTCCTCTCCGTTCGTCGGGTTCTACGATCTAGATTCAATACGGGGTGTAGAAAGAAAAGAACCGAAGTTAGAATCCGTTTTCGGATTGAAACGTGAAGAGATTTATCGAACCAGAGCTTACCACAACGTTTGGAGATCCTTGGATTTTCGTCCAAAGCTGCTGCCTCCGTTTGGTGCTATCCGTCGACTCCGAATTTAGGGTTTCGAACGTATAGAAGGTTGTAGGGTTTTGTAAACTTGTTTGGGCTCCCAAGGGGCTTATTTATAGATTTCTCAATCCCTAGGGCGTCCACATCTGACCTAAAGGTCTTGGGTCGAGAGATGTTCAACCGAAAGTCGAAAAATCCGCGTTCGGGCGAGAGATTCACGCAACGGGCGAATCTGTCAAGTGGCGCGGTCGTGGCGCGCTAATCCCCCTTTACCGCGCGGCCACCGCGCGACTCTCGCCTGGACTTCGGTCCGGGCGGGTCGTGCGATCCGTCGTGCTTTTCCACCTCTCTTTCGGGTTTCTATCCCTCTATGCTCCCGAATTCCGATTCCCGGGGTATATTCGGGTTTCTACTTTCTCTCTAAATTTATTCTCAGTCTAATTGGATGTTTTGGACTCGAATCCTCGAGTTCATTAGTGTCGGGTTTTGGTGTACCATTTATTTACCTTTAATCCATCCTTTTATTTAATTAAATTCCTTTAATTCCTTTTTAAGTAAAAATCTCATTTCTCATTTCCTTATCTTTATTTACTTCTTTTATTTGCTGGATTTATTTATTTATTTATGGTATTTATTTTATTTATTATTTATTTATTTAATTATTGTTTTATTTTATGATGGAAAATTCTCGGGTGTTACAGTCTACCCTCCTTAGGAATCAACTTCGTCCTCGAAGTTGTGTTTCGGCTTTTCTCGTGCTAAGGTCTTGTGTTTGTTTTATTATGTTGTGACTGAACTTAGAATTAAAACTTCTAAGCTGCCTACGTACCCGGTAAAGGGATCAAGCCATAACGTAGTTCAAAAGTTTACAAAAATGCACGAAAAGTAGGTGGTATCACATCCTCTCCCCCTTAAGATTGCAGTTATGTCCCCATAACTGTGTCGGTATCGGTTTGGAACAATGTCGGGTATCGTTCTCTCATGTCGGATTCTACTTCCCAAGTTGCCGTCTCACTTTCGTGGTTTGACCAAAGAACCTTGATCATTTTGACTGTTTTGTTCCTCGTTACTCGTTCCTTAGTATCGAGAATACGCACTGGGACTTCCTCGTAAGTCAAATCTTCATCGAGCTCAATTATCTCCGGTTGAAGTACATGTGTCGGGTCCGGCACATACTTCTTTAGTTGCGAGACATGGAAGACATTATGAACTCTATCTAAGTGTGGCGGTAAAGCCAATCGGTAGGCTAGAGTTCCGACTCGTTCTAGAATTTCGTAAGGTCCTATGTATCGAGGACTTAACTTCCCTCGTTTGCCAAAGCGCATCACCCTCTTCATGGGTGATATCTTTAGCATGACTCTATCTCCCACTTGAAATTCTAGGTCTCGTCGTCTCACGTCGGCATAACTCTTTTGACGGTCTTGTGCGGCTTTCATCTTCCCTTGAATCACTTTGATTTGTTGAGCCATGTCTTCGATAAGTTGTGGTCCCACTACCACGGACTTATCGTTTTCTTCCCAGCTCAATGGGCTTCGGCACTTTCGTCCATACAACGCCTCGAAAGGTGCCATGCCGATACTAGCATGGTAGCTATTATTATAAGAAAACTCAATCAAGGGTAAATGGGATTCCCAATTTCCTTTGAATTCCAACACACATGCTCTCAGCATGTTCTCTAGTGTTTGGATTGTTCTCTCGGTTTGTCCATCCGTCATCGGGTGGAATGCGGTGCTCATTTTGATTTGAGTACCGAGAGCTTTTTGTAACTCCGTCCAGAAATGAGAGACAATCTATTGTCTCTATCGGAAATGATATCATGTGGTACTCCATGTCGTCGTACCACGTTATCAATGTAGGCTCGGGCCAATTGGTCCATAGTCCACGTGTCTTTCATTGGGATAAATATGGCTGTCTTCGTTAGCCTATCCACAATCACCCAAATCTTATTCATGCCTTTAGGTGATCGGGGTAATCCCGAGACAAAGTCCATTGAGATGCTATCCCACTTCCAACTTGGAATCTCTAGTGGTTGCATCAATCCTAAGGGTTTATGTCGCACTGCCTTAACCTTTTGGCAGGTGAGACATCTCGCCACGAATTTCGCCACTTCCTTCTTCATTCCCGGCCACCAATAGATCTTCTTCAGATCTTTGTATAGCTTGTCACCTCCGGGATGTACGGAATATGGCGTGTTGTGCCCTTCCTCCATCAACCTTTGCTTCAATTCGGCACATTTAAGAGGCACACACCACCTCCCTTTGAAACGGATGCTTCCATCCTCGTGGACAGCAAATCCTATTGCCTTTCCTTCGGCAATATACCCTTTTATCTTCTCGAGTTTCGGGTCGCCCGGTTGAGCGAGTCGAATCTCGTCCAATATGGGAGTTTCTACGACCATGGCATTGACCGTTTCTCTCACTGTGCCAGGATGCACAAGTTCTAACTCCAATCTTGCCAAATCCATGTACAATGCCGGCGGAATTACCAACGAGTTTGTAACGTGTTGGGTTTTCCGACTTAGGGCATCGGCTACCACATTCGCCTTCCCCTCGTGGTATGCTATGTCTAAATCGTAGTCTTTAATAAGTTCCAACCACCTTCGCTGTCTCAAATTCAACTCCTTCTGAGTGAATATATATTTCAAGCTCTTGTGGTCGGTGAACATTCGACATTTCCGCCCATAAAGATAATGTCTCCATATCTTTAGAGCGAAAACGACCGCTGCCAACTCCAGGTCGTGGGTCGGATAATTTTCCTCGTGGGGTTTTAGTTGGCGTGATGCATAGGCTACGACTCTCGAGTCTTGCATCAAAACACAACCTAAACCTTCCTTCGAAGCATCGCTATATACTTCGAAGTCACCATGCTCTGATGGTAGTGTTAATACGGGTGTGGTTGTGAGTCGTTTCTTCAGCTCTTGAAACGCAATCTCACACGCTTCGGTCCACTCGTATTTTGCTCCTTTCTTTTGTAGCTGGGTCAAAGGACGTGCAATCCTTGAAAAGTCCTTCACAAATCGTCTATAATATCCGGCTAATCCAAGGAAACTCCTTATTTCCGTTGGACTCTTCGGAGTTGTCCATTCAGTTACGGCAGAGACTTTTGCCGGATCCACTGATACTCCATCAGCGGATACTATGTGTCCGAGGAATGCCACTTCTTTCAGCCAGAAGTCACATTTCGACAGCTTGCCGTATAGCTGATTCCTTCGCAAGATTTCCAACACTTGATGTAAGTGTTTTGCATGCTCCTCATCGCTCTTCGAGTAGATCAGGATGTCGTCGATGAACACTACGACGCACTGATCTAACAATTCTCGGAACACGTTGTTCATGAGATTCATGAACATGGCCGGAGCATTTGTTAACCCGAAGGATAACACTGTGAACTCGTAATGGCCATATCGCGTTCGAAATGCCGTCTTCGGAATGTCCTTCTCGGCGATCCTCAATTGATGATACCCAGATCGCAAATCGATCTTCGAGAATACTGAAGCTCCCTTCAGTTGATCAAACAGATCCTCTATTCTTGGTAGGGGGTATTTATTCTTAATGGTCACTTGGTTTAGTCCTCGGTAATCTATGCAAAGACGTAGTCCTCCGTCTTTCTTCTTGACAAATAAAACCGGTGCTCCCCAAGGGGACGTACTCGGTCTTATGTAGCCTTTTCCCAATAGTTCCTCGAGTTGTTCCTTTAACTCCTTCATTTCCAGTGGTGCCATCCGGTATGGAGCCTTCGAGACAGGCTCTGTCCCCGGAATGAGATCTATCGTGAATTCAAGATCTCTCTCAGGTGGCATGCCAGGAACGTCTTCAGGGAATACGTCCGGGTATTCTCTTACCACTGGTATGCTATCAACCTTGTTCTCTTCCGCCTCAAGGTTGTGCACATAGCACGCATATAGTTCATACCCCTTACGCATCAAGTTACTTAGTTTAAGTGCACTAACGATTTTGTTACTTTTCTTAGGGGGCTGAGAGTAAAAGATAACTCTCTTTCCCCTACTTTTTGACAAGGTGATCTTTTGCTTTTGGCATTCGATCACCGCTTTATACTGGGACAGCCAATCCATCCCCAGTATGATGTCAAAGTCTCTTAAGTTAAATTCTACTAAGTTCGCGAAGAATTCTACGTTCTTTATCACTATAGGAATTCCGTTATATCGTTTAGAGCAAGACACTACTTCTCCAGAAGGCAATTGAATTCCTAAGCTAATTCTCTCGCACTTAGGTAGATCTAACTCAGGCACTATCCTTGATGCTATAATTGAGCAACTAGCTCCAGAATCAAATAGAACTCTAAGGGGCGTATTCAACACATAAAGTGTACCTGCCATCACTTCTCCTTGCGCAGGCACGTCCGCTTGGTTTACCACATTGAGCCTCCCCACAGGGCGTCCTTGGTTGCCCTGCTGATTCGCGTTCTGCTGCTGGTTTTGCTGTTGGTTTTGATTCTGCGGGGGCGGAGGTCGTTGGTTCTGGTTCTGGTTCTGCGGTCTATTCTGAGGGGGTCTGTACCCTTGGTTATTCCCGTTTCGCCCGTTTTGGTTTTGAGGCTGTTCTTGCCCCGCGACCAAATCGTCCCTCTTTGTTATGTTCTCGAGCCTAGTTCGGCAATCCCGTCGAACGTGACCCATTCGACCGCATCGGTAACAGGCGCCTTGTTGCGGGCATCCCCTTGCCAGATGTGGTCGTCCACATCGCGGGCAAGGCGGTACCGGATCTTCTTGGTTGAACCTCCTCCCAGTGTTGTTTTGCTGGGGCCTATTCGACCCTCTGCGCTGCTCGTTCCTCCCAGTGTTGTTCTCGTTTCTTGAGTCTCGGCTTCTCTTGTCTTGAGGACCCCTGCTGGACTCCCCACTCACCCTTCTTTTCAGCTGCTGCACGCGTGCTACCGCTACAGCGCGATCGTATACGGCTTGCAAATCGGGGTAGTGTACCCCCGCGATCACCTCGCGCACCGACAGGTTTAGTCCCATCTCGAACTTCTGTGCCTTTTCCGCATCAGTGGGCACTAGCCTTGGTGCGAACCTCACCAGCTCCTTGAAGCGGGTGTAGTATTCCTGCACCGTTTGGCTTCCTTGCTTCAACGACAGGAATTCTTCGTACATGGCAGCTTTAGTACTCAAGGGATAGAATCGATCCCTGAGTAGTTCCATCATCTCCATCCACGAGTAAGGCTCGTCATCCTCAGTCAGTTTGGCTTGCGTTGCTTGCCACCAGTCGTCAGCTTCGCCTCCCAAGTAGTATGAAGCGACATGTACCCTCTCTCCTTCCGGACATTTGACCGCTCCCAGCAGCTTGTCAAAAGTCCGGATCCATTCCTTCAGTTTAGCTGGGTCCTCCTCACCAGCATAGTGGGGTGGCTGGTAAGGATTCACCATCGCCAGGTAGTTAGGGCGAGCTTGGGGCGGAGGTACCGCCGCAGCTTGACCCTGGTTGACTTGCGCATTTTCGAGCGCAATCAACACTTCCTCTATCGTCCTAAGACGATCGCCCACATTGTTCGGTGCGGGGGCGTCCTGCGCACCTTGGGGTTGTTCCTCATCAGGTTGAATTGGTTCAGTGACGTTTGGTGGTGTTTCAGTAGGTGTTTCAGTGGTGGTTTGGGGAGCGGGTTGGGTTCTGCCTCTTCCTCTTCCTCTGGGTGCCATTCTGGTACAAATATGATAGATTAGGGCTGGTGAATTTAGCATATAGTCTAAGCAATTTCTATGAATGTATATGTGTGTAGCAATTTAGCACGTGGTGCTTTGTTCGGATTAAGAAGCATACGACGCCTCGGGGGTTTTATTTTAAAATTTCCCTTTCGATTTTTAAAAAAAATAAATAAACCGGCCATTTTATTTCCTCAAAAGAAATTTTAGTACAAAAGTAGAAATATTTTTCTAGTAAAACAATGTCTAACAATAGAATCTCTAGTGCCTCATGACGTCTCCCGGTGGGGTAGCAGGATCTTCCTCCGGATCTTCCTCATCCGAACTCGGCGGTAGTAGGTCGTCAAAGATAGTGTTTAAGTCTTGCCCGTGGGCATCGATGTATTCTTTTAGTATTAAGTTTTGTGTAGTGAGGGTTTGGACTTGGCGCTCGAGTTGGTTTATGCGGTGATGATCCGCCTCTCTCAAGTTGCCCATGTGATGTAAATCGGCCTCCAATTGAGCCATACGGTACTTCATTTGCTCTAGGGTTTGGTGGGAATCAAGATGGACGCTCATCATCCTGACCATCAACTGCATCATGTCTTGACTAGCCATCTAGCGCAAGCAAGAGATCTAAGTTAATATTCGCCAAGATTCTAAGTTCAATTCGCCAAGATTCTAGGTTCGAGTTTCCAAGATTCTAAGTTCAAGTTTCGCCAAGATGCTAAGTTCAAGTTTCGCCAAGATTCTAAGTTCAAGTTTTCAAGATTCTAAGTTCATAGCAGAGATGCAACATGCATATGCAAATGATATTTCCCCCCAATAATAATTTAATGCACCATATATATATTTTTCCCATGGGTTTTAAAAAAAATTTCTCCATGGAAATAATAATTTAAAATTTAAAATAATAGTCAAAATATTAATAGTAGTTTAAAAATAATAATGGTTTAAAAATAATAGTTTAAAAATAGCCGGGCTCTGATACCAACTTGTAACACCCCGGTTTTTGGTTACCCAGGTCGGGATGTCACCGCCACATCTCCCTAGTAAGACACGGTTTCTCCGAGCTTACTAAAGAGATGCAAGGCTAGGTATTGCAGTATTTAAACCATTTAAAGCATTCAAAATAGCCCATACAATATAATTCGAAAATAATAATAGCATAGCACAACGGAAATATTTAGTTTAGTACAATATCGCAGCGGAAAATATAAAAGGGGCCGACATGGCCAAAACACGGGTTAAACATGCCCGTTCATAATATAGTCTAAGTACAAAATTTAAAAGCAAAATAAGTGTTCCCCAAAATCCCATGCATGAATCGTGCTCACACATGCTCATTCCACATATTCTGTAAGGAAAGGAATAAAAATGGTTTTGGTCAGCAAAATTGCTGAGTAAGTTAACACATGCATGATCGTAGGGTTTTGAAGCCATAAATTTAATAATTTAACAAAGCATGATAATAACATAATATTTAATTTCATCTAATCCATATCCAATAGCATAATTTATCTCAGGGCTCTATTTAATGACACATATCACATGGTTTAATCATAAAAGCCATAATTTAAATAAAGCATTTAAATAATTTAATTGGACAACAACATAATTTAATCTAATTTAATTTAGTTTAGAATCCCCATTACATTCCCGATTTGGTATTTCAAAGTTTCACTATAAAATCGCGATGTCAACAAGTTTAGCCGGTAGCCCCGCGGCCGCAACCGTATCAGCCATACCCAGTACCACTCCGGAGCCTCGGGAAACCCATACGGATATTCACGAGAGTGTAGGCTCTATATTTCGCCGTTTAGGCAATCCATATCTCAAGTTTAGCGCGCGGGGTCACCATCGTACATTACGGCACGAAGTGAATCGTTAGGGGGCACCCTGCAGAGCACTCACCCCTAATTTTAATTTATCAAGTTTGTAAGGGGATTTAATTTTTAAAATCTGACTTCATTTGTACTTATTTAAAAGTAATATCTCAACTCGTTTCAACCCTAAAGGTTAATTCCATGTTTCAACAAAATTTCAAGATTTCGTTTCGGTAAAGCACAGTTTACTCCAAAATTCGTCTAAAATAAGATTTAATTCCAAAAATTCCAAAATTTCATATCTGACTCGGAAACATCAAGATCTACAACTTTCGTGTTTTAACTTTTTCGATCCGAGATACCTAAGTAGGTCAAAATCACCAATTTTCGCATAAGAATAATTCTGTCCGAGTTTAATGTGTCACAGTTTAAAGATTTCGAATTCTACCATAGCAATTCAACTCCAAATTTAATGAACTTTGACAGAGATCATCTTAATACATTTATCTACAACTTTCATGTTCGGCCAAAGATCTAAAACAGCCTAGATCCTATGTCAAAAACGTGATCAAGATCATTCCTAAGTTCTGTCCAAGATTTCAAGATCTAGATTTAAACAGCTCGGTTTCAATGGGTTTTCACATATCAAATCAATTCCAAAAATTCTCAAAAATTTACAGTAGCTAGATCTAAGTCTTAGGAACGTTTTTCGTGTTTTACGTTTTTCCGTTTGAGTTCGTTTTAAGGTTCGGAAAAATTCAACAAATCTGTTGCGCCGGTAGAAAGTAATAGTTGACAGATTTTCGGTTTCTTGTTAATCTTTTAGTTTTGAATGTTTTAATTCATCCCAAAACCATGTAAGAGTTAACTTACAGTGTCTATGAACGTCGGGGACGTCTAGTTCGGAGGCGTGGCTTCCAGATCACCGTTTCTCCTCTCCGTTCGTCGGGTTCTACGATCTAGATTCAATACGGGGTGTAGAAAGAAAAGAACCGAAGTTAGAATCCGTTTTCGGATTGAAACGTGAAGAGATTTATCGAACCAGAGCTTACCACAACGTTTGGAGATCCTTGGATTTTCGTCCAAAGCTGCTGCCTCCGTTTGGTGCTATCCGTCGACTCCGAATTTAGGGTTTCGAATGTATAGAAGGTTGTAGGGTTTTGTAAACTTGTTTGGACTCCCAAGGGGCTTATTTATAGATTTCTCAATCCCTAGGGCGTCCACATCTGACCTAAAGGTCTTGGGTCGAGAGATGTTCAACCGAAAGTCGAAAAATCCGCGTTCGGGCGAGAGATTCACGCAACGGGCGAATCTGTCAAGTGGCGCGGTCGTGGCGCGCTAATCCCACTTTACCTCGCGGCCACCGCGCGACTCTCGCCTGGACTTCGGTCCGGGCGGGTCGTGCGATCCGTCGTACTTTTCCGCCTCTCTTTCGGGTTTTTATCCCTCTATGCTCCCGAATTCCGATTCCCGGGGTATATTCGGGTTTCTACTTTCTCTCTAAATTTATTCTCAGTCTAATTGGATGTTTTGGACTCGAATCCTCGAGTTCATTAGTGTCGGGTTTTGGTGTACCATTTATTTACCTTTAATCCATCCTTTTATTTAATTAAATTCCTTTAATTCCTTTTTAAGTAAAAATCTCATTTCTCATTTCCTTATCTTTATTTACTTCTTTTATTTGCTGGATTTATTTATTTATTTATGGTATTTATTTTATTTATTATTTATTTATTTAATTATTATTTTATTTTATGATGGAAAATTCTCGGGTATTACATGTGGGAACCCAAGTCATACAAATTATAAAAGGATCTGGCATAGTTATTACTATTAAGGGATTATATACTAGTACAAGCTTTGGTCCTCCCCCTCTGCATGCAGCTACAGTCGACCGAGTATGTTGGATTGGGGATGCTAAGGGAAATTATTCTGTTGCTTCAGGCTATCAATGGCTACTGTCTCGACGTAATGCTTCTGTGGATCATTTCAGAGCTTGGTTTTGGAAGCTTCCTTGCCCGCATAAGGTCCAACTTCTCACATGGCTCCTGGTTAATAATGCCCTCCCGACAAATTCCCTTCGACATGCAAGGGGCATGGCTGCGTCTCCGGCCTGCTCAAATTGTGGGGCTGTTATGGAGGATGGATGGCACTTATTTTTTCAGTGTGGTTGGGCGAAGAGCACTTGGCAAAGGCTGGGTTTGAACATGCAGCTCCCTACTCCTATTGCTCCTGATATGCTTCCTGCCACCTTATATATGTTATGTCGGCATTGGTCTGGGTTCGGCTGGGCCAATCTGTGGCACATTTGGCAAGGTAGGAATGGTTATTGCATGCGGGGGAAGCAGTCTAACATTGATGATACCATCCGGCGTTCGATTCGTGTTGGTGCGGTGTTTGATAAAGCCTTTGCTTCTCGGGTCACGAAAGTGCATATCAGATTTGCGTCCTAGAATCCTTTGCAGCATATGGGAGTTCTGTTGCATGTTGACGGCAGCTCCATGGGCAACCCAGGACCGGCTGGTTTTGGGGGTGTGATTCGGACGGGCGATGGCCAATGGGTGGAGGGTTTCTCCGGCAGCATTGGCTCAGCGTCCAATTTGATGGCAGAGCTCATGGGCATATGGAGAGGGATACGGGTGCTTCATCAAAAGGGTGTGGTGGAAGCCGCTTGTTTTTCTGATTCCCAAGAGGCACTCCGTCTCCTTCATCATGGCGTCCCTGATAGCCATGTGTTTGTTCCCATCTTAAAAAACATTGAGGATATACTCGACTCTCACCCGGGTACAAATGGAGCCACATCTTACGGGAAGGCAATTCGGTGGCTGACATTCTTGCAAAAAAGGGTGCTAAATCCTTGGAGTTTTTCACGACTTGGGCTTTCCCTCCGGACGAGGCTCGGAGTCATCTAGTTGCTGATGCTATGGGAGTTTGGTTTTTCGCGTGTTTAGTTTTTGCTTCTGCTCTCTTATTTCTTTTTGCTGTAGTTTTTAGCTTTCCTTTTCCCGACGTTTTTACGTCACCGTTATCCAAAAAAAAAAACCAAATTAAAGAAAAGTGAATACCTAATGTAGAATTAAAAATATTAATTTGAAAATTATGTACCGATAGAAACCGATAAATGCTCAAGTAATTGGAGGATGTGATTGGGCAAATCTGTTAGCAGCCACCTTTCTTGAAGGAGCCGTTTAACAAAATTAAACTTTAGATTTTGAATATAATAAATCCCATTTTTTTTTCTCTCTCTTTCCTCCCCAGGATAAATCAGTTTTTTTTTTGTTTTTGTTTTTTTTTTTGGCGAAGCCAAAGCCGGAAAACCCCAGGATAAATAAGTTGTTTCTAATACTCTTTTTCCTCTAACAACTTATACTAGTATCCCCTTTTTTTCTCTCTTTCCACTAACTAAAAAGTAGTAGTAATATATTTTCGCCCTTTTTCTCTATCCGAATATCAATGTTTACCAGTAAAAATTATTTTTTTTACCCTTTATCCCCTTTGTAATTTGTGTGGTTTGGACTCCCACACATCTTTGCCGATATATGAGTGTCACTATTTTCAAAAAAAAAAATCAATGATCTAAGAGATATATATGAGGAGTGAACAGATTTGAAATTTGTCGAATTCAATTCTAAAAATTACTCAATTCAATTTGAAAGATTTGAAAATGAAAATTGGACAATCCATGGCCCAATTTCTTCTCTAGCTAGTAAATCTGAAATATAGTGTGCAAAACAAGCGATGAGATCAAAAAATGAAGTATTTGGTTTGGGTGCTGAATCAGTAGATACCGAAGTGTTGAACTAATATTTTATATGCGCGGAATGAATTTCTTTGGGGTTATAAGTATCGAAAAGACTATTCGCCGCCCACCCCTATAATCATAGTAGACCGACCAGTTCCAAGGCCAGGTTATCAACAGGGGAAGAGCTTGATTTTATAGAGATATTGTCTTCCTGGAAGAAGGAAAGAGAGGTAGGAAAAAGAAAATATAAATTGGATTTATCGGGTTATTAGTCTAGGTTTTATCTTTTTAACCACAGGAATACTTTCTGTAGTAGTATGGGCTAACGAAGCATGGGGTTCCTGTTGGAAAAAGGGGGTTTTGAGCTCCTTTTTGCGTAATGACGTTATTTAATTTGGATTAATTAAATAGCGTATACGAATTCTACGTTTCGCGTAGATTGTCGTAGTGCATTTATTTTCTCAAAACCGTTGTCGGGTGAGTGAGAAATAAGTGGTCGAAATGGGTCATTGAATGCGGCTAGTTGAAACGATTGTATTTAAATGATTGTTAAAGGGTAGGTTAAAGTGGCGCGTCCCACATCGCTTAAGCAGTGGGAGTTAAATTAGTTTATATTGTTCTGCGTGTTAGAAACAATTAAACTAATACAGATTGATCAAGTGTGGGGGAAGCCCACACGCGCGCGCCCGTCCCGTCCCGTCCCGAGCCGAGCCGCGCCGTCGCCCGCGCCCGCGCCCGCGCCCTTGGACTTGGACTTGGATATTGGGCTTTGGGTGGGCTTTGGGCCTGTCTAATTTTGAGTTGTTGAAACCATTTGAATTCAACTGTTGAAAATCCAGCTGAAACCGCCCCATCAATGGCTGCCGGCGGTTTCGTCTCGTCCAACGCCTATAAATGGCAGCAGGGTCAGGCTTAGGAATTACACTCTCATCTGCATCCTTTTTCTGCTGCATACATCCTCTCCTCCCGACTCCCTCAGCTCTTTGTTTTCGTTCGCTGGTCGTCGGCGTTTGCGGTGCTGCTACGCCGAGGCATTCGTCGTTTCACCTTTGGGGACGTTCTGCCGTTGCCGGAGCACTACCGGGGCATAAACGTCTTGCGGGAAGAGTTCCAAACTCGACTCGACGTTCATTCTGTGTTGCTGCATCTGTCCATATTCTTACAAGCGCAAGACGTTTATAATGGACGGTTCCACTGCTGCCGCCACCGCCTCCGCTGACGTCTCATCCGTCGCTGCCGCCGCCGCCTCCGTTCCCATGCCTGGGTCTGTCCAGGCGTTCGCTGCCGTTACCCCAACCGCAGCGGTGCCGTCAGTGCTGACCAATGCCACTGTCCTTCCTCCACCCGTGACGCTGCCGCTGCCGTTGCCGCTGCCGACGGCAGACCCAAACGCTTCCGTCGATCAATACTTGCTTGATCCAACGACGGCCTTCCTGCCCCCGTCGCCGACGCCTAATTCTGGCGGGTTTGTTTTGCCCAATTCTGGGCAGTTCATTTCTGGACATTCATTTGGAACTGTTTCGTTCCAGCCCAACGCTTCGGTTGGGGCGTCTCTGCCTTTTTCTGGACAAACAGTCGGGATTACACCCGCAGGACTTAATAATATGAACACCGGTTTGCAACCGGGCGGTGGGCCGCTGAACACTAGTTTGCCAACTTATGTTCAGTCGGAGCCGGCCTTCGTGCCGGGCGTTGGGCCGTCAACGGGTTCTGTCCCTATGGCGCTGCCTAGGTCATTTGGAGTGGCCGAGAAGCCGTCAAAGTTTGACGGGCGTGATTTCAAGACGTGGCAACAGAAGATGCTGTTCTATCTGACCACTCTTGGTTTGGCCGGGTTTTTGAGGAGCAGCCGGCCGTCCCTGTCTGAGATGGAGACCGATCCTCAGAAGCTCTTCGCAAAGAACAATGGGTTCACGGTGATTTCATGTGTAAGAACTTCATTCTGAGTGCTCTCACGGATCCTTTGTACGCTGTGTATTCTTCGTAAAAGGTGCAAAGGAATTGTGGATTCAGTTGGAACGGAAGTATAAAACCGAGGATGCTGGTACTAAAAAGCATGCCGTTTCCAAATATCTGGGTTTTCAGATGGTTGACGGGCGCTCAGTGGTTGAACAAGTTCAAGAGTTTCAATTGCTGATACATGGTGTTCACGCTGAGGGAATGCAATTGCCCGATGCGTTTAACGCTGCGGTTGTGATCGAGAAGTTGCCTCCTTCGTGGAAAGACTTCAAGAACTACCTGATGCACAAGCAAAAGGAAATGTCCCTTGAAGATCTTGTTACACGGATCAGAATCGAGGAGGATAACCGCAAGGCCGTGTCAAAGAGCCATTCCGTGGAGGCTAAGGCGAACTTGACTGAAACGACCGGTAAACGCAAGCAGCCGACCGCTGCGGGCAAAGGAAAAGCGGTTGCCGATGGCCAAAAGAGGAAGAAGTTCTCCGGGAATTGCTACAACTGTGGCAAGGTTGGGCACTTTGCCAATCAGTGCCCAAAGCCGAAGAATAAGAAGCCTGTTAAGCCTGCCTCTCATATGGTACAGGCTGAACCTGAAGGTTGGGAAGACAACCTTTGTGCAGTGGTGTCTGAAGCAGTATTGCATATTGATGATGCTAAAGGTTGGTTTGTTGATACCGGGGCTTCGTGTCATGTGGCTGCCAACAGGGAGTTCTTTACTTCATACCGGACTGTTGAAGGCAGAAAGCTGCACATGGGAAACCAAGCATCATCTGATGTGGTTGGCGTTGGAAATGTGATACTGAGGCTGACTAGTGGCAAAAACTTGACTCTGAAGGATGTGCTGCATGTCCCTGATATCCGGAAGAATTTGGTTTCTGGTTCGCTGCTAGTTAGTAGTGGTTTCAAACTTGTTTTTGAGTCTGATAAGTTTATCATGACTAAGTTTGGAAAATTCCTTGGTAGAGGCTATCTCACCAATGGTCTTTTCAAGTTTAATGTAATGGCTAAACACCAAGTTGTTGAGCAAGCTTCTGGTAATAAAATTGAAGGTTCTTCTTACTTGCTTGAGTGTTTTAATTTATGGCATTGTAGACTTGGACATGCAAATAAAAATGCTATAAAGAGATTGGTAAATTTAAATTTACTTAAGGAAATGGAATTCAACGATAAAAACAAATGTGAAATTTGTGTTGAAGCGAAAATGACAAAACCTCCATTTCCAAGTGTTGAAAGAAATACTAAACCCCTGGATTTAATTCATACTGATGTATGTGATTTTAGATCTTTGCAAACTCGGGGTGGTAAAAAGTATTTTATTACTTCTATTGATGATAGCACTCGTTATTGCTATCTTTATTTGTTGAGAAGCAAAGATGAAGCTATTGAAGCTTTTAAAAACTTCAAGCTTGAGGCTGAAACTCAATTGAATAGCCGAATTAAGGTTATTCGGAGTGATCGAGGAGGAGAATATGTTGCTCCATTTGCTGAATTGTGTGTCGAATCCGGAATAATTCATCAAACTACAGCGCCATATTCACCACAGTCCAATGGTGTTGCGGAACGCAAGAACCGTACGCTAAAGGATATGATAAATGCCTTGTTGATTAGTTCAGGGTTACCCCAGAACTTATGGGGGGAAGCTGTTTTAACAGCTAATTATATTTTAAATAAAATACCTCACAAAGGTAAGGAAGTAACACCTTACGAGTTATGGAAATGTAGAAAACCTTCTTTCAAATACCTCAAAGTGTGGGGGTGTTTGGCTAAAGTTGAGGTGCCACCTCCTAAACAAGTTACAATCGGCCCCAAAACAGTTGATTGTATCTTTATAGGGTATGCCCTCAACAGTAGCGCGTATCGTTTCCTGGTATATAAGTCAGAAATATCTGGTATAAGTGAAGGAACGATAATTGAATCAAGAAACGCCGTGTTTTTTGAAGACATATATCCTACAAGGATAGAGTGGAATGTTCAAATAAAAGAACGTTTGATGAAGCTACGAGTTCTGATCAGCCGAAGCAAACTGACAAGGGAAGTGTTTCTCCTGAACCAGTTGAACTTCGTCGTAGCCAAAGGGCGAAAGTGGCTAAAACTTTTGGTCCAGATTTCGTCACTTTTATGTTAGATAATGAGCCAAGAACTGTGAGTGAAGCTCTGGCTCGACCAGATGCTGCGTTATGGCAAGAAGCCATAAACAGTGAGTTAGAATCCATTATGCAGAATCGCACTTGGGTTCTTACTGATCTACCGAAAGGTTGTAAACCCTTAGGATGCCGTTGGGTCCTTAAAAGAAAGTATAAAGCCGATGGATCGATCGATAAATACAAGGCTCGCCTTGTAGTTCAGGGCTTTAGACAAAAGGAAGGAGATAATTATTTTGATACTTATTCTCCGGTATCTAGAATCACCTCCATTCGAGTGTTTCTCTCGATTGCTGCACTTTACAATCTTGAGATACATCAAATGGATGTTAAGACTGCATTCTTAAATGGTGATCTAGATGAAGAGATTTATATGAATCAACCAGAAGGCTTTGTTGTTCAAGGACAAGAGCATAAAGTCTGCAAACTGGTTAAATCTCTGTATGGTCTGAAGCAAGCGCCTAAGCAGTGGCACTTGAAGTTTGATAATGTGATGTTGTCAAACGGGTTCAAGTACAATGAATGTGATAAATGCGTTTACTACAAAGGAATAATAGACAATTTTGTTATAGTTTGCTTGTATGTAGATGACATGTTGATCATGGGTAGTGACTTGAATATGATTAATCAGACCAAGAACATGTTAAAAAGGAATTTTGACATGAAAGACATGGGTGTAGCCGATGTCATATTAGGGATAAAATCATAAGACATCCCGAAGGGATTGTTCTTTCTCAGTCTCATTACATTGAGAAAGTGTTAAGTAAATTCAACGCTTATGATAGTCTTCCGGCAAAGACACCTATGGATCCCAGTGAAAAGTTGAAAGTAAACAGGGGTGAACCTGTTGCTCAAGAAGAGTATGCAAGAATCATTGGTAGTCTAATGTACTTGACTAATTGTACTCGCCCGGATCTTGCATATTCGGTTAACAAATTGAGTAGGTATACTAGCAATCCAAGTCGTGAGCATTGGAAGGCTATTATGAGAGTCTTGAGATATCTAAGATATACTCAAGAGTTGGGGTTACATTACACGAGATATCCTCCTGTTCTTGAAGGGTACTCTGATGCCGATTGGATATCAGAGAAAAGTGATTCATTATCCACAAGTGGTTATGTATTCATGATTGCGGGAGGGGTTGTGTCTTGGAAGTCACAAAAACAAACGTGTATAGCCCGATCCACCATGGAATCTGAATTCATAGCTTTAGATAAAGCTGGCGAAGAAGCCGAATGGCTTCGAAATTTCCTCGAGGAAATTCCATGTTGGAAGAAACCTGTGCCAACAGTAATGATACACTGTGATAGTCAAGCAGCTATTGGCAGGGCACAAAATGAGATGTATAATGGTAAGTCGAGACATATCCGTCGTCGACATCATACCGTTAAGCAATTGATCTCTAGTGGGGTGATTTCTCTAACTTATGTGAAGTCTGGAGATAACCTAGCGGATCCGTTAACAAAAGCTATCAACAGAGATCAATTTTGCAAATTGCGAGAGGGAATGGGGTTAAAACCCACACCTAAAGAATGATTACATTGGTAACCCTACCATGATGCGTGGAGATCCCACAAACTTGGTTCAAAGGGACAACTAAGATGTATGATTTCAAATGTGAAAACACTTTTGAAGAATAATCTTCATCCTTTCCCTCAGAAGCAATGATAAAGTGTTTGATGCCTGTCTGTGGTAGAGGTTGAGTTTAATAAACTCTTAATGATTCTGGAACTGTGTGTTCATATAAGTATGACAGGATACTTGTTTGAATCACCTATATAAGTAGAAGTGTGGCCGCTTCAGTAGAGACTTATGAATCCAAAGGGGGTTTCCATGGCCTGGAATGGAACCAAACGTGAGAACGGACAAAGAGTCTGAAAAGTTACTGATTCTTTATTATTGGACTAGTATACGTTGTGGGGGATAGTTCAAGAGTAAAATCACTACGCCGCCTGTATACTCGATAATATTGATATGGTTTAAGTTCAAAGCCAAAAACTACTTAAACCCGTGCAGTAACCTTTCTTTAAGAAGGAGTCGGGGTATTTGCATCTGCATTGCATTCACTGCTGCTGTTATTTCCACTCATGTGGGGGATTGTTGGAAAAAGGGGGTTTTGAGCTCCTTTTTGCGTAATGACGTTATTTAATTTGGATTAATTAAATAGCGTATACGAATTCTACGTTTCGCGTAAGTTGTCGTAGTGCATTTATTTTCTCAAAACCGTTGTCGGGTGAGTGAGAAATAAGTGGTCGAAATGGGTCATTGAATGCGGCTACTTGAAACGATTGTATTTAAATGATTGTTAAAGGGTAGGTTAAAGTGGCGCGTCCCACATCGCTTAAGCAGTGGGAGTTAAATTAGTTTATATTGTTCTGCGTGTTAGAAACAATTAAACTGATACAGATTGATCAAGTGTAGGGGAAGCCCACACGCGCGCGCCCGTCCTGTTCCGTCCCGTCCCGAGCCGAGCCGAGCCGCGCCGCGCCGTCGCCGTCGCCCGCGCCCGCGCCCGTGCCCGTGGACTTGGACTTGGACTTGGACTTGGATCTTGGTAATTGGGCTTTGGGTGGGCTTTGGGCCTGTCTAATTTTTTAGACAAAGTTTATTTGTCAAGCCCATGCGCCAAGCCCAGTCGTTGAAGCCCACTCTGATTTCAACACCCGTCACGAGTTGTTGAAACCATTTGAATTCAACTGTTGAAAATCCAGCTGAAACCGCCCCATCAATGGCTGCCGGCGGTTTCGTCTCGTCCAACGCCTATAAATGGCAGCAGGGTCAGGCTTAGGAATTACACTCTCATCTGCATCCTTTTTCTGCTGCATACATCCTCTCCTCCCGACTCCCTCAGCTCTTTGTTTTCGTTCGCTGGTCGTCGGCGTTTGCGGTGCTGCTACGCCGAGGCATTCGTCGTTTCACCTTTGGGGACGTTCTGCCGTTGCCGGAGCACTACCGGGGCA
The DNA here is from genome assembly GCA_030278955.1 of Hygrophila difformis. Lineage (NCBI taxonomy): Eukaryota > Viridiplantae > Streptophyta > Magnoliopsida > Lamiales > Acanthaceae > Hygrophila > Hygrophila difformis. The sequence goes on along the minus strand of JAOANR010000008.1, from coordinate 23,287,696 downwards.
TAAACGTCTTGCGGGAAGAGTTCCAAACTCGACTCGACGTTCATTCTGTGTTGCTGCATCCGTCCATATTCTTACAGTTCCTATTGGAGTTGGGACCCAAAAGAAACTATATGTGCTGCGTGTTTTTATACATTTCAAACACCATAAAGGGTCTGTTCTGCACATAGAGCTGTAGCTACAAGCTGGAGCTGTATGGAGCTGTAGCTGTCGGTTTTATTTAAGTGTTCTATACAACTAGCTGTACCTGTCAAAAAATATATGAAATGACATAAAGGACAAACATTTATGTAGACTATTAGGTAGTGAGTTGGTTATTGGGTTAAAATTGTAATTGCTCGGCTTTTGTTTTAAAATAAAAGTTAAAGCTACCAAAATCTGGCAAAAGCTTTCAAAAGCTGCGTGCAACATACACACCCAAAGAAAACGGATAGTGAGCTGCTATCATTTTCTACAATTATTATTTAAATTAAATGTCATTAATGTCTGCCCCACGTTGACTTGAGAGTTCTAACTACGTCAATTTTCTTCCACATGTGCATTGCCCCCTTATTAATTACATCAAATTACTCTCTCCGTAACACTAATTATGTCTTACTTTTCTTTTGGTCCGTCCCATTAGAATTGTCACATTCCCTTTTAGGAAATAATTATACACTTTAATTAACAAACTCTCTCTCATCACATCACATCAATAAATAAATATATTAAAATTTTAAACACACAACTATTACATCACACATAAATAAATCAATTAAAAATTCAAACCCATTCAAATCACATCACATAAATTCCTAATTTACCCTCACTTGAAACACTAATCTACTCCTACATTAAATAGTAACCATCTCCATATAAAATACCGTGCTCAAAAGATTTGAGACATTATTAGCGGGATGGATGGAGTACTACTTTTCCAACGTTGTGGGACTATTTTGTTTATTTTGTCGCTAAAATATTGAGAAAGATATATCATCTACTAGTACAATGTACGTACCATGGGAAAACAAAAATAAGACCACCCCATAAAACAAAGTTGTTTGCATTACTTTAAAAACATTGAATTTATTATAAAAGCATTATCGAACACATTATTTTTTTTGGTAAGCCAATTCAAATGGCCGGAGAAAACACAACAACCACACAAAATTACAAAGAAGGAAATAAAAAGAAAGCAATACTGTGGACACCTTAAACGTTTGTTAGCCTAATTTCTAGTTTTGTGTTGTTTTCTTTTCTTGTCTTCGAACACATTAGAATTGTCAAGACATATTTTAGACATATAAAAGTATTATCAAGTTAAATTCCTCTAATCGTATAATTTTAAAATATATGTATTTTATCTAATTTTATTGTTACCCATTTTAATGTACTTGCCACTAGCCAAAAAGCAAACGTATTAGATTTTGTATCCAAAAGAAGTGTAACAATTTAGTGGAACGGACAAAGTATATAAAATATTATATTCTAAAACTATGAGATTACACGAATCATCTAACAAAACTCGACTTAATTAAATATAGTAATAGTATTTTCTTTTTATTTGCATCGATCATCACTCTTACCTATATACTTATGTATTCCAAAGATATACATTAAAAGAAAAGGTCTTAATTCTACAAAGATGATGGAGTAATTTGAAATTCGAAAAAGAGTCAGCTATAATTATGCGTGTCAATTTCAGGTTACGGGTCGTGTTCGTGTCGGGTTGATCGGGTTGTATAATATTTCAGGTCGGGTTTAGGGTCGACCTGATTTCGGAAAAAACCCAAAATCACTACACCCATACCTGAAATTTTTTCGTGTCGTTCGGGTTTGTTTTTTCGGGTTATAGCAAAAAAATTGACATAATTTCAGGTTTCGGATCGTGTTCGTGTCAGGTTGAGCAGGTGATGTAATATTTCATGTCGGGTTCGGATCGACTTGATTTCGGAGAAAACCCAAAATGACTAAATCCAAACCTAAAATTTTTCGTGTCGATCGGGTTCGTTTTTTTGGATTCGTGTCAAAATTGACGCCCCAGCTATAATACTATGTTGACTAATGGATACACGTAGGCAAAAGAATGAGAGTGCACTGGGATCAAACTGTTTGAGTTTGGGCCAGTAATATTATGCACTCACGAGTGTCTTTTTGAATTCTGGATCTAATTAATTAATTTAATGCTTCATGTTCTTTAATACTTTAGCGATCCGGTTATGTCCAGAATTGCTTAATTCTGGATATCAAGATATGATAAAGAAAGAAGACATACATGCTAGACTGTTGGATGATAAGATTTGTTGTCATTATATAGTATTAGAAGCTTAAATGGAAAGGCAATAACATAATCAAATCATTAGTGCGAAACTTATGCATAGAGTGACAATTGATTAAAATGCCTATGTGTGAGTTGTGCCTATTTAATTATTTAATTCATACCTTTTTTATATCGTGCATTCATTTGTCTCATTTAATATAGTGGTTTCCTATATTAGCTCGATAATTAATTGGGAGCAGATCATGTATGTTGATTCCGTGCTGTTTTTGTGTTGGTTGGGCTTGCTAAGATTTTGTTCCATTTTCAGGTAAGGATTCTCTATATATAATAAAAATGGTAATTGGATCATTGTAATAACATTTTTGTCCACCAATACCGCATTATGCTTCCAACCCATTTTACAGTAATTTAATATTTATAAAAATATAAAATATGATTTGAACAAATTTATATCTTGTGTTAATAATCGGAACGTTCATTGAGTTATATATTTATCTCAACTTTGTGCTACTCGAAACTTCCATCAATACTATTGTAACATCTCGAATTTTATTATTATTCTACCCGCATTTATTATTATTATTATTTATATTATCTGAGATCATATTTGATGGGTTACTTTTATTTTTAAGGTTATTAAAATTAAAAAAAAAGAAGATAGTGTTGTGTTTTTAGAAAAGTTGATTTTGATTATTGATAATAATTATGAGTATTAGAACAGCATATTATCTTTTAATGTTATATTAATATCATTAAAGTTAAATTTGTTTAAAATTAAACTATAATTTGTTAAAAAAAATAAATAAATAAAAATAAAATGTATATATAGAAAGAAAGAAAAAGGATACATGTACGTAGTCTTTTTAAGTTTAATTTTTTTTTTAAACAAATAGTAAGGGACATAGCCATGACGTAAGCTATGCTATCATTACAATTGCATTGGATCAAATGGAGTTTCCCACATCGAATAGGTAAGAAGTAGTACTAGGTTATTGTCCCACATCGAACATTTTACCTCAAGCCCCATCCGATCTCATCTATAAATAGTGTATTACCCTTTGTCTTTATCATACCAAATTTTTAACCGAGCTTACAGAGGTAAGCTTAGCCAGTTCAGATTAATTATTATTATTATTATTATTATTATTATTATTATTATTATTATTATTATTATTATAAATAATGGGGTGATGCTTTTGCGTCGCCCCGGCCTCGTGGGGTGATGCCTTCGCGTTGCCCCGGTCTTTCTTTTAAAAGAGGGACTTTAATAATTTTGTTTTTTGTAGCAGAGTAGTAGCCGAGGAGGCACTAAGGACCTGCTAGGTGTCGGTCTTAGTATAAATTTTGCAGTAGAGTAAGTTTCCTATGCTTTCCGTCTTTATTATTTTTATTCGCTTTCTTTATCCGCTTTCCCTATTTATTTAGTTATCTTTGTTTGGCTTTCCTTTTTCCGCTTTCCCTATTTATTTAGGTTGTCTTTGCCTTAGTAGTAGGCCTTTATTTTTGTTCCTGCTTTAGTAGTTGGCATTATTTTCGTTCTTGCCCTACTAGTAGTAGACTTTTATTGTTTCCTATTGGCCTACAATATCTGTTATCGCTTGTTCGTTCACTGATCATTGTTTTAATTGTTAGCTTTGTTGTTCCTGTTGCACTTGTTTCCGTCGCATATTCCTTTTGACTTCGTTCCAATTACCTTTGATGTACGTAGAAACTCGCTGTATAAATAACCCTTTGACTATACGCCCTAAGTACGGCAACATAGGTTATAGCCATCCCGCCGAGGGGTTTAATGGCATATTATAAGTGAGACCAATTCATTGATGATCTTTGTTGAACCTGGTGAGGTAATCCATCTTATTGTTGACTCTTTGGCATGCGGGCGCCCTTAAAGGGTAATTATCTATTGATTAATAGATAACCAACATGATTTGAGGTTGACTGCCGTGTGACGGCCCGTGTTCAGTAGGCGCTGGAAAATGCCATATAGAGTGACCCCTGATCTAAATGAGATCGGGTGAGACCCGAGATTTAGTCAGGATACCGGTATTGTGAGGTTCATTCTGAATCCCTCTAACATGCATGCAACCATTGAGGTGGTTAATAGTTCGGAAATTGCTTTGTTGAGTATTTCGGGCTGCTTGATATTATTGACTTACTGTTGCTGAATTGAGAGTACCATTATTGTGTTGCCCCTATTGTTGAGCTACGGTTTATTGATCTGAAAGCAGCCTTGTTTTGTCAATAATTGTTCGACTGTTCGTTGGTTCCGAGTATAGGGAACTTACCAGCGAATCCGTCGCTGATAATCTTTCTTCTTTATTTTTTTTCCTTCCAGAGTAAGACTAAAGACTGACAAGAGAAGGGAGCACTACACCTACATGTTTTCTGCATAAAGCACTTTCATTAGTTTTAAGATGTCAGACTTTTTGTTACTGTTGTATTATGATTTTGCTATCACATGTATAATATTAAAGTTAGTTGTTGTTCCTCTTTGTAAGTTGTTTTGAGAAACGATCTTCGGTTATATGAAATATTATATCTTTTATGTTTAAGCGTGGTTGTTTGAAAATGGATATTTGATATACACATTCTAGCCTTAGCATCTCCTAAATAAGCCGATGTGTCAGATCGAGTCTTATTCAGGAGGTGTGGCGGTAACACTCGCGAGTCGGAAAAATCGGGGTGTTACAGAGTGGTATCAGAGCGTCCAATTACTTTTCAGAATATTTTCTATAAAAGTATATTTAACTTACGACATCTTCTTAGGGATTTTACCCTTTCAAATTTTGCATTACATTGCAATGCATGACACTGGGGTCATTTGGGGACACATAAGTATTTCTATCTAGGCAAGTAGCTCTATACTCAGTATTTAACTATTGTAGAAATGACTTCTCCAAACGATCCGCACCGGACGGTCGCTGCACTGACTACACTGATATCTGAGAACGCGGACTTAAGGTATGAAGTTCGAGAATTGAGGGACAGACTGCGTAGGGCTGAAGAAGAAGCGCGGCGGGAGAGGTTCCGACGGGTTGATGCCGAGCATCAATTTTATACTGCGTTACATGGCCAGCTACCCTACGATAGGCATATGGCAGGACCCAGTACGCCGGCGAGACCCGTTGCTCCAGCTATACCGCCCCCACCTGTGATTGCAGCCCCGTTGGCAGCCGTCCGACCTTCAGCGCGACGAGACTGGCCCCCTCATTGCTGCCCTCAGCCCCAGCCAGAGCGACATCACAGTGGGAGCCCCACTCATCACGAGGAAGACCCTGAGGATCTAGGAGAGGAGGACCCGGATGAGAGTGTTGGTTCAGCGCGCACACCCACGCCCCCAGGCTCTCCGATCTGCGTCCTGGTTGGCCCTACTCCGCACAGTGTTTAGCTCGACTACTAGATGTTTTGACACTCCTGTATAGTTTTGCCATAGGCCATATTTTGCTTGTATCTGGCCACTATTTTGCTAAACTTATATAGATCTAGGTGACTTTTGTATATAAATCAGAACTACGTTAGTCCTTGATCCCCCTAAAAAGGGTACGTAGGCAGCCTTCGGGCCCAGGACTTTGTTCTTATATCTTTTTGCCTTTAACTCACCTAAGAAGTTAGTACTAATCGTTATTCTCCGCAGAATGGTACGCGGTGATAGGATTAACCCCGTCCCCGATGACTCAATATCTAGAAACACCAGAAATTACAGACAGAGGCGACCGGTGGTCCCAACTGAAGAAAATAGAAGGAACCACATAAACGATCAACCACCTCTGCCTCCAGCTGAGCTTCCGATGGATGCCCAACCTCTTGAGAATCCAAATGGACTTAACGAAAACGTCAATCAGGCCCAAGGACAGCCTGACCAAGTCCCACCAGAAGGAGACAATGTGGCACCCCCTCCACAGGCAGACCCCATGGCAATGATGCAACAACTGTTGGCTACTTTGGGAGCTGCCGTCCAGAATCAGGCCACTCCTCAACCCACCCAACCTACCAATTATTTGAGCTTAGTGGCACATTACAATCCACCTATATATGAGGGACAGGAGGATCCAGCACGACTAGAGGACTGGGTTAGGACATTCGAGAAACTTTTGAATGCTACACAATGTCCTGAGAAACAAGATGTCCATATTGCCTCATACTATCTGAGAGGTGAAGCTGATGCATAGTGGCGGACCCATGAGGAATTAATAGACAATGAGAGAGATACATACTACTGGGAACAGTTCGTGGCCGACTTAAGGAATCGATTCTATCCTTCAAGTGTGAAGCAAGCCAAATATGAAGAATTCATGACTTTGCGACAAGGGAACTTGAGCGTGCAAGAGTATCATGCAAAATTCTTAGAATTGTTGAGGTTTGCACCTGACTTGGCTTCCACTGACGAAGCGAGAGCTCAGAGGTTTGAGCTAGGATTGAATTTTTCAATCCGTGAAGCATTTGGAGGGAAACAGTTTACAAGCCTTCAAAAGGTCTATGATCGAGCAGTCACTATGTCTCGAATTCTGCAGCAAAAGAGAAAGTTTAGTGGAGCAGAAGCCAGCAACAAGTCCCAGCAGCAAGAGTCTAACCAGAATAAACGAGGATATTTTGGTCGAAGGGACGACAACAGAAACCGAGGAAGAGATCGAGATGGTAGGAGAAATGAGCGTGGCATCGACACTCGTCCACCTGTTAGCAGAAATGAGCCACTTCCTTCTCCATGCCCCAAATGCCAAAGACGCCATTTATGCCAATCATGCCCTGGAAGAAATTCCTGCTATAGATGTGGTCGGGAAGGTCATCAACGAGTCACTTGCTTTACTCGTCTTGACAGGATTACAAAAAGGGATGATCTGGAAGGTAATCAAGGTAATAACAGGGGAGATCGCCCCAGGAATGATCGTGGAAATGGAATCCAGAGGCAGAATATACGAGATACAGGAGTTGGACGTAATGGGAACCGTAACAACCCTACACAGCCGCAACAACAGCCAGTGGGACGACTTAATGTGCTAAACCAAGCCGATGTGCTTGAACATGGAAACGTGATGACTGGTACGCTTACAATTTCCAGCACTCCTATTAAGGCATTATTTGATTCAGGAGCTAGTTGTTCTTTTATATCCTCGAACATAGTAGCCCAACTAGGACTCTCTGAACCTAGTACAATTTCGTTTGGAATCTCTCTACCATCTGGGGGAATAGTCCCTTGCTCTAAACAGTACTCTCAGGTCCCTTTGTTGATTAATAACATTGAGTTCCCATCTAACTTAACTGAATTCCCTTTATCGGATTTCGATGTAATTCTGGGAATGAATTGGTTGGCACTATATAAAGCGAAAATTGAGTGCCAGAAACAGAAAGTCACACTCCAGAGTCCAAAAGGCGATTAGGTATTCTATTATGCACAACCAACGAAGTCGTGCATAAAAATAGTATCATCTCTACAATTAAGGACTCTATTGAAGAAAGGTTACCCACTGTATGCATGTTATATACATAACATGCAAGTGGAAGAAAAAGAGATTGATACAATACCGATAGTAAGGGAATATCCAGATGTTTTTCCAGATGAGATTCCTGGCTTACCCCCAGCTCGGGAAGTAGAATTTACAATTGATTTAGTGCCTGGAACAGAGCCCATTTCTAAAGCTCCTTATCGTATGGCCCCAGCTGAGATGAAAGAGCTAAAGGAGTAGTTAGAAGACATGCTTAAGAAGGGCTACATCCGCCCCAGTACATCTCCGTGGGGTGCACCAGTTCTCTTCGTCAAGAAGAAAGATGGCGGATTGAGGTTATGTATCGATTATAGAGGCCTAAATCAAGTGACTATCAAGAACAAATATCCTTTGCCAAGGATAGAAGATTTGTTTGATCAACTTCGAGGCGCAAAAGTGTTTTCAAAAATAGATCTTCGATCTGGATATCACCAGTTAAGGGTTGCTGAGAAGGATATACCGAAGACCGCGTTTCGAACCCGTTATGGACATTATGAGTTCACAGTGATGTCTTTCGGGTTGACAAACGCACCTGCAGTGTTTATGGGCCTCATGAATAATGTTTTTAGGAAACTATTGGATACGTGTGTCGTTGTGTTTATAGACGACATACTAGTCTACTCAAAGGACGAAGATGAACATGCACGACACCTACGAGAAGTCTTGCAAATATTAAGAGAGCACCAACTCTATGCCAAACTCTCTAAATGCGAGCTTTGGCTAGATAAAGTAGCCTTTTTAGGGCATGTGGTGTCAGCTGAAGGAGTAGCGGTAGATCCTCTAAATATTTCTGCAGTATCTGAATGGCCAAGGCCAACTAATCAAACGGAGATACGAAGCTTTCTTGGCCTAGCTGGCTATTATAGACATTTCGTTAAAGATTTCTCAAAGATTGCGAGGCCATTGACACAGATGTTAAAGAAGGGATTGAAGTATGATTGGACTCCCGAATGCGAGACTGCATTTCATGAACTGAAACAAAGGTTAACAACTGCACCAGTTTTGACTTTACCTACGGAAGGAGATAACTTCGAGATATATACTGATGCCTCGAAGAATGGCTTGGGTTGCGTTTTAATGCAACAAGGCAAAGTCATTTCATACGCATCAAGGCAGTTGCGACCTCATGAGGAAAATTACCCAACGCATGACCTTGAGTTAGCTGCGGTCGTTTTCGCATTGAAGATTTGGCGCCATTACTTATATGGACGAACTTTCAAGATCTTCACGGATCACAAGAGTTTAAAGTATATATTCACTCAGAAGGAGTTGAATATGCGCCAAAGAAGATGGCTCGAATTGATTAAAGATTACGACCTCGACATCGCCTATCATGAAGGGAAGGCGAATGTAGTTGCAGATGCTTTGAGTCGAAAGTCGACGCACCTAATGAATACAAGGATTGTTGATAATGGTCAGAAATGACCATTATTTTCAATCCATTTCCGTGTCTTAAACGGGCATTTGATCGCATTCCGGTCTTACATTAAGTAAGAAAGCAGTCGAATTAGACTGATTTATGTATAATTGTAAAAAATAATAAGCTGGTGTGAAAAAGACATAAATATGTAATTTTATTACATATTTATGTTAGAAAAATCCAAAAACATGAGAAAAAGAAAAGAAAAGAAAAAGGAATGAAAAAGATGGGAAAAAGAGAGAAAAAGCCCAAAAAAAGAATACTTTCGGCCCATCTGGCCCAATCCAGCAGGCCCAGGAACACCTTTGTCGCGGAGGCCCCTTTGTCGCGATGCATGGTTCCGCGACAAAGGAGGGTTCCGCGACCAAGCAAGCTCAGATGAAGGAGAAGACCAGCCAGATACCTTTGTCGCGATGCCCTGTTCCGCGACAAAGGTCCATTCCACGATAAAGATGCATTTTTAGAGACACAAGACCCAGTCGAGAAGCTTTGCCACATGCAGTGTGTTCCGCGACCAAACCTGGTGCTCCGAGACAAACCTGTGATGTGTGTGATGTCTTGAGACACAATGGGCTCAAATCAAGGCCCATGAGCTTAGGGTTTCCCCTCTATAAATATGAGGTGTTTCCTTTGAGCTAGGGGTTGGAAGAATTTTAGAGAGAACATACATTCTTGAAGACAAGTTGGGAGCTCAGTAGTTTAGTTTAGTTTAGGGTAGTTTAGTTAGGTTTTTCTTGTATTATTTAATTCATGCACTAGTTAGATGTAGTTTATTGCACTTTGGTTAGATAGCCAGTTTTTACATCTTATTTTTTGTTTTAAACTTGCGTTTAAAGGTTTGTAATACCCAAATCATGGGTATTAACAACGCCATTTAATAATATGGGAAAACATTCTCCATTTGTGTCCCAAAAATCATGAAATGGGTCTCACACCCCATGGATCTTACTGCTTTCGTTTTCTTTGGGTCATTTGATCCTTATTTTGCATTCTAATGTCACTGTTTGGTGACTTTTCTTTGGATATTGTTGCATGCTTATGGGTGATCAAGCTCAGATTAGGGTTTCTTAAGTTTTAAGCTTGTTTTATTTCTATTATGTTCAAGCATGTTCTAGCTAGATTCAAATTCTGTTTTGTTATTTTTAGCTTAGTTTAGCTTTTGAATCTGAAATGGGTGAGATCACACACAATGCATGCCACTGTTCCACTTTACTTTTCTGACATGTGTCCTGGACACACCTTTGTCGCGGAACAACTCTTGTCGCGGAACCACGTTCCGCGACAAAATGATGCTTTGGCGACAAAGGTGCCAAAGAACCCTTGTTAGCCATTATTTTAAAACCCTTGGTCGCGAAACAACCCTTGTCGCGGAGCCACGTTCCGCGACAAAATCCTGATTAGCGACCAAGGACCCAAATACTTGTGATTTTATTCTGGAAGGGCTTTGTCGCGAAGCAACCTTGTCGCGGAACCACGTTCCGCGACAAAACCTCTTGTTCCGCGACAAAAATTATGCTCTTGTCCAATTTTCAACCTTTTTGTCGCTATGCCTCCTTGTCACGGAACCATGTTCCGCGACAAAATTTTTGCTTAGCGACAAAGCAAAACCCTAATTTTCAAAATCCCATTTCTCTTATCTCCCACCTTTTGTCGCGAAACCCTTGTCGCGGACCCATGGTCCGCGACACAAATTCTATTCCGCGACAAAGTGGCATCTTTTTGCCAATTTTTGTTCTTCATCTTCCTCATTAATCAATTGGACCTTTATATTAATATTTTGAGGCTGAAATCCAATGATCTCAACCCATGATCATTTTGATATAAAGAATTTTGTTCAATTCCACTAAAAGACTCTTCTACAAAGCAATTAAACTCTCATGATCTAAGTATATAATCCGGACTGTAGTTATTTAATTATGGAATGAGTGATTATTTAGACATGAAGAGTAATTATGGAATCATTTCCATACCTTGCATGAGAAACCAATGTCTCTCATGCAAGATGATCCAAAAATATTTTTCTTTCATTTATTTTGTCTTTTCCGTGATGTGTGAAACAGCTAATAAAGAATATATCAGATTAATGTTGGCGGGTATTCCCACACGGATAACTAGCTCGTGGTCTGTATATTGGTTATTAGATGTTATTTTGCATGGTCCAAATAGTGGTCAGTGGAAGCCTTGGCGGTTCGTCCACCCTGGATTATAATAGCTGCTCAGCTGATCCCTATCCGGATACAGTTTCTTTTTCTTTATCTTAATTTCAAACCTGAATTTTGAGCTGTAATAGTATCAAATGATGTCGATCAACATTGCTTGAATAGTATTACAGTAAGAAAACATGAAGGTTTTCCTCTCATTCCACAGATAGTAGGGGTCTTGATGATAGCGATCACTGTCGTTAAGATCTTCTGCTGTCTAAACTCATCCCACCTGGAATAGTCAGGACCTGGATAGCAGATGTTTGCAGTCCAGATTATCTTGACTACTCTTGTCATCTCTTTAGCCAAAATAAATTCTTCTCATCTCCGGCTATTTCATCTCTGTGTATCAACTTCTGTCTAAACCCGCCTTATATTTTGGGTTATTTAATTTTACACTTCTCTATAATTTTATGCATGATATTATTATGTAGATATTGTGGTCAATATTATTTTGGGATCCTTCCCTTGGACATAGAAGTCTTGATTTGAATCAGATGGTTCACATTAAATCTCCAACAAAAATTCATTTATAAAAACCGGATCTGAGTAAGGGATAAATTCCACAGTTATGACTGATTTAGATCCGACCAGGGGTTGATTTTGGGAAATTAGAAGCAGAGTCAGCAATTAGGTCTCACCTAGACTGAAAGGATCTGTGTTTTAATTGAGAGTCTAGTACCTGATAGGGAATGATTTTCAGATATCTATTATTTTCCAAAATTGCTGTTTGTTGGAAATCTTGTATTAAATGTTGCACTGGGTCAGATTCCACTTGGATTCCGATAAGGTGTAACAAATAATAATAGAGGAACACCATTCGGGCCTTGGTTATTTTCTAAGGTAGGGTTGAGTCCCCTTCAACTGCTATCCTCCTCTGCCATTGCCTATTTTTGAGTCCTGAGTGAGTGCATCCGGAACGAACTAATTTATTAGTTCGTTTCATTAGTTTGTATCTCATAACCACCTGACGGTAAGTGAACACTTCGAGCGGTTCAATGAGGTTAGAGAATTCTTGATCCACACTCAGTCATTCTGACTGGGGGCTTTCTTTTACTACCAGGGTCAAACTTTCAAAAACCTCCGAGTGATAGGTTTTAAATGCTTTCTTTTAACTGCTTTCTTTAGAGGTCACTCGGTTGTATTGAGAGTTGTGTAACTGCTACTAGGATTGAGAGTTAAGGGATAGTTCAGGGCTTGATTGGAATCTTTGGGTGTGACATGGGGGAATGATAGTAGTACTTGACACTTCAATAAATGATTTGTCAGGTGTTGCTTGTCCACCACATATGGCCAACATACTCGTGCAAGGCATTGCAAGGGGAGTTGTAAGTTTGTGGTATCTTAGAGTTTGTTTTCTTAAGAGCATGTAAACTCTTACTGTAAGTACCTGTCTGTTAAAGGGAACATGGTATAGAGAGCATGAAAATTAGCTAACTGGAAGGATTATCCCAAGCTAAGAACTGTGTATTAAAATGGAAGTTTAATTGTGTCTCATCTGAATCTTGTCCAATCTTTATTACTTTCTCCCTGTCCCTTCTGTCTCAATTTAGATTCGCTTTCCTAGTTAATTTTAACCGCTTTCCTAGAATAACTTCATTGCTTTCTTAGATTAAATTTAATTCGCTCTCTAGAATAGTTTTATCTGCTTCATTTAATTGCTTTTATAGTTTAGTTTAATTTCTGTTAAGTAGTTGATACTCAAAACACACACGCTTGAATTGAGTAACCGAGTGGAAAATCTTAGTAAAACGACGTGGGCCCTGCTTCTATCGCACATCCTCCAGTGAACGATCCGGTCTTACTATAAATTACTGCAATTTTTGACACCGTGCGCTTTCGGGGGCACAGTTTCTTAACACGAGTAATAAAAACGTGATAACTTATAAATATATCCCTAATCACAACTCCGCCATCATAAATTGGTTTCATTAAATAAAACCTAAACCAGGATTATGATTCTTCGAAAATGCTCATGTAGTGGGAATCTGTCAAAAGTTTCATGGCAGGGAATCTCACGACAAGAATTGATGAGAAATATCATGGCACTTATGCCGGGGACCCTTAGTATGATAGGCTGAAGGTCAAACTATCCCGGCTGTACCATGAGATTTGTCAGCAGTTTCATGGCAGAGAGGACCACAGTGCCATTTGAAATTAAAGCACCACACTTGAGTAATAAAAAGAACAACAAACTTGATATATCCTTAAACCCCTTCCCGTGAATCATAACTCTTTCCTTTTAATAAATCAATCCTGATATTTTTCATATAAAAATATACTCGTGTTAGCGAAACTTGTCAAAAGTTTCATGGCGCCGTTGCCGGGGAGGATGCAGCGTCGTTTATTAAGAGAATTACATTCCTGATTACTCATAGATTAGCTTAGTTTAGTGTAATATATCTAATTCAGAACAGAAAAAGTACCCTCAAGATCAATTGAACATTTAGAGTACCAAGACTCTAAATGTGAGGATGTTGAACTGAGAAGAAAACCTAACCTAATGGGTATTTATCTGTCTTGCAGGAAATTTGGAACCACCCAAAAAGAAGGAGCAGAAAAAGCATGGAAAACCAGGTTCTTGGTTGGGAAAATTCCACAAATCTGAGGAATTATTTTCGGAATTTAAAGCAATTTAAGATCCGGAATAAATCTCGCAGATAAATGGAACTGACCCGACCTAATTTTATGCAAGTAGATTATTTTAAATAATGGCCCAATGTTTTGAATTTATTTGGACTGAATTCGTTTAGGTCCAAATCAAATAAAATGGACGCAGGCCCAACATCACACTCGGGCCCAGTCCGTTGAAAATTTGAAAATTCAAAAAGTTTGTCGCGGAATGACCATTTTGTCGCGGAACAACGTTCCGCGACCAAGTGCAACCCCGCGACAAAGATCCCCTCATCATCAAACCTTGTTTGTCTTTGTCGCGGAGTAACCATTTTGTCGCGGTGCCCAGCATCGCGACCAAGTGCAACTCCGCGACAAAATTTCACTCATCCCTGAACTCTGTTTGTCTTCGTCGCAGAACACTTTGTCGCGGAGCACTGCATCGCGACAAAGCTCCTATTCCGCGACACGAGCACACTTCACCCCATTCTTCCTTCCTATTTTGTCGCGGTACCCTTTGTCGCGGAGCATGACTCCGCGACAAAGTCCCATATTCCGCGACACCTCTGATGTCGCCGAGCCTGGTCGCGCAACCCTGTTCCGCGACAATGGGCTAGGGTTCCGCGACCGGCCCATTAGTATTTAAACCTCTCCACCTCCCTCTTCTTCCCCACGCATTCCACACTTAGAGAATTTTCGAAAAATACTCTCGCACATCTGAAACATCTCCCGAAGCACACCACAGTGTTCTTCGCACCTTCCGACCGCCGTTCGCAGGCGTCACTCTGCCCAAATTTTCGCGAGCCCAATGGAACCTTCGTCTTCATCTTCGCCCCCGAAGCAGACCGAACCCTGGTAACACTTCTCCCCTGCATTTCGCGAGTTCACGCAAGCCCCTGTTATGCGATTCTCGTGTTGTCTCTTTTTCTTTTCCATTTATGTAAATAGGGCTGTTTTATGTTCATTCCCTCTGTCTTAGTTTAATTTTTTTTAGCGATTCTTGATGTGGGCATTGTTTACTTGAGGATGGCTGTGATTTTTGTGTTGGCCGAGCATGCTTTGGAGAAATTATGTCATTCTATGTTTTTGATTGGGGTAGGGATTGGTCGTTTTTAAATGGGCATCCTGATTTTGACACCTAGTGTTGTTGGAGAACATAGCGCAGGATTGGGGATGTATTAGGGTTGTTGCACCATCGATGAACTTTAGAGTTTTTAGGGGTTTTTTTGTGAGATATGCTTGAATCCATAAGTGTGGCAGTAATACTGATTTTTCTTTTGAGATGTTGATGCTTACGATTGAAAACCAATGAGCATGTGGGTGTTTGTGAATATCTTCATGTTGTTGGTTGTCTACTCAGTGATTTTGGAGCATGAATGATGTCCTGTTATTTCATCAGTAAGTAAAGCATGCTAGTTGGATTAATCTTGTGTTCTTGGAATAGGAGCATGACTTGGTATAAGATGGCTGCTGGTATGCCTCCGTGTTCATGTTGTTTTGCATGCCAATATTCATTTAATGCTATTATCCCTATTTTGGTATGTTTGTGTTGTGTGTGCAGAAATTGAGGAAAGTGAGTGTTTGTATTGTTTTGGCATGTCTGTGCACACCAAAGCCCCTTTGGCCAATCACTTTTTCCACAAAAAGACAAAAATAGTACTAGAAATTTTGGGTTGACAAGTGTGTTTTTGTTCCCAATGGAACTAAAGAGTGTGAGTTAAGTAGCAGTATTTTTGCCACCTCAACTGCTATCTTTTTTACAAAATCCAAAAATGGGACCACACACATCCCACTTTTCATTAAATAAAATTAAGTCAACCTTTTCAAAATTAAAAAAAAAAAAAATAGTGTTTGCAATTTTCTTGAACGTTTTAACTGTCCAATGACAGTCCAAACAATCCGGAAATGTCAACTCCACTCCGCCACGTCTCCATTGCACATTCCATTCTCGAGCAATCCATTCCATCGCCATCATTTCATGCCACTTTCAACAAGTGCCCCAAGCTTGTTTAATAAAATTCAAAAAACAAACTTTTGGGCCCAATGGCCCATTAAAAAGAGAATTTTCGGTCCAATGACCACTTTATTTTTATTTATCCCTCTTGATTGGACTCAATAGTCCAATTAAGATATCTCCTTCTAGGTCCTAAGGCATAAGTACCTTATCATTGGATCTTTTAATAAACTCAAGATTAAATCACTTAAATCACATTTCGAGCTAGCAAAGCTCAAAATGTGAGGATGTTGATTTTCAAACTTGAGTAATCTTTGAAAAATTATAAAAATTTGGATGTATCTAAAACACTTTGGCCTTTTTCAGGAATGACTTGGTAGTACAATCAGGCATCGGGTTACCTGACTGCACATATGAGGCTGCTGGCAAGCAGGCCTCAATTGATCGAACGGAGATTAAGGACACGAGAGATGCCATCAAATCAGTTTACAAAGTACCTCTGGACCACACTACGGATGAAAAACTGAAACTTTCCCCGGGATGGGACGTGCATATTCCTCCAGAGGAAAGAACGATAGTTGCTGCATCGATAGAGAGGGACTACTATCACTTTCTGAAGAAGTTTTGGATGAGGATGATGGAGCATGCCCCCCAAGATGAAAAGACAACTCCAGAGGTCCACCACGAACGCATCCAATTAAAGTTCAAAGAGCACAGGGCTGTGTGGAACCGGCATGTGGAAAAAGGAACGAAAGATCCAAATATTGTTGAATTCGACATCATCATCCCTAATCAGATCATAGATCCTCAAGTTCGGATGGCCTTCGAGCACAAGCAGATGGATCTAAGTAGGGTCATAAACAGTGGGGCCATCATGATGTATAAAGCATTCCCATTCAAGTGGAATCTGTATCTGTTTGAAGCAAAAGGACCAGTGGAGCAGAGGTGGATTACAGATCTAGCTCGTGCCAGGCATCGAGAGCTGACCTTCAATCTGTACAAACGCCTCAAAAACGCTGAGAAATTTGAACAAGGCCACAACACCTCATTATTGAATGCGATGAGGAAGATGATCAAGGATGCACGCGATCAATGGGACGAACTGACTACGGTCTGGGGAAAAGGCAATACAAGTATCACTAAGTCCTTTCTGGAAGAAGGAGTAGTGTTACCTGCAGATGAGGTACTTGAAACCATCTTCACACATAGAAGGTATGGACGGTACGGAACAAACAAAGATGATGAATTTCCCCAGCACATAGCAGTATTAAGGGACCAGCTGCAAGTGGATATACGCAAAGGTGGCTGGAAACCCAAAAAGAAAAAGGAAAGGCAGTTCAATTTACTATCAAAAACTGAGGCTGGGTTGTATCTCACGTACGATTCGGCAGAAGACATGTCCTACCTTGAAGGAATTCAAAAGGATCTGGTAGGAGGCATGATGAATCAGTACAGGGATTCCTACTGGGATTTGATCATGGAAATGGACAAGTTTGCACTTGAATACTGTAATAGCACTGCAAACGGGAAGAAGATCTTGCACTACAACAACAACGTTCGGAGTAAGTTCTGCACCACGATCAAGAAGGACTGGGAGGACCAGCTGGGGAGAATCACTCAAAAGAGTTTCATTGAGGATTATTTACAGCGCGCCGAGAAGCAACTAGGCTATGAGGGTGAACCAAACAGAGAAGAAGATCCCGACGCTGAGATTGATGCCTATTTCTCCACTCCCCCTGAGGCCAACCCACAGCCTACCCAGCCAGCCGTACAAGCTTCGGCTTTACCGCCAAGAGGGCAGACTGAAGTGCAAAAAGTTGCTACGTCCGAGCCAGTGGTGCAGCAAGAAGCAGTCCGGACTCCAGTACAGCCAGCTCAGACTGAAATGACAACACCTGCTGCAGCACCTGCCACCACTGCTGCACCCAT
Source organism: Hygrophila difformis (assembly GCA_030278955.1). Classification (NCBI taxonomy): domain Eukaryota; kingdom Viridiplantae; phylum Streptophyta; class Magnoliopsida; order Lamiales; family Acanthaceae; genus Hygrophila; species Hygrophila difformis. Next base: position 23,269,842 of record JAOANR010000008.1, on the reverse strand, counting down.
ACCGCCCAAGCAAACATCCAATACTGTTGTTACATCTGAAGGTCAGCCAGCACCTCAACCGGGAACGAGGAGAAGGTTGATAAAATCTGCCGACAAGGATAAACCAGCAAGAGCTCCGGAAAAGAAAGTGGAGATAAAGGAACCTGAGCCAACTGTTAGGAAAGTGGCAGAGCCCACAGATCCCAAGGACAGAGGTAAGAAACCGATGCCACCACCACCCCCGAAAAAGAAGCATCAAGTGGCATTCAATGCTGAGCTAGCCAGAAAAATGCAAAATGATGAACTTGCATTAGCTGGTCTGCTGGATCAAGCAACAGGTGGTTCGGGAGTAGAGAAAGTGACTGAGGAAGAATGCTTGGCAATGGAAAAGAAAGTTGCAGAGGAAGAGCAGATCAGAAAGAATATTCAGCAGACGAAGGATGAAGAGACTGCCAAGAAAATGCAAGCTGATCTGGATAGCAGGAAATCTGGAGAGGCTGAACAGGGTGATGAGGAAGACTTCGAGCTGAAGATCACTGGTGGAGTCGAAGAAAAGGGATTGAAGATCAAAGAAGAACAACCACCAGGATGGACTGGCCCTTTTATTCGTAGTGCTGAGACACTTCGGGAAGAATTGAGGCAGAACATCAACGAACAGATTGAAACGAGAATTGATGCTGGAGAAAAGCCAAATCAAATCAGATATCAGACAGAAGTGGGTCAATTGATTGATCCTCTCGTGGGCACGGCCAGAATTGAAGAATTCATCACTCAAGAAGGCCCGTCGCACCAACCTGAACAGTCAGAAGGACCACAAGATTCCATAGATCCGGTAGCACTGGCCAAAACCTTGGAAAAACAGCCAGACGACTATCCCATGGCCTCTGCGCTTAAGGAAAATGTTCAGGAAATTGTGACTGAAGCTGCAGAGGGAAATGATTCAGAGAAAGAAGCTCGGCAGGAGGAGCAAGAATTCATGGACCAGATGGCGCCTATTTTGCAACGTCCAGTTGGAAGAGCTGCAAGAATTAGGGAGGAGGAGGTATCAACTGATGTTGATGACCGTAATTTTCATGTAACTACATCTTCTTTGCCTGTAAATTGTGAACTCAATACAATGAAAAATGTAATTAAACAGGTTGAGGAGGAATTCGGAGATGAAACAGCTCATGGAGAAGGAGAGCCAAGTCAGAGGAGAGATGAGGCTGAACCAAGGGATGACCAGCCACAGGAAGGAGACGATCAAACAGACTGGCACACGAGCGACGACGAATCTGTCGGATCCATTCGACCAGTCGAGTTCTGGTCCGAGAATACTGTGAGGCAAAGGATGGGCGTTTCAAAGGGGTATGAGAAGAAAAAGCTGAGCGCAGACCAGGTACAGATCAAGTTCAATGGCAATAAAGAAAATGCAGAAAAGTACAAGAAATTGCAGAAGAGGATAGTGCCAGACAAAGGATTTAGACCCGATGCCTTGTCTCACCCCACTGTTGAGACCTTCTACAGGAATCAAGAGTGGGGGAACTTTATGCTGCACCAGGAGGAAGACGGCTTCGTGGAGCTGACAAAGGAATTCTTCTGCAATATCGACAAGGCTGCCAGAACAACATGGATCCGAGGACAAGTGATAAACATTGCACCTGACTGGCTGAATCAGTTCTTCGGGACTCCGGATATCCAAAGCGAATTCCCCCCTGATGAGATCATGACAAAGAGGACCAAGACGAGCGAATATGCGAGGTATGCAACCTTGGCTAACAGCATGACAAGAATAACTGCCCCCGGGCACACATTCGACGCTAATTGGCTGAGTCTGAAATTCATGCCAACTTATGAGTTTTACATGTCTAAAATCCGGCCTAATTCGCACCCACACACCACATCTGGGAATGTATTAATGGGATTTGCAAGAATGTGGAGCGGAGCGAAGCTGAATGTGGGGAGGCATGTATTCGAAGTGATGATAACCCGGATAGAGGACAGACAGGTGCTATGCTATCCGAATCTAATTAGGAGAATCTGCATTGCTCAGGGAGTTGATTTGAGCGCTTTCGAGGGTGATGCGGTGGTGAAAGTAAACCCACCCATCAGTGTGCCGAGACTTCCCCTGTGTGAGAGTATTAAGTATTCTCTCCCTCAAATGTTCGGCAGAGACAATCCAGATGACCAATCCTCTTTCATATCAAGTGGGCAAGCATCGAGAAAAAGAAAGAGACAGCCCAAGACAAAGAAGGGAACACAGAAAACCTGTGCTGATGCAGGACCTTCGAATGTCCAAGAAGAGCCTCCTGCAGATCAAGAACATTCAGAGACGCCGATTCCAGTTCCGGCAGCTCCAATTCCACCTCCGACTCAACCTCAACCTCAGATGCCTCCTCAAAGCCAGAACGTATCTCAATTCCCTGCTGATTCCCAAGCAATTGAGATGGTAAGCAGGATGAGTCAATCTGTGCTCGAGGGAATGAAGTCCATGACTAATGTAGTTATGGCAAGCCAAGAGGAACAGCGAAAAAGGGCCGAAGAGGAGCGTGAAGAGCGAAGGAGGGAGAGAGAAGAAGAACGCCAAGAGCGTAGGAGAGAAAAGGAAGAGAAGCGAAAGGAGAAGCAGGAGAAGGAAAAGAGAGAGGAGGAATTCAAGAAAATGATGATGGAAAGGGAAGAGCGCATGCACAGAGAAAGAGTGGAGAGTGAAGAAAAGCAGCGCAAGATGATGGAAACACTGATGCAGGCACTCATCAGTCAACTTCCCAAGCCACCCCCACCTCCATCAGATGCAGCAGGGCCATCGAGTCAGCCAGGAGAGAAAACAGATTGAGTGTGTAATTGTCATATCAATCGAGCATAATTGTAAATATCATATAAGAGAATTTCATTTCCCTTGTGCAAAATCGTTCTGATTGCAATGGAATCTCTTGTAATTGATATCATTCACTGTTTTAATTTTGGAATTTTGCAGTCCAAACAATTTTATTCTTGAAAAGATGTCTGCACAGTCCAAGATGAATAAGTGACTGTCAGGCCAAAAATATGCTGTGGACATACTCTGTATGTCAGCAGTGCCTCTTTACTGCTTTAAATTAAATAACCAGCAAAAATATGCATAAACTTGCTCTAAATTCACATGTTGAATTTAAGCTTGTGATTAAATTTTCAAACTTTTAAATTGGGATAATATAATTGAAGACATGCATGAAATGAATTCCTAAGGTTTTGAGCTATAAAAATTTAATGATGCGATCAGCTTATTGGGTAATAAATCTGCATATTAGAGATTTCGATTGAATAAATTGTTAGAATTAAGCTTTGATTAAATTTAAGAATATTGTATGACATGAATCAACCCAACGTTGTGAGATTTGAGCCATGAGTCATTTTTACTCATTTATTTTCTTTGATGTGTGAATCATTTTGATTAAAGGAAACTAGAACTTGCAATTGGGACCGATTCAAGACCATGCCATATTCCCGAAATCGAGCATATGATCGAGGCACCTAGAAAACCAAAATTTTTGGCCTTCGTTTGAATTCCAAACCAAAAATATTTTCCCCTTAGGATTAACCACTTTGAGCCTTAAGCCTAATTTTTCTTTGAAGCCCTCTATATTATTCCTAGCCTTCTAAAAAGACCAAAAATTCAAACCCAAGTGTGCAAGAATGAATTTTATCAAGGCATTGCAATTTATGATCATCAAATTACCAATCGGTATTCAATAAACCGATTCAAAAAAATATATATATATATATGTTGAATTCAATTCAACACAAATAAATTGCAAATGACAAGCAATTAGACAATAGTCTAATGTCATGCAAGAGAAAAGCAAAAAAAAAAAAGAGAAAAATATTGATGATCATAAATTTTAAATAAATACGCCAAGTTATGGTAGAGTTAATTCTTGCCACTCCTTAGCCCAATAATTTCCCCTTTCCTACCTAATGTTACAACCGTATGCCCCAGTATAACCCTTAAATAAGACCTCATGATCTCGATTTGAGGAAATGAGCCGGTGGCGAGTTGGTCTGATTGCAAGCTTATGGGATAATTTAATTAAATTTGATTTTGAGCGGTCATGATAAACCCAATTGAGAGTGAGTGAAATTTCCGATTCTCTTATATGTGAGGCTCTGTCTTATTGCAAATGTTCATGTCATCCTCTAATTCTCATCCTTAATCTTTGCATCTTTCAAACATGATATTCATGAAGGATTAATAATAATGTTTGATTTGTAGGCCCGATATAGTGAGCAAGTATCATTTCATTAAACACTGCAATCAAGGGAATTTAATGCTTGTAGTTTTTGATTGTCTTATCCCAATCCAAAAAGAATGTGATTTATGAAGCCACGAAAATGAATTGAATATGTAGAGTCCGTGTTCTTAAGAACATTGACTCTGACTGCTCGGGGACGATCAGTATTAAATGTGAGGATGTTGATAATGGTCAGAAATGACCATTATTTTCAATCCATTTCCGTGTCTTAAATGGGCATTTGATCGCATTCCGGTCTTACATTAAGTAAGAAAGCAGTCGAATTAGACTGATTTATGCATAATTGTAAAAAATAATAAGCTGGTGTGAAAAAGGCATAAATATGTAATTTTATTACATATTTATGTTAGAAAAATCCAAAAACATGAGAAAAAGAAAAGAAAAGAAAAAAGGAATGAAAAAGATGGGAAAAAGAGAGAAAAAGCCCACAAAAAGAATACTTTCGGCCCATCTGGCCCAATCCAGCAGGCCCAGGAACACCTTTGTCGCGGAGGCCCCTTTGTCGCGATGCATGGTTCCGCGACAAAGGAGGGTTCCGCGACCAAGCAAGCTCAGATGAAGGAGAAGACCAGCCAGATACCTTTGTCGCGATGCCCTGTTCCGCGACAAAGGTCCATTCCGCGATAAAGATGCATTTTTAGAGACACAAGACCCAGTCGAGAAGCTTTGCCACATGCAGTGTGTTCCGCGACCAAACCTGGTGCTCCGAGACAAACCTGTGATGTGTGTGATGTCTTGAGACACAATGGGCTCAAATCAAGGCCCATGAGCTTAGGGTTTCCCCTTTATAAATATGAGGTGTTTCCTTTGAGCTAGGGGTTGGAAGAATTTTAGAGAGAACATACATTCTTGAAGACAAGTTGGGAGCTCAGTAGTTTAGTTTAGTTTAGGGTAGTTTAGTTAGGTTTTTCTTGTATTATTTAATTCATGCACTAGTTAGATGTAGTTTATTGCACTTTGGTTAGATAGCCAGTTTTTACATCTTATTTCTTGTTTTAAACTTGCGTTTAAAGGTTTGTAATACCCAAATCATGGGTATTAACAACGCCATTTAATAATATGGGAAAAACATTCTCCATTTGTGTCCCAAAAATCATGAAATGGGTCTCACACCCCATGGATCTTACTGCTTTCGTTTTCTTTGGGTCATTTGATCCTTATTTTGCATTCTAATGTCACTGTTTGGTGACTTTTCTTTGGATATTGTTGCATGCTTATGGGTGATCAAGCTCAGATTAGGGTTTCTTAAGTTTTAAGCTTGTTTTATTTCTATTATGTTCAAGCATGTTCTAGCTAGATTCAAATTCTGTTTTGTTATTTTTAGCTTAGTTTAGCTTTTGAATCTGAAATGGGTGAGATCACACACAATGCATGCCACTGTTCCACTTTACTTTTCTGACATGTGTCCTGGACACACCTTTGTCGCGGAACAACTCTTGTCGCGGAACCACGTTCCGCGACAAAATGATGCTTTGGCGACAAAGGTGCCAAAGAACCCTTGTTAGCCATTATTTTAAAACCCTTGGTCGCGAAACAACCCTTGTCGCGGAGCCACGTTCCGCGACAAAATCCTGATTAGCGACCAAGGACCCAAATACTTGTGATTTTATTCTGGAAGGGCTTTGTCGCGAAGCAACCTTGTCGCGGAACCACGTTCCGCGACAAAACCTCTTGTTCCGCGACAAAAATTATGCTCTTGTCCAATTTTCAACCTTTTTGTCGCTATGCCTCCTTGTCACGGAACCATGTTCCGCGACAAAATTTTTGCTTAGCGACAAAGCAAAACCCTAATTTTCAAAATCCCATTTCTCTTATCTCCCACCTTTTGTCGCGAAACCCTTGTCGCGGACCCATGGTCCGCGACACAAATTCTATTCCGCGACAAAGTGGCATCTTTTTGCCAATTTTTGTTCTTCATCTTCCTCATTAATCAATTGGACCTTTATATTAATATTTTGAGGCTGAAATCCAATGATCTCAACCCATGATCATTTTGATATAAAGAATTTTGTTCAATTCCACTAAAAGACTCTTCTACAAAGCAATTAAACTCTCATGATCTAAGTATATAATCCGGACTGTAGTTATTTAATTATGGAATGAGTGATTATTTAGACATGAAGAGTAATTATGGAATCATTTCCATACCTTGCATGAGAAACCAATGTCTCTCATGCAAGATGATCCAAAAATATTTTTCTTTCATTTATTTTGTCTTTTCCGTGATGTGTGAAACAGCTAATAAAGAATATATCAGATTAATGTTGGCGGGTATTCCCACACGGATAACTAGCTCGTGGTCTGTATATTGGTTATTAGATGTTATTTTGCATGGTCCAAATAGTGGTCAGTGGAAGCCTTGGCGGTTCGTCCACCCTGGATTATAATAGCTGCTCAGCTGATCCCTATCCGGATACAGTTTCTTTTTCTTTATCTTAATTTCAAACCTGAATTTTGAGCTGTAATAGTATCAAATGATGTCGATCAACATTGCTTGAATAGTATTACAGTAAGAAAACATGAAGGTTTTCCTCTCATTCCACAGATAGTAGGGGTCTTGATGATAGCGATCACTGTCGTTAAGATCTTCTGCTGTCTAAACTCATCCCACCTGGAATAGTCAGGACCTGGATAGCAGATGTTTGCAGTCTAGATTATCTTGACTACTCTTTTCATCTCTTTAGCCAAAATAAATTCTTCTCATCTCCGGCTATTTCATCTCTGTGTATCAACTTCTGTCTAAACCCGCCTTATATTTTGGGTTATTTAATTTTACACTTCTCTATAATTTTATGCATGATATTATTATGTAGATATTGTGGTCAATATTATTTTGGGATCCTTCCCTTGGACATAGAAGTCTTGATTTGAATCAGATGGTTCACATTAAATCTCCAACAAAAATTCATTTATAAAAACCGGATCTGAGTAAGGGATAAATTCCACAGTTATGACTGATTTAGATCCGACCAGGGGTTGATTTTGGGAAATTAGAAGCAGAGTCAGCAATTAGGTCTCACATAGACTGAAAGGATCTGTGTTTTAATTGAGAGTCTAGTACCTGATAGAGAATGATTTTCAGATATCTATTATTTTCCAAAATTGCTGTTTGTTGGAAATCTTGTATTAAATGTTGCACTGGGTCAGATTCCACTTGGATTCCGATAAGGTGTAACAGATAATACTAGAGGAACACCATTCGGGCCTTGGTTATTTTCTAAGGTAGGGTTGAGTCCCCTTCAACTGCTATCCTCCTCTGCCATTGCCTATTTTTGAGTCCTGAGTGAGTGCATCCGGAACGAACTAATTTATTAGTTCGTTTCATTAGTTTGTATCTCATAACCACCTGACGGTAAGTGAACACTTCGAGCGGTTCACTGAGGTTAGAGAATTCTTGATCCACACTCAGTCATTCTGACTGGGGGCTTTCTTTTACTACCAGGGTCAAACTTTCAAAAACCTCCGAGTGATAGGTTTTAAATGCTTTCTTTATTGCTTTCTTTTAACTGCTTTCTTTAGAGGTCACTCGGTTGTATTGAGAGTTGTGTAACTGCTACTAGGATTGAGAGTTAAGGGATAGTTCAGGGCTTGATTGGAATCTTTGGGTGTGACATGGGGGAATGATAGTAGTACTTGACACTTCAATAAATGATTTGTCAGGTGTTGCTTGTCCACCACATATGGCCAACATACTCGTGCAAGACATTGCAAGGGGAGTTGTAAGTTTGTGGTATCTTAGAGTTTGTTTTCTTAAGAGCATATAAACTCTTACTGTAAGTACCTGTCTGTTAAAGGGAACATGGTATAGAGAGCATGAAAATTAGCTAACTGGAAGGATTATCCCAAGCTAAGAACTGTGTATTAAAATGGAAGTTTAATTGTGTCTCATCTGAATCTTGTCCAATCTTTATTACTTTGTCCCTGTCCCTTCTGTCTCAATTTAGATTCGCTTTCCTAGTTAATTTTAACCGCTTTCCTAGAATAACTTCATTGCTTTCTTAGATTAAATTTAATTCGCTCTCTAGAATAGTTTTATCTGCTTCATTTAATTGCTTTTATAGTTTAGTTTAATTTCTGTTAAGTAGTTGATAGTCAAAATACACACGCTTGAATTGAGTAACCGAGTGGAAAATCTTAGTAAAACGACGTCGGCCCTGCTTCTATCGCACATCCTCCAGTGAACGATCCGGTCTTACTATAAATTACTGCAATTTTTGACACCGTGCGCTTTCGGGGGCACAGTTTCTTAACACGAGTAATAAAAACGTGACAACTTATAAATATATCCCTAATCACAACTCCGCCATCATAAATTGGTTTCATTAAATAAAACCTAAACCAGGATTATGATTCTTCGAAAATGCTCATGTAGTGGGAAACTGTCAAAAGTTTCATGGCAGGGAATCTCATGACAAGAATTGATGAGAAATATCATGGCACTTATGCCGGGGACCCTTAGTGTGACAGGCTGAAGGTCAAACTATCCCGGCTGTACCATGAGATTTGTCAGCAGTTTCATGGCAGAGAGGACCACAGTGCCATTTGAAATTAAAGCACCACACTTGAGTAATAAAAAGAACAACAAACTTGATATATCCTTAAACCCCTTCCCGTGAATCATAACTCTTTCCTTTTAATAAATCAATCCTGATATTTTTCATATAAAAATATACTCGTGTTAGCGAAACTTGTCAAAAGTTTCAATTGTGCCACCAGAGCTTTACATGGACTTGATGCATTTAGACATCGAACTTGTCCACCAGGGTACTGTCCACACTATATTGAGCGCTATGACAATCCAACCTACTTGGTTCGATGAAATACGCGAAAACCAACCAGGAGACATCAAGCTGGACCGTATCAAGCAGAAGATAAATGAAGGAAAAGCCATTGAATTGAAGATCCATGACGATGGAAGTATTAGATACAAAGGAAGATGGTGTATCCCGCAAAGTGTGAGGATTTAAAGAAGAGGATAATGGAAGAAGGACATGATACACCTTATTCAGTGCATCCTGGAGGAGATAAGTTGTACAAGGATTTGAAGAAAACATTTTGGTGGCCGAGAATGAAGCGTGAAGTAGCCGAATTTGTGGCAAGGTGCCTGACTTGCCAGAAGGTCAAAGCTGAAAGAAAGAAACCACTCGGATTGGTACAACCCCTAGAGATACCCACATGGAAGTGGGATAGTATATCTATGGATTTCGTCTCTGGGTTACCCACGACCCCACGGGGTATGAACAAAATATGGGTGATAGTCGACCGTTTGACTAAAACTGCTATCTTTATTCCCATGAAGAACACATGGTCAATGGATCAGATGGCTAGAGCCTACATTGACAACGTTGTTCGAAGACATGGAATTCCACACGACATAGTGTCGGATCGCGATAGTCGATTCATCTCCAACTTTTGGCAGAAACTACAAACAGCATTAGGTACAAAGATCAAGATGAGTACTGCCTTCCACCCAATGACAGAGTGTCAAACAGAGAGAACTATCCAAACTTTGGAAGATATGCTCAGAGCCTGCATATTGGAGTTCAAAGGTAGTTGGGAGACTCATTTACCTCTAATTGAATTCTCTTATAACAATAGTTACCATACCAGTATCGGTATGTCCCCATTTGAAGCTCTGTATGGACGAAGTTGTCGAAGCCCACTATGTTGGAGCAAGGACGATGATGGAGTGGTGGTAGGACCTGGTATGTTGGAAGAAACAGTAAAGGCAATCGAACTCATCAGACAAAAATTGAAAGCAGCTCAAGATCGCCAAAAACACTACGCGGACCCCAAACGACAAGATGCTGAATTTCAAATTGGTGATAAAGTGATGTTGAAGATTTCTCCCATGCGCGGCGTAATGCATTTTGGGAAAAAGGGAAAATTGAGCCCACGGTTCATTGGGCCATATGAGATTTTGGAGCGTGTAGGTAGTCTCGCCTATAAACTTGCTCTACCACCAGCGTTGAGTGCGGTACATGATGTATTCCACATCTCACAACTGCGAAAGTACGTTCACGATCCCGCACATGTTCTCCAGCCGGAAACAATAAATTTAGACGAAAATCTTACTTATGAAGAGAAACCACTTCGGATCATCGACACAAAGGAACGAAAGACGAGAAATAGGACCATACGCCTAGTTAGAGTTATTTGGTCGAATCATGGCACTGAAGAGCAAACATGGGAAACAGAAGTTGAGATGCGGCAAAAGTATCCGGAACTTTTCGCCGAAAACGACATAGTTATGAGGGCATAACTAAAATCTTAAGTGGGGGAGGATGTGACACCCCATCTAGCTTTACCGCATTGCTCTTAGTATGGTACGACTCTAATTTTGGGCAAATTTTACTTTGGCTTGTTATAACTACTTGCCTTTCTTTTAAAAGCACGGAATATTGACTTCGAGGACGAAGTCATTTCTTAAGGGGGTAGATTGTAACATCTCGAATTTTATTATTATTCTACCCGCATTTATTATTATTATTATTTATATTATCTGAGATCATATTTGATGGGTTACTTTTATTTTAAGGTTATTAAAATTTAAAAAAAATAAAAAAAAAAGAAGATAGTGTTGTGTTTTTAGAAAAGTTGATTTTGATTATTGATAATAATTATGAGTATTAGAACAGTATATTATCTTTTAATGTTAGATTAATATCATTAAAGTTAAATTTGTTTAAATTAAACTATAATTTGTTAAAAAAAATAAATAAAAATAAAATGTATATATAGAAAGAAAGAAAAAGGATACATGTACGTAGTCTTTTTAAGTTTAATTTTTTTTAAAACAAATAGTAAGAGACATAGCCATGACGTAAGCTATGCTATCATTACAATTGCATTGGATCAAATGGAGTTTCCCACATCGAATAGGTAAGAAGTAGTACTAGGTTATTGTCCCACATCGAACATTTTACCTCAAGCCCCATCCGATCTCATCTATAAATAGTGTATTACCCTTTGTCTTTATCATACCAAATTTTTAACCGAGCTTACAGAGGTAAGCTTAGCCAGTTCAGATTAATTATTATTATTATTATTATTATTATTATTATTATTATTATTATTATTATTATTATTATTATTATTATTATAAATAATGGGGTGATGCTTTTGCGTCACCCCGGCCTCGTGGGGTGATGCCTTCGCGTTGCCCCGGTCTTTCTTTTAAAAGAGGGACTTTAATAATTTTGTTTTTGTAGCAGAGTAGTTAGCCGAGGAGGCACTAAGGACCTGCTAGGTGTCGGTCTTAGTATAAATTTTGCAGTAGAGTAAGTTTCCTATGCTTTCCGTCTTTATTATTTTTATTCGCTTTCTTTATCCGCTTTCCCTATTTATTTAGTTATCTTTGTTTGGCTTTCCTTTTTCCGCTTTCCCTATTTATTTAGGTTGTCTTTGCCTTAGTAGTAGGCCTTTATTTTTGTTCCTGCTTTAGTAGTTGGCATTATTTTCGTTCTTGCCCTACTAGTAGTAGACTTTTATTGTTTCCTATTGGCCTACAATATCCGTTATCGCTTGTTCGTTCACTGATCATTGTTTTAATTGTTAGCTTTGTTGTTCCTGTTGCACTTGTTTCCGTCGCATATTCCTTTTGACTTCGTTCCAATTACCTTTGATGTACGTAGAAACCCGCTGTATAAATAACCCTTTGACTATACGCCCTAAGTACGGCAACATAGGTTATAGCCATCCCGCCGAGGGGTTTAATGGCATATTATAAGTGAGACCAATTCATTGATGATCTTTGTTGAACCTGGTGAGGTAATCCATCTTATTGTTGACTCTTTGGCCTGCGGGCGCCCTTAAAGGGTAATTATCTATTGATTAATAGATAACCAGCATGATTTGAGGTTGACTGCCGTGTGACGGCCCGTGTTCAGTTGGCGCTGGAAAATGCCATATAGAGTGACTCCTGATCTAAATGAGATCGGGTGAGACCCGAGATTTAGTCAGGATACCGGTATTGTGAGGTTCATTCTGAATCCCTCTAACATGCATGCAACCATTGAGGTGGTTAATAGTTCGGCAATTGCTTTGTTGAGTATTTCGGGCTGCTTGATATTATTGACTTACTGTTGCTGAATTGAGAGTACCATTATTGTGTTGCCCCTATTGTTGAGCTACGATTTATTGATCTGAAAGCAGCCTTGTTTTGTCAATAATTGTTCGACTGTTCGTTGGTCCGAGTATAGGGAACTTACCAGCGAATCCGTCGCTGATAATCTTTCTTCTTTATTTTTTTTCCTTCCAGAGTAAGACTAAAGACTGACAAGAGAAGGGAGCACTACACCTACATGTTTTCTGCATAAAGCACTTTCATTAGTTTTAAGATGTCAGACTTTTTGTTACTGTTGTATTATGAGTTTGCTATCACATGTATAATATTAAAGTTAGTTGTTGTTCCTCTTTGTAAGTTGTTTTGAGAAACGATCTTCGGTTATATGAAATATTATATCTTTTATGTTTAAGCGTGGTTGTTTGAAAATGGATATTTGATATACACATTCTAGCCTTAGCATCTCCTAAATAAGCCGATGTGTCAGATCGAGTCTTATTCAGGAGGTGTGGCGGTAACACTCGCGAGTCGGAAAAACCGGGGTGTTACAACTATGCATAGTCAATACATATGCTATGCTACGGCTTTCATAAAGTGATGCAATTTTTAGCAAAAGAACTTTTTGCTTCAGACAATAATATTGTTCACAGAGACAAAATTGTGTGCTATTTGGCGCTTACACTTGTGTTGCTATTAGGGACAACACATGCTATGATATTCCTCTCCATGCCATGTGCTCCTGTATTGCGTACTATTTTACAATAAATTTTAATATTTATTCAAAATATCTATATGTTTGGAACAAATTTTCATTTGTTGTTTCTAATTGAATCTTTCATTTAGTGTTGCTAAATGAACTTGTGCTACTCGAAGCTCTCATCAATGCTACGAATACTCAATGCATATGCTATGCTATACGGCTTTTATAAAGTGCTGCATTTTCATTTTAAGAACCGCATCCAACTATAATATTGTTCACAAAGACAAAATTGTGTGCTATTTGACGTTTACATTTGTGCTGCTCTTAGGGACATCACATGATATGCTATTCCCCTCTATTAGGATTAGCCATTATGTAATATAAACAAGAAACTATCACACTTTAGCCCGACCAAAAGTATTACTCAAATTGCGAAGTACACGATGCAATCATTAAGTGCCAACATGACATAACCATTGAGTTTGCTACATAAATATAATCCCATGCTATTTCCCTCATATCATATGCTACAACAAACTCATATGTTGCTTCATGATCTCCAATGTACTGCCTCTTGCTTTTATATGTGCTCAGAACATGCAATTTATTTTCCTATTAGATGATCCACCATTCAAATTCATCTTATGATCGACACTTGCTGTGGCATCCACCTCAAAAAAAATCATATCACACAACTCCTGCATAAAAAAAACGAATAATACGAATAATAATAATAATAAAAATCATATCAAAAGCATGCCTTTCAATCGCTTAGGTAACAATTCTACAATCGACATTAATAATGAAGGCTTCCAAACCAACCACGTGCTAGAATACACTCAATTAGCAATATTCAATTAGGAACCCAGATCAAAAATTAGAAAAATAATAAGAGTAAAAACACAAACACCCTGCAACGGGACTTCAAAGTTAAACCAATAACATTCTATGAATTAGATAGCCAGTCAGTTTTGGACCTACATTGGAATCCAATTAGGGTGGCTAAGTTTCCAACATATATGATGTAGAAATGTAGAATGGAATCAACGATATTCGAGTATTTTGAAATTAGGATGGAAGGAAAATGTGTGTAACTAGCATGCAGTGAAAATGATGCCATTTGAAAACCCAAAAACAAGAAATCAGTTCCACCGTAAAACAAAATCGAAAGTTCAAATAAACACGAAATCAGTTCCCCTGAAGAACAAAATTGACAGTTTGTATAAACAGAAATAATGCACCACAATACCTGCGGCCGGCTGTATACATGAAAAAACCCCTCTTTGAGAAGACTTCCGGAACCCTTTGCAAATGGGCAAGTTGAAATCCTAAATGCCCTCGTCAATACCCAACACCACAAAATTCTAGAATGCCCCCGTCAATACCCAACACCACAAATTTCTGATACCCACAACACCACAACACCAAATTCTGATCAAAAGTTCCCCGTAAATATGATGCCATTTTAAAAATCATAAACAGGGATGAAGTTAGAGTACCATTGCACAATGAAAGAAAAAAATCACAAAATGATGCCATTTTAAACACCAGAAACACGAAATCATTTCCCCCGAAACCAAAATCGAAACTTCGTATACACACGAAATTATTTCCACCGAAAACCAAAATCGAAAGTTCGGAAAAATATAAATACTCGACAAAAATACCTGCGGACGGATGTATCGAAGACAAAATTCCTCTTTGAGAAGACCTTCGAACCCCTTGCAAATGGAAAAGTTGAAAAATAGCTATATGTTGACAGTGGGTTTAGGGCGAAATGAAAGAAGAGAAGAAGTTGAAAACTGAGACATGTTGAAAGTGGGAGAAATGAGGGATGATGGGCGGTGGGAGAAGATGAAAGTGGATAAGTCCAAAGATCACTTTTTCACTAAACATCGTATCTATTCATTTGGAGATATATTATATTTCCTTTTCATGGTACACGTGTGATATGGAATATAAATCATTTCCATATTTTTGTAGCATTGATTAAGGGTATATAAGTGGGACCGCCATGAATTCCTGGAATCAAAAAACACTGAGAAATGGAAATAAAAAGTACACAGTTATTATAATCTGTCCAAAATAATTATATAGCATTTTAATCAACACACAATATCACTTCTTGATACCCAGATTCTGGATATAAACTTATTCGTAAGTGAAGTATTATTTTACAAGTTATATCTATTATATCTTATAAGAGGGAGAGCTCCCAATCTCCCCTGCTCAATTTCAATTCTAGCCATTGGATCAAGAGTGCAAATTGAATTTGTGGCCGTTGGATCAGTCCCAGCTTCCTTTGTGTTTTCATTCTATCCCAGAATCGATCCCAGCTTCCCACATTTGTATCTCATTTCCCTTGAATATGTGCCTCGTTTATCTACGACACCACTCTTTTCAAACCTAGCCCGTCCCTGTCTCCACCCCCGTCTCCGCCCCTCTCCCCTGCTCCTCTCTGCCATGTTTCTTGCTCAGGCTCTCCTATTCTCGATGTCCCTATTTTCTGGGTAAGTCGATTTGGGATTTGAAGGAGATTTCACTGCCGATCGAGGCTCTCGATTAGCTGGTGACTCCGTCCCGACGCCATCCACCTGCCGCCGCCGCCACCCCCTGTCGTCGGCCATCGAGCAACCTCCAGCCCTCAATACCCCATCCCTGACCGACTCCCTCCCCCTGCGAGCGACCCACACCCTCTTCGAGCCACTTTCGCTGCCACTGCACCGGTTGGGAGATGGTCGGACCTCCATTGGTCTGTAATTGTTTTTTCCGGCCTCCACCTTCAATCGTGCTAAGGATTTCTCTTCGCGTAAGTTCCCTCCGTTTATGCCTTCCCTGTGTTTGTTGAAACGCCTAGCTAGAGGCGACCCTTTGCAAGCATAATTGGAGGTGAAATTTTTGCCATGTATTTCCTCGCGGGGTTCAGCCCCCTCACGTGGAATACCATACGGTGGTGCGCCAGACACTGATAAGCTTTTCTCTATTGATTCAGAATTGAGGTTGTTCTTCTCGCAGGAATGGTATATTTTCTCATCCTTGGGGCCGATGACCTTATATTGTTGCTTAGTTTTGTAATTTTGTGTTTGGTTGATTTTAGCTTTACTTGGGAGGGTACTTGATTTCTTAGCATACATGATGCTTAATAAATGGTTTAGGCATTTTTAGAAGATTGCATTCACTGGTTTGAGAATTATGGATGATGCGATATTGTAATTATTCGCAGTTAGATTATGAGTTTCTGGCTATGGCACTAATATAAGTTTCATTCTTGAATTTACTTTGAATCCTCTAGGCTTATGCATGATGTGTGTTTGTGGAAATGCCATGCTACTTCTTGTTGCATTGCTTTCAAATGAATCGACCCAGACGAGTCAGCGCACTGCCCGTTGCCCTCATCGAGGGGTGTCGTGCCGTTTGGGGTTACTCCAGCCCCTCAGCCCTCGAAAAGCAGCAGCCATACCTTTTGTTGCGGAAAAAGCAGGTGGTAATTTTTTTTTACATTTTGCGTATAAGTGTTGCCTCTTGAAACATTATTCTTGTAATTCGAAATTGTAGGATCAATGCTATGACTTTTGAAACGGGAATAGTGTGTCCCTTTTTTTTTTTTTGCTTTTTTCTTCCAAATCCTTGTCGTCTGTTTGAATTTTTTTTATTGCGTTGTTTCTGGTAGTATTTTTTCTTACCTTTTGCGTATAAGTGTTACCTTTTGTTGAATAATTTCGTGGTAGTTACAAGATGTGAGCCGAATAAGGATGCAGAGGTTGAATCACCTGAGGATGTTGTGGATCTTGGAATTCTTAGAATCAACTGCGTCTAAAATTGTTGAATAATTTTTGAAAATGACTTGAATCAAATGGGTCATCTTGCTGGCCTGTTGTTCCTATCATCTTTGATTGACAATGTAAAAGAATTTGAGTGTGTCATATTGCAATTATTTGTATACCATGTATTAGTCACTGAGTTTCATATGTCTAGGCTTCAATAAACACGCCTTCAACATGTCCTCTCTGCAACGCCCGCTTCATATGCATCACTAAAGTGGAAGATGCTGCTTCTTTTGATGAGAAAGCCTATTTACAATGAATTCCATCTGAGTGTTCGGAAATGAATCTGTACATTCTTTCTGATGGGACACATGTTCCTCCGGGCAATGTAAGTGATTTGAATTTTTTATTTTGTCCCTTTGTGCACCAGTAAGATCGTTAACCTCGTTTTACCTACATATAAGTGTTATGTTTGGATCCATGGATTTGGGAGGTTTTTAAAATCCGCAAAAGTAAATCTTCCTACTTGTTTGCATTAGTAGTATAAGGATGATGAATGATTTTTAAATCCCCTTCCCTGATTTCCTATTTCAGGCGGATTTCAAATTACACCTAAAATGATTTATTTTACATTCTTTTCTTATATCCTCTTCGAAATTCAAGTTCATATGTCCACGCATAAGCTGAGGTGCATTTTAGCAACTTGGGGAGTGGTGAATATGCTTGTAACTTGGGGAGTATTTTCTTTATGGAACATTGCAAGATCTCAAAATAGCCAAGCTCTTAGAAATTCTTGTGGATCCAGACAGGTACCTTTTTTAAATTATTCGATCAGCGGTAGTATTTTTTGGAATTTCTATATTTCATCATGAAACTTACTGTTGTGCAACTGCTTTGTACGCTGATGCTTAAATTTGAATGTCATTTTCGGGCTTATGCAGAATGTTGTACTTGGAAATATTTGAAGTGACTTTCTAAAGCTCAATACCATCATCCGTTTGATATGTTTTTTGAATTTGTCTTCAAGCGAATTTCCTTGTACGTGATGCATGTATGCTTTGCTTTGTACGAAATTCGTTCTCCAACCCAATTGATTTGTCTTCAAGGAAAAAGTTATCCTCCGATTGAGCTATGCTCATTGCTCAAATCGTTGTAAGAAACATAAAAGCTTGTTTGGATTTAGCTGGCACTTATACTGGTACTTATCACGACAGGTAAAAAAAAATGGTTTAACTTTTGCAGTAGAATCAGATCTTGAGTCTGAAGATATTATTTCACCAAGGGGAATTCCAAGATATCTCACCTACGATTCACCCTTGTGCATGAAGAGGTCTGATGAAGCAAAAAAAACCCTATATTACGATTGGGTTAGTAAATCCACTTCCTATAATCATCTACATTACCCATCTCCATTTTGATGCTTAACTGCTCTATATTCCGTCTATGATTATTATGCTTAAGGAATTTATTCACGCCATTTTCTCTGATTGATTTCAATATTACTCTATTTCAATTTGGTCAACAAGCATTAGTCAATCTTCACATTCAGTATCCTTTCTTCTGCTAGAAGGAAATATCTTTCATTAAGGGGTTTCTGTCTGTTAATGCACCTGATTTCTTTGTTTCTACAGGATCGATGAGGAACAGACACCGGAGGATGCAGAAGGTGGACGAATATTGTAAGTTGTCGTAGTTATTGTTGTTTTGTGAATTCTCCGTGCATCCTTGTTGCTCCTTTGAAATTTGGAAAAGGCACATAATCTTTCGCTTGATTTCACTTCCGTTTCCAAAAAAAATTAATTTAAAATAATGGGAAGGGCCCAATTCCCCTTTACAATTGAAACCCAATGTTCTGTAGCAGATTTAATTTAAATTGCACTTAGATAATAGTATGTAATTGAATTAAGAAAATGACTAGGTACTTCTTCAACCCTAAATTATATCGTTTTTCTTTCCCACACCATCATTTGCCCATATACTCAATACCCTGAATTACAATGCTGGATTATATAACGCTACAGGACTATCTACATGTTTATAGAGAAGATATTTTAAGTAATGTATAAACATAATGCAGAAATTCTTAGATGGTTTTATTATACTTTTATATGCTACACTTAAATTTTTCTATAATATCACTGCATGTAGCGAGGATCTATTACTCTATTAGATACTTTGAGGAACAAGCCAATTGCAAGCAAAATGTTCCCTCTAGATAGAAATGAGAACTCCAACAATTTTTTTGTTTTCAACGCCTCCTAATTTCCAGGGATTTGTCACTTCAACAGCCCTCGATGGTTCTATTGGAATCCAAAGTACAAACGAGATGGATCCTTCTTGTCCCAACCATTCTTTTAGTTCCAAGCCCAATAAGGCAAGGGATTTTTCTTCTCCCTTTGATTTTATTTACTTTATGACTAGAAGTGATTATTGAAATATTAACGAATCCCATATTTAAAAAAAGATATATCATTTAATCCTTTTAAATTTGGAAATGTTTCTCTTATACGGCCTCTATCGTTCTATTTCAATGTCAAGAAATTTATAAAAAAAGAAATTCAACGAAAAACAGTGGTTTCATTTCATATAGAAATGGGGTATTAAATTAATATGGATTAACTCTTTCCCTTCTTTCTATTTCTAAGAAAATAATGGATCTACACTGAATATAAGTTGTCATGGCGTGGCCAAGGTGTTAACAGTTGGTATTGTTGAAGCTCAGAGTAATTCAATTTTATATAGTATAACGTTTTTCATTTCAATAGACCAAAGTAGTTTGGAGTGCAGTGCGCAAACTATATTGATTTTCTAAACTTGGTTAGTATGGTGTCTTGTAGAGCCTGCGACTTAAAGAAACCACAAGATCGATTAATCTTGTACTGCATACCGACATGAGGGCGATTGAACGCTTTGAATTTGATCATCAACTATATTGACTAGAAGTGATGATCAGATGTTGGAATATGTTGAAAAAATTGCATCTGAACTCTGATTTGATACGGTAATGATGTTCTCTCGTTTCTCACACGCAACTTCTTATGTTCAGTCAAGGAAATAGATGCTATGGACCTGTGTATTTTCCTCTTTAGAGTTCAGTTTAAGAAAGAGACGAAATTCATGCAAGCCTTTTAAAATCCGAGAGCATTATGAAATCTCACACCTTCCATTCTTCCACACTGGCCGTACAAATATCATTTTATTTCACCAGTAGCATTCTTGTATCTCTATGTGTATCACATTCTCTGTGTACATAAAAGCATGTTTCTTATTTTTGATTGTTAATTCAAACGTGAACTGGCTATTAAGGGTAGATTTTCTTCTAATTAGTGGTGTCTCTTTCGGTGGGATTCTATCTCGATTATAAATTACTACAAAATTAGTACTCATGTTGGTTTCATATTCAATAGAATCTTACATTTCATATAATTTTTGTCTATTTCTATTATTCACACTCTATAAATAGTTTTTATGTTTGTTCCAGATATTACAAGGGCTCGAAATAGCCACTGATTATGTCGATGAGATGGATGATCGGTTAGGCATTTTCAATCTAAAGTTGCGGCACATGAGGAGAGGACATACAATCGATATAAATCTTTTAAAATTGTGGTATTATTGGAGAAAATGTGTTCTTAGTGTTCGTTTTGCAAGTTGATTTATATCCAATGCACTATAAATTTTTTCCTCAAATTGCTTGACAAAATAACTTCTTCTAGACTCATATTCAAATTGAGTTTATAGGTCTCATCTAACGAGTACAATATTAAATATTTTGGTACGTAGGTTCAAACCAGAAACAATAAGCTGAAATGCAGTCAGTAAACGAGTCTTTGATTGAGGAACTTGAAAAACTTCTTGAAAGATTACGTATTCCATCAGAGGTTTATTGATAACTTTTCCTTTTATTTTATTTAATTTTATTTACTCTTTTTTAACGCATGTGCATTGACATTTATGTACAATGTTATATATGCTCTTTTGAGTCTTAGTTTGTTTTGCTTCCTTTTTTTTTTATTTTTTTTGGTCCTTACACTGGCCCAACCGAAGAGCCTTACTTCTTTTGCTGCTATTTTCCCTCAAATGCAGTATGCAGCCTGTCTTACAGAGGGTTCGTTTGATGAGGCTCGAATACTTCAGAATATAAAAGCATGTGGGTGGCTGACAAATGCTTTACGAAACCTTGAGGTTCCCAAGTTAGATCGTTGTTTTTCTGGCATGAAATCTGTAAGTAAAAGAGGTCTTGCTTGCTTTTGTACCCGTTTTTTGTCATCATTTATTTTTAATTAGAAGTTTATGATAGGAAAGGTTCCATTATAGATTCACTAAAAGTTAGCTTTTACCGAGATGCCTATGGGGCATGCTTTCTATACATTATTTAAAAATCTCTGGACCTTTAAAAGGTTATGTGTTTGGTGTGCAGCACGTGCCTGATGATGTTTTAGATTAAGTTTTCTTACTTGTAATGCTGGGTACAACTCACCGGTTAAAGAGAAGAAGGCAGAACTTGAAAAGTTGAGAAACACATTTGTCAAACGTGCATCTGAGTTTCTAAGGAACTATTTTGCTAGCTTGGTTGATTTCATGATAAGTGATAAGAGCTATTTCTCTCAGGTATTGTCCTGAAAGATAGATGATTAACAATTATTACCCTGTTGAATGGATTGTAATTGCTTTCATTGATATTCTGCATTTAATAGCGCAGACAACTGAAGAGGCCTGATCATGCTGACTTGAGGTACAAGTGCAGGACTTATGCTCGTCTTCTGCAACACTTGAAGGTACCGTGAATGAATTTTGTTGTCTGGCCTGCCTACTGATTGTTATTGTGCCTGAAAATTTTCATATGTTCACCACCATATGCTTGTGTGTGTGTGTTATTTTCAGAGTCTAGATGCAAGCTGCTTGGGCCCTTTAAGAAAAGCTTATTGCAGCTCTTTAAACTTGCTTTTGTGTCGAGAGGTATGGAAATAGTTCATATACATCTTCTTGCTATATAATCAGTTAGTTTGCTATGGGTTCTTTATGATAATATTGTCAAATGCAGAAATAAAATATGGCCATAATCATTTTGTATTTTTTAATTTGGTGTTACCAGGCTCGTGAGTTTGCAAACGAACTTCGCGCCAGTACAAAAGCATCAAGGAACCCAACTGTCTGGCTTGATGCTTCAACATATTCTAATCAAAGTGCAAATAGTGCGGATACATCAACTGTTTCCGAGGCTTATGCAAAAATGCTTACCATTTTCATTCCACTGCTTGTTGATGAGGTTATACCTGGTCGCCAGGTGCCATTCGTACCTTTGGGATTTCGATTCCACTACACCATATGATCCCTATGCTGGTTATGCGGTTCCTCCTGCTCCCATGCCCGCTCCATCTCCTGTATCTGCACCAAGTGGTTATGTACCTGTTCAGGTAAGGCCTTACTCTTGGATATGTTCTTACTGATAAATTCTTGCTTTCATGCAGATAGTAGTATATTGTTTGTTATACATAAGCAAGAACTCTAATGCATTAGTAAGTGTGTGCTATGTGTCATCTTCTAATGTGTTGTGAACAAGTAATATTGACTCAAGCAAGCAAGTTTTGTAGCAGCTAGGAGGCAGTTGAAAAAAACTTATTTGCTTAGGTATATCTTGTCAGTTCATCTTTAAGTGAAATCCAATGAGAACTTGTAGTTCTGTTACAATATTCCTGTATGCTTTATTGTTTGGCCTCAGTTGGTTCTTTCTTGCATGAAGGATGATACTGGTCATGTCTGTAGTGATAAAGAAAAGTGCAGGAATAAGAATGAAATATATAGATGGGAACCCACGCACACTTACCTATGACTTTTTTTTTCCCTCCATGGGCCATTGTACGTCTTCATTAGCTGTGCATCGCACAGAATCACCACTAGTAATAATATATATAGGGGTTTGGCTAAATAAATATCCCTAACATACTAAAAATACATCCTAATAAATCTGGTCAGTCTTAAAAGAATAAATTGCATGGATACATGTGAAAGTTAATTTGATAAAATATACTATTAAAACAAAAAAATAAGATTATATTTTGCTCTTAAAATAAAATTTGCTCTAAAAAAAATAAATAAGATTATAAATGTGCGTGTTTGAAGGGGAAAATCTACTTTTGGTTCCTTAAAAAAAATTTCAATACTAAATATTTATAATACAATTTTAGTTATTATTATTTAATAAATTTTTTCTAGATAATTTATAAATAATATCATTTTTACAGGAAAAATAAATTTGGAATTAGTTAAACAAGTTTCGAATTATTTAACAGTATAATCTAATTTCAATATTCATATATGTTTTATTACATTACATTTTATTTAAAAATGATATGTTGAACAAAATATACATAATTTTTTAAATAATTAGGATTAAAATGAAGATTTTATAAAGGTGATGGGTTATAAAATATTATTCTAAAAGGTCAAAGTGTTAGTATTTTTTCATCATTAAAAAGTTAAGGTCTAATTCTAATAATGTATGCAAAGTTTCTTTGGTATAAGATATTATGAGATTTTCTTAACGTATAAGAAATGAGCCCTCATCAAAAATATTTTCCAGATAATAATTTTAATCTTATTCGAATATAAGAGTAGTTAATTAATATATAAAATATGAAATTATAAAATAGAAGAAAAAATTAAAGAAGTGTATATATTTATAAATTGAGTAATGATTAAAAATATATTATTATAATCTATTCTCACATATCTCTTTCCAATTACACAGAAAATGAGGTGGAGGGTGTGTTATGGGGTGTCTATTTACGACCTGGTTCCTATCCTGGGACTGTTTTTCCCAATATATACTGTGAATTTCACTTTAAATCAATTGTTGATATTGATCTAAGGGTTAAATATATCATTATACTTCTAAAATTTAAATAATATAAAATTTTGATTGTTTTTCTTCTCGAACTAAGCAATTCTTTTATGCATAAATCGTTCAACCAAATCATTATTTAAATTGAAGAAAAGAGAATGCAGAGTAAAACAAGACAGGATGTTAATTGTGTCAAAAGAGAATGTGAATTGAAACAAGACAGAATATGAAGTATAGCAAAAAAAAAGAATGTGAATTGAAGCAAAGATAGAATGTGAAGTGGAGCAGAGACAATGTAAATTGAAGCAAGATAGAATGTTAAGTATAGTAAACCAAAATATTTAGTGTTGCAATACAGAATGCTACTTCCTCCGTTCTTGAATAAGTGCAACATGTGGAAATATGACATTGTTCACACTAACACTTTGACTTAAAGTGTTATCATATAGTTTTATCATAATTATACTAGTTATAATAGTCAAGTGAGACCTTGTTAGATTCGTCTCGTCGTGTAGTTTTTTAATATCGAACTTTTAGAATTTTTACTTGTACCGAACTTGAGCTATTAATGATTAAAATATGCATTGGACGACGTGCTGGGTGGGTCCGTAGCAATTATCAAATAACAGAGGAAGTATATATTAAGTATGTCAAGACAGAATGTTAAAAGGTAATAAAACATTATGTAATATGTAGTAAGACATAATGCTAAATATTAAATATAGCAAAACATAATCTTAAGTGTTGTAAAATAGAATGTTAAGTATAGAATAACAGAATGTTAAGTGTTGCAATGTAGAATGCTATATATTAAGTATATCAAGACAGAATGTTAAAAGTAATGAAACAGAATGTCATATGTAGTAAGACATAATGTTAAATATTAAGTATAGCAACACATAATGTTAATTGTAGTAAAACGGAATGTTATGTGTAAGAAGACATAATATTAAATACTACCTCCGTCCCGTTTATAACGTTTCAAAACTTTTGGGCACGATGTTGGATAATTAGTATTTAATGTAAGGATATATTAGTGTTAAAGTGTGGGTAAATTAGAAATTTAGGTGATGTGATTGTAACGAGTTTGAATTTTTAATTGATTTATATATGTGTGATGTGATAGTTGAGTGAAATATTAATAAATTTATTTATTGATGTGATATGATGGGAGTGAGTTTGTAGTTAATTATTTCCTAAAAGGGATATGAGACAATTGGAATGGGACGTACCAAAAAGGAAAGTGAGACAGAATTAATGGGACGGAGGGAGTATTAAGTATAGAGTATGTGTATTGGAAAATATAGAACATGTGTAATACTTGTAGAATATGAAGTGATTGTGAATCTTCCGGCTATCATTACACAACCTGTAATAATTATAGTAATCATTGCAAAAGCTGCAAAAGCATTTAAATTTTAATTAAAGTTTTCAAAAATATAATAAAATACATAAATGACCTTAAACAATCTATACCATTCATCTTATTTTAATTTTGATCCAATGGTTAGAAATAGTTGCACATGTTTCTAGTATATACTGGCCAGCATGTGAACCAAGTCGGTCTATTTAGCAACACCCATATATAGGGTATCTAAGATAGTTTATGCAATTTTTATTAATGAACTAGTTGATAACAAAAACAAAAACCAAAAGAAAAAAGAAAACAAATACTAATATTCTCTCTTCCGTCCATTGGCTACTTTAAAATGGGCATTGTATTTTAGATGGTGTGAATTTTGGTAGTCAATAGTATTAGCACTTAGCAGTTGTTTAGGCACGAAAGTTTTAGTTTTTTTTTTCGAAACAGCCTATACAGGTTAGGAAATGGTGGAGACACATGACATACAAATTACAAAAGAATGAAATTGGAGAGATAAAGGCCGGATAGGAAATTGAACCCCAACCTATTGGGAGTCGGAGGACTTGATCATTAGAGTAAGTCTCTATCCCCTAGACACGAAAATTAATTAATATGGAGGGAGAAAGTGTATTTAAATATTGATATAATGATAAATAGGTAGAGGTGTCAAGACGGGTTGGCGGGGCGACACGGACCAAGCCCACTCCAGCCCACCATTTCGCGGGCTTAGGCGGGCTGGGCCCACAACGGGGCGGGCTAGAATAACCTCAGCCCAGACCAACCCACCGGCGGGTTGCGGGCCAGGCGGGCTAGCCCGCGGTTTTTTTATTTAATTAATAAATTAATTTTAGATTATATAATAAATTATATAATATTGTTATTTATCCACAATTAAATATATTAACTAATTTTAAAATTAAATATATTTTTAATAAAATCTAAAATAATTTAGTTTAATTGTATAGTATTCTTTTTTTTGAAAAAAAATTAGTTGAAAAAGTAATGTTAAGTAGCTCATGTCATATAAAGTGAGCTTTAAAATTAATCCAATTTTAATTTAGTTAATATAATTCAATTTATAATTTTTTATACTAAAAAAATTATAAATTAAATTATATTAACTAATATCAAATTAAAATATATGAATTCAAATAATATTCAACTAATCAATATTCTTACAAATACATATATTATTTAGATTTTCATAACAAACTTAACAAAAAATTAAATAAATTAAAATTTTGGCTTAGCCCGCGGGCTGGCCCGCACCGCCGCGGGCCAGCCCAAGCGATAGCGGGTCCAAACGGGCTAGCCCGTTTAGGCCCGCTTCCAAACGGGCCTTTATTTATTCAGCCCAATCCACCCTTTTGGGAGGCGGGGCGGGCTGGCCCAACGGGCCAAGCCCATTTTGACAGCTCTATAAATAGGTAGTTATAAAATGAAAAGTGTGTAAATAGATTTTGTTACCAGTTGATAAGTGTTGATTAGTAATATAACTCAAGTGTGGTCGCCATTTTCAACTTTTCAAGAAACTTTTCTTCATCATCATTAAATTTGAACGTCCTTTTTTCCCCTGAGTTGAAAAATGAAGTTTTCCTCTTATCATTCTGGATTTGACCGAGAAAAAAAAGGTTTAAATAGAGAAACTAAGGTCTCTTGCCCAATAAGAGCTTAGTAGTATATAAAGAAAACATAAGTGATGAATGGCTCTTTATCCTTTACTTGCAATAATTTATGTTATTACAAAAAATCTTACAGTAAACAATAGTAAAAGACAATACGAAACACAGGATATAGTCGCAGGGCATGATAAAGAAGAAGAAGGAGGCGTGCGGCAACTATGCTGGGTTAACTAATACTTCCTCCGTTCCTAAATAAATGCAACATATCCACATTTCACGCAATTTATCTGTAATAACTCAAATTCCACACAAATAAAAATTATGCAAATTTGATATTCTAAATCTATGCGATTAGACGAATCCAACAAGATTTCACTTGACTATATTTTATCTTATATAATTGTATTAAAAAGTCGAGTCAAAGCTACTCAATGAACAGTGACAAAAGTCAAAACGTGCAAATAAAAAAGAACGGAGGTAGTACTTAGTATTGTCTTTTACTATTCATAAACTATTCATAAAGAGCCATTCGATTAACAAGGAGGCCCTGCGACTATATCCTGTGTTTCGTATAGTCGCAGGGCATGATAAAGAAGAACAATAGTAAAAGACAAGATTGTTAATCGGAAGGTAAATTCTAGCAAGTTTTTACTATGACACATTCGGAAATCATAATCATAATAATTAGAGTAATTTTGGAATCTTTTTGCAAAGTGGAATAGTGAAAGTGACTATTACGCTGCAGATTCCTTTGGTAATCCAAGTTGGACATTCTTTTTTTTAGTTGTTTCCCTTCCGTTGATAGATCCAAAAGAATCCAAGCCGAATTAATTTTGATCCAAGTTTGTAAGAAAAAGTCAAACACTGAAGCTGTTGTTGTTCATACTTTATGTACTAATCTAGTATCTAATTTGTTTCTTATGGTTAAGAAACACTGCGATTGAGTCCATCCCAATGAGAGTTCAGTCGCATCATCACTTATTTTAGATAATTAGGATTGATATATCAGTATTTTATAGTAGTAAAAGCTAATCACACAAATCCTTCAAATAATTAAAGCATTAATCAAGAGGGCCCTTGAATTAATCCATCCATTGGCCATTGCATATCACGGTGGAAGTAAATAATCCTTTTTAAAGTTTTAATCCCATCATGCAAGGTAAGCCCACTTTTGTAGTATCAAACTTTGAATGTTTGCAATAAATCCATTGTCGAATTAAATGACACATCCAAAAATGCAGACCCATCATGATTTCTCCACAAATTAATTACGCTGTGATGACAGGCATAATCATATCTTCGAACACACCAAAAGCATCTTCACCCAATTGGATTCAGTGCTAACATAATATCAATAGAATTGTTGAATGCATTATGCTTCCTCGTTGAATGAGTAAGGCAAGGTAATCAGCCATCCAACGCCTATGCTTCATTCATTCAACAATCATGCATATACTAAGCAATTTGGCACTACAGATATTACTAAATCATATCAGCATATAATGTCCACAGGATATTTGTTATCTATCCTTTTAACTCCTAACTCAATTTGTTTGACTCTCCTAATACAGTTCTTATGCCGTCTCAAATGCATCAAGACATCCACATATCTGAGATATGTCATTCTATTGTGATGCTCAGATTATTTTTATTTCATTCCAATTATTCTGTCATTGCAGAATCATTCGACAAAATTTTGTATTATAGGACTAATCAAACACACACTTTATCCTTCTATCGGTTCTCCCGGGAAGCATGACAAAACGTAAAATCACTTAGGCTGTGGTTGATCGTCGGTCAGAGAAAGGACCCACCCCAAAGTGGGAAGGTTTGAGCAGTAAGATCTTATCCTTCAATTTCCTTTCAGTTCTTCCATATTTTAGCCTCTGAATGAAAGGTCTTACAACCTCCATCATCCTTGAAGCTACCCAAATCCTTCATCCCGACAAACCACTAGGAATCGTTTAAATCGGTGGGTTTTTAGGGGGAAAAAAAATGAAAAGAGCTTTGGTCGCCCCACTCATTTTGGAGTTACTCTTCCAAAGAAATGAATGGAAGCTCACTTTCCTTTACTCACTCACAAAATGGGCAGGCAAGTTTCATTCACTTTTAGACGAGAACGAATGGAATCGCTCCATTGCTTTCCTTATTATGTAGCACTAAACAAAGCCATAATCTACTACAAAGGAGGAGTCTAAATTCACATCAAATTCAGCATTCAATAAGCCTCCGCTAAAAATTTACAAGTTTCGATATTTCTTCAAAGATTACAATTTGACTTGCTATGTTAATTTTGTACCCAATTCAATTGACAATAAATAAGCTAAGACTAGTATGCTTTTTAAGAAAGTACTCATATTCAGTTCCATAAAAATTAAAAAAAATAATAAAAAAAAATCAAGCCACACAAATTATTAACCTTAAAAGTGTGGTCAAGCTGAGTCTGTCAACTTGTACATGTATCGGAGGGACACTTTTGAAATGCATACAAGCACATATGATCACATTCGCATCTATTGAAGCTCTTTCAAATCCAGCAAGAAAGTACAAACAAGAAAAGTGGGTTGCTAGAGCTTTGAAGAAATGAATACAATCAATCATATATGGATTTTTGGTTCAAACACAGAGAATACAATCAATTTTAACAGCGTGATACTACTACATAAGACCAATTCTTAGGGCGGATTTGAACTTATCTGCTCTCTATGAAGCGCATTCCCCGTTTTGAAATGCAAACAGTTAGCAGAAAGCCAGAAAGTAGAAACCAAAGTGCCTAATTTGATTCCAAGTAGTATTATATTATCTGTTTAATTTGACTACAAATGGACAACATGAACTGCATCTACAACAATCCGTCAAATCACCAAATGAAATAAAGCAAAGCAAAATTCCATTTTGATTCAAAGCAAACCAAAATTACTCAAATTTTAAACATTTACCCGGAGTGACGGAATGTCAGGCAATGGCAATCTTGGCGCCTGCCTCTTCCAGCTGCTTCTTCGCGTCCTCCGCATCCTCCTTCGACACTGCTTCCTTGCACTTCTTCGGCAATCCTTCAATCATCTCCTTCGCCTCCTTCAACGGCAGGTTCGTCAAAGCCCTAATTACCTTAATCGTAGCGATTCTCGCGTTGCTCGGCACATCCTCTATGATGACGTCAAATTCAGTCTTCTCTTCGACGACGGGAGCAGCTTCCGCCGCAGCCGGAGCCGCGGCCAAGGCTGCGGCAGGAGCAAAAGACGCGGCGGTTACACCGAGTTTGTCTTGGAGGTACTCCACGAGCTGCTGCGCCTCCGCAAGGGTTAAATTGGAGATGTTATCACCTAATTCGACGACCTTTTCAGGCGCATCGACTGCAGCAACTGGGCGGAGGATGTGAGCGCGCCGGCGCACGAGCTTCGGCGCGGTTTTGAGGGGAAATTCGACGAACTGTCTGGAGAAGGTTGCGGATGGAAGCGAAGGACAAGCTGTTGTTGACACCGCTTTGGAAGGAGGAGTGCGGAGGGTGGCCGCCGACAGAGCCGAAGCCATTGCCGATTGGATAAGAGTAAGAGGGATGGTGATTGTGCAGTGAAGTGAAAGGAGAAAAAGGAGGATAAGAGAGCGTTGGAATATCAAGACACATCCTTATTAGGAATCCTTCAGCTTTCATTAGATTGTTCTGCTCTGACTTCTGCAAATTTAATGGGCTGGGCCAATGAACTACTTCTTGGGCCCAAATAAATCCTGGGTTCGGGGAAATTAGAGTCAACACCCCATTTGAAATACTTTACATTTTAAAAAGACCCCTCCCCATTTCATTACACTTTAAGACCTATATCCACTTTTGACTCCCATTAAAGGACCCTCAAAAAGCCTAATCCAATTAACTTTCTAAGATCCCATTAAGACCAACACTTTACCTTTACCAAAAAAGAGCAACACTTTACCACACACAGAGAGAAACAGAAGCGGAGGGAAAGGAGGGATTCGAATTCGAAGCGGAGGGAGGGAAGAGAGACACCGAGAGAAACGCGAGAAGAGGACGGAAGAGGAAGATTGGGACCGAAGAGAGCAACATTTTTGGAGAAATTAAAAAGGCATAGGCGGGCGAAGAAGAGGAGGACGGAAGAGGAAGAGGAGGTCCGTGTAAGCTGTTCTGCGTAATTCAGTGTTCGGGATGGCAACATGGACGGTCCGGAGGACCGTCCTTTGAATTGGTAATTATTTTTAGAAGTTGGGTAAATCACGAACAAACGTTTGGTAAAAATATTGTGATAGGTGGTAAGAAGGTGGTTCCGTGTCTATTTTTTTGTTGTAGTAAAATTCATAAAAACTTTGGTAAAGGACAAGAACATTGATGGTAAACTTGTGACAATAATTGTGGTAAATCATTTGGCAAGTTTGGTAAACGTTACATGTCGTGTGTGGTAAATCCCTATATATACGTTTTGGTAGAATACACCCGTTTAATACTCCTAAAATAATTGGGTATGGCAAACAACCAAATTTTTTTTTTTCGAAGAATTGAGAATAAACCAAATGTTATTTTGTAAACTCCAATATTTTTGTTTTGGTAAAATTCATAAACACTTTGGTAAAGGACAAAAACACTGATGGTAAACTTTTGACAATCATTGTGATAAATCATTTGGCAAGTTTGGTAAACGTTACATGTCGTGTGTGGTAAATCTCTATATATACGTTTTGGTAGAATACACCCGTTTAATACTCTTAAAATAATTGGGTATGGCAAACAAACCAATTTTTTTTTTTTTCCGAAGAATTGAGAATAAACCAAATGTTATTTTGTAAACTCCAATATGTTTGTTGTGGTAAAATTCATAAAAACATTGGTAAAGGACAAGAACATTGATGGTAAAACACAAACAATAATTGTGGTAAATCATTTGGCAAGTTTGGTAAAACAACCATGATTTATTGAGGTAAAATACACAAGAATATTGGTAAAGAACAAAAAAACATTGTGTTGTAGCGGACGGTCCTGGCAATACTCGGACGGTCCGTCCTCACACCGTCCCCAATGCACTGGTGCTACTGCATAAGAAGGACGGTGACAATATTAGGGAGATCTATTATAGTCATGTTTTGGGTAAATTTTTGGTTAGTTACTCTTTACCACGATGGGATGAATCTTTACCATGTTCATACCACTCATTTACCTCGGGGCGGAAATTATTGATTACCATATATTACTAAATATTTACCACACGAACGGGCCCATCTATTAAAATATTTTTATTTTTTATTTTTCAGGAATGGTTTTTTTATTGAAAAATACAAAATTGAAACTCTATTTTAAATTAATATAGCATAGTGAATAATTCAAATAGATTAAAAGAAAATTTTTAAAATCCACTACACACACTACCCAACTTCAAATAGAATTCTTTACCATATATTAGTCTTCCTATTTACCAATTTGAAATATAATTCTTTACCATGAAAAATCTATCATAAGGAAGTATAGTTCCGGACGGCTGGTGGACGAACCGTCCCAGTAACCGTCAACCAACACCACAACCTTTCCATTAAATATTTACCATCCTATCACTGATGCATTACCACATTCGTGGAAGTCTTTACCTTCGAATTCCAGTCTTATTTACCACATTCTTGAAGTTTGTTACCACGTTTCAAAACATATCAATTTCACATAAGAGCTTACCATAATACTCTAAATGTTCGGATAAAATACACATAATGGTAGTAGTAACCTTAGCAAATGTTTGAAACGATCATATTAATGTATAGTTAGTTATACATTTTAATAGTACCATAGTGATTCAAACATTATTCACCTTGCACCTAAGATAGAATACATAATTTAGGATATCCATAATCAGCATGGCGAAATTATTTCACATTAATGAATATCTTCATATGATTTCACAAACATATTTGCTATTTAAATACATATTTGGCGAATTATGCAAGACAATATATAAGATTCTCATACAATACACAATTTACAATATACAATATACCATGTTACCTTAGAACGTGTAATCTTCAATCATATGTATACATTCGTTTTGGTTCATGATAAGTACACTTATAATCACAATTTTAAAACCATGAGACATATAATAATGAATAAATTGTCTAAACAAAACAATAACTAACATTAAACAACCCCAAACCCGCGAAAGATTAAATTTACCACGTTCACAAATATGGTTTACCACATATACACTACATGGTATACCATTATTATATGATATATTACTACAATATTATTCGAATACTTACCACAACATTCCTAAAAACCTTAAAACCCTAAACCCTAACCATAAACCCTATGCACTAACCCTAACCCCTAGAGTTACGATAGGTACATAAATAATTAAGTAATGGTGAGTAAACCCTATTTATTAAGTAATTATTACTTTTAAAATGTACTATTTATTAATATTTTAATTATTTTTTAATTTATTTATTTTTACCAAGTTCATGGTATGTGGTTTACCATGCTATTGGTATGTGCTTTACCATAAATTTTATTTGTCAAAATTAATTTTATTATTTTTGTCAATATTTTTATTTAAAATATTTTCTTTTACTTTATTTCAATTTTATAATATGTTATTTTTATTTAATATAAATTTAACTTAATAAATACAATTAATTTTAAATTATATATTATCAATTTTTTTAAAAAAGTAACATAACTTATTTTAAATTATAAAAATAAATATAAAATTTAAGTACAATAATATAAAAATGTTAAAAATAAAAAATATAATGATATATAGAAAATCAAAAAAATGAAAGATAAAAAAATTAATGCAAGATTTAAAATATTAAAAATACTTCATTCATATTAAAAATTAATGCAATATTCTTTGCAAAAAAAATAAAATTAATGCAATATTAAAATATTTGCACATCTGTTACCACGGACTTCATTCATAGTTACCACAAAAGTACCACAAAGGTTACCACATGGGATTGCACCACTTACCACAGTTTAACATGGGTGGTTTACCATACACAATGTTGGATATTACCACAACCATAGTATGTGGATTACCACATTTAGATTACTGAGTTAAAGATGTTGTTAAGTATTATAAAAGTATAGGTCCTTTAGTGTAATGTTTCCCAATAGGGGTCTTTGACCCTAACTTTTATTTTTGGGGGTCCCTATGTGTAAGTATCCCCCTGGGTTCCTGTTAATAGAATAAAAAATAAAGCCCAGAAAAAATGTTCGGGGGGCATTCCGAGAATCGAACTCGGGACCTCTCGCACCCAAAGCGAGAATCATACCACTAGACGAAATGCCCTTTCATATTTTACATTTCTCTTTACAAGCTCATCCTATATACTTCCTCCATTTGCTCATCAAAAAAATATACTCCCTCCGTCCCATATTTATCTTCTTACTTTCCGTTTTTGGACGTCCCACATTTATCTTCCTACCCCAAAAAGGGAATTATTTTTACTAAAATATCCCTACATGTCCATATATTTACAGAAAAACCAATCCTTAATTTTACTAACAATTGCACTACAAGACAAAAAGAGACAAATTTACCCCTCA
The DNA here is from genome assembly GCA_030278955.1 of Hygrophila difformis. Taxonomy (NCBI): domain Eukaryota; kingdom Viridiplantae; phylum Streptophyta; class Magnoliopsida; order Lamiales; family Acanthaceae; genus Hygrophila; species Hygrophila difformis. Next base: position 23,235,691 of record JAOANR010000008.1, on the reverse strand, counting down.
AAAAGTACACATGAAAATAATAAAATACAACTTTCTTAAACTCCGTATCTACAGTGTCGAAGAAGATAAATATGAGACGGAGGGAGTATATATATTTCCTCCATTTCTTTTAATTGTAACCAGGGCCGCCTAATCATTTTCTGTGACCCTGTTCAAAATAAAATATATGCCCCACTTATTATATCTAAAAAAATAATGAAATTTTTTTAAATTATTTTAGAAATAAAAAGTATTATAAATAAATTTCAAATTGAAATTAACCCCAAGGTTGCCTGTCAACAATATTTTTGAAAGGAAACTAAATAGTAAAGTAGTAATTCTACTACAACCTTTCTAGTTTCTAGCATTTTAAAAGTCAATAGTCTACTAAATCAAATAATGGGCTCAAGACATACCAAGTATATAGAAAAGAATTTAAAAAATAGGCCCCAATTTTAATCTTTACAATGGTTAATGGACTAATAAACCAAATAATAATTAATGAACTTATAAATCAAATAAATAGCTTAAAAACATACAAAATATATATACATATATATTAAAAAAAGAAAAAAAATGGGCCCCCAATTTACCCCCAAAAATTGGGGACCCTGTGCTATAGCACTGTATGAACAGGGTATTAGCCGCCCATGATTGTAACGTTTCTCATTTGTACGTATGCTAATGCACATTTTCAACGATTAATAACTCAAATTCGACATAAGTAAAAATTCTGAAAATTTGATATTTTAAAGCTACAAGATGGGAAGAATCCAACAAGATCTCACTTGGCTATATTGTGTCATCTATAACTATAACAAAAATAGAAGTTAAAATGCTACAATGAACAGCAAAAAAGTCAAAAAAATTACACTTAAAGAAAAATTGAGGGAGTATAAACCACCTTTTTTGTTATTACAAAAATAGCAGTCACCTTATACTTGTCTATCAATCTTAAGTCCACTTCTCTATCAATCTTAAGTTTAGTTTGGTATTTGCTTTCGTTATCATTTATTAGAACTTAAAAACATATACTAATGCTAATATGTAAAATAACAGAAAAGGTTTAGTTATTTGCCTTCGCTATGATAATTGGCATGAGTTTTACAGTTGAATTGGAAATGATAATATGATTAATTATTGTTAATTCATTTGTTGGCATATTTTAGAGTTGGTTTGTTGGGTTTTTTCCCCCTTAATTGGCTTTTACTCTTTCTAAAAATCTTCTTCTTCTTCCATCAATCAAATGGCATTTGGGTGAGTTTTTGCTAAAAATCAAAGCAATTGAAGCAAAAGTTTAAGTATTTCAATGTTTACCAAAAAAAAAAAAAAAAAGTTTTAAGTTTTTAAACACCAAGTCCATGGATTCTTTGTTTGTGGGTTGCGCTTTTGATTTTGTTTTGTGCTCCTATTATACATTTTTTCAGAAAACATATCTATAGTTATACAATCCTTTTAATTGTATTGTGCGGTGGTTGGGGAATGGGGACCAAATAAAAAATGGTTCTTGCAATGAAAAAATATTTTTCCATCGCTACCACTGTTTATAAATTCAGGCGTATCTCTCTTTTCCCTCGTCAATTACAAAACTCGATCACTCCACACATCCTCCCACATTTCTCCAATTATTGGCAGGGAGAAGGGAGCGTTATGTCCTAATTTTAAAAACTACTATGTGTGTGTGTTTTTTTAATTCTGCAATGGAAATTACTCCCTCCGTTTCTTTTTAATTGTCTTTTTAGAGAGTAAAAAATGTTCCAAAATAATTTTCATTTTTAGATAGTTATAGGTAGTTATACTATATATGTTTTTACTATATTACCCTTCACTTTACATAAATGCTATTTGTTGACATTTATTAAGAATGAGTTTAGTTGAAGGGCAAAAATATAAATTTATGAGTTAATTAATGCACATTTTGGTTATTGAAATTGAGCTGAAAGAGACAACTAAAAAGGAACGGAGGGAGCACATCCATTGTAAATTTCCTTCTAGAATTCTTCTTATCTGATACTCCCTCCGTCCCATTACAAATATACTACTTACTATTTTTGGATGTCTCATTTATAATGTCTGCTTTCTATAAATATAAATAATATTCCCCTCCAACTAGGGGTGAAAGTGGGGCGGATAATATCCGCCCGATCCGATGCCGTATTCGATTATATCCGAATCCGAATTCGAATTTTTATATCCGGCGGATACGAGATAGGATATGCGATTGTAAATATCCGCCCGTATGCGAAAAATCAGAATATAATGCGGATATTATCCGTATTTTCTATCCGAATATCCAAAAATTTATATGTATTTATATATGTATAATATAATATATTATATTAACTATAAAATAAATAAGTAAAACTATATCTATAAATATAATCAAAAGCCTGAAAGCCATATGTAATTTATTAAATCAAATCATATCAATCAACTCGACTACATTATTAGGTTCTTTGAATCAAAACTGTAGTATATAACATCTTGTAGTGATGTTATTTAGATGTTTTGAACGAAATAATTAATGATATTGGAAAATTTAAAAATTTAGTTTAGCTTACATAGTAGTATATTCCGATTTCACTTAAAACAATTATAAAAAAAATTAATTTTAGTAATTATAAGATTATCCGAGTTAAAATCCGAATCCGTCTCGTATCCGTTTCCCGAAATATTCGAATTCGTATTTGTATGCGACCTATTCGTATCCGATTCCATATTCGACAAAAAAATATGGGATAGGATACGGGATGAGTACTATCCGCACGTATCCGTCCCGTTTTCACCCCTACCTCAAACAACTATGTGGACCCCACCATATATACTCACAAATCAACTCTACCTTAATTCTCATGCCCAACAGTAACAAGACATTTGTAATGGGACGTAACGAATATATATTTTTCTCAAAGTTTAAATTAAACCAATCCCATTCCCGTTTAACTTAACCAAACTCATAATTTTAATTCCACGCACTCCACCAATAATGATTTCTGTAACCAAAAAGCATACATAATGTCAAAATTTTGTGATGTATATACACTCATTACTTGCTAGCTGTATCATGTCTGATTCCTATATAGTACTGTAGTTTATAAGTTTAAATCACTAATTTTTGTGATCAAGTTAAACTTTGGGGTTTCATATCAATTGTTTTTTATTGCTAAAATAAAAAAATTCTTAATTATAGTGCCTATGCATAAATAAATACTCTCCTACGTTCCATTTAACTTGTTCCGTTTGACTTTTGTATACAATCCAATACATTTTTTCAGCCGTTAATATCTCCATATATACAATAAAAAATTTTGTATAATATATATATATTCCTAAACTACATGATCATACAACTTTAACAAGACCAAACTCGATTATTTTTTTAAAATATATTTCAGTTTTTTTAAAAGTTAATTAGTTATTTAAGTAATTCTAATTTATGATTAATTTAATTATTGAATTTTAATATTATTTATTAATTGATCAGTTTTTTTTAAAAAAAAAATTAGTAGCTAATTTAAGTATATAACACAATTATATATTATATATATAGCATTACATAAAATGACATGAAATGAATTGTAGTCAAGTGGTAAGCGCGCGAGTTGTGCGTCCAGATTCGAGTTTGAGTCTTCTTACTAGCAAATTTACAAAGTTGGGGAATAATTATATAAAGGATACATGGCGCAATATAAGTGGTTGTAAGACAGCAAGAAAGTGGGTTAATGAATGGGCGGGGTGATGGTGATGAGAAGGGTTCGAGCCCTATTGAGTACATTTCTCCTCTTATTTTGGACCACGTGTGAACTATAGCAACTTTAACAACCAAAAACAGCCCCTTAGCAACCGCATTTGTTGGTCGCGAAAACCAAAAAATCTGGTAGTGTATATATATCTACGAGAAATTTGCGGCAAGACGATGAAATTTTATTGAAGTCGTGGTCTAAAATATTGTCACCTGACATATTTCGTCACCTAGTGTATCAAGCGACGAACAAGGCGACGAAATTCTTTCTTCACTTTCCCATGAAAATTTTGGAGTATATATATGGCACATCCCTCCGTAAAGTAGAAGCACTTAATTGTGTTTGGATTAATATATTGGCGAGGAGATTTAAAATTCATAACATCAAATCATTCTACTTGGATCAATAGAACAATCTAGTGATAGATTTCAAATTCATCCTAAAATGAGTAATTTCAAATCATTCATTCAAATCCATCCCAAAATCCAAATCCGTAAATCCAAATAAATCCTTAAATGGTTCATCATTATTGCATACATTCCACGTGCGTGTATATATATATATAAAGGTACATACGTACTTAATTCATTGAATGGATTCAGTCGCCATTAAGTAGGTGCATGGACCAAAGATCCTCTACGGTCCAAAGGGCGTCATCGGCGGCGTCAGTAGGAAACCCCGCCGGGCTCTGCATCAATGCGCCAGCAGCTTCCATGTTGTTCCCGGTGAAGGAACTGGCCGACGGTGAGTACGACTCAACACCAAGTCCACAGTTGGAGGAATTAGACATGGAAACAGCAGCCGTTGCCGCCGCCATGGCAGCTGCTTGATTTGTGCAGCTCATCATCAGCTGATCGAAGCTGTTGTGGTTATTGCACGTCCCTGCCGCCGCAATATTAATCTGGCTCTGATCGGATCCTTTCTTCAGGTGTTTCTGGATTCGCGTCCTCCAAAAGTTCTTGATCTCATTGTCTGTTCTTCCCGGCAGATGCTTCGCAATCTTTGACCACCTGTATGTATCTGCAGGTTATGTTTTTGCTCTCTCACATTTCATCATCATAAGGGATGTTTGGAAGCGAACGGATCCACTAGCGGATAGCCAGACTCCAAAAGCATATTGTATTGTTCTTTCTTCGAATCCACTATCCGCTAGCAGATCCGCTAACTCCCAAATATCCTTATAGTATATTTGAGCATGATAACCTTTTTTTTTAAAAAAGAAATTACACTACAAAAAATGATTTAGCTTACATATTCGCTAGTTTAGCTACTGAATTCGATAGTCATTTTTTTTTCTCCCTGTAGTGCATTTTATGGTTGAATTTGTGTTCATATGAAACTAGGTGCCGAAAATATATTCCATTATCTAACTCCTTAGAAAGTTCAAAAATTACGAAATCATGGAGCAAAGTTAGACGGTTATTTTTTATTTGTGGAAAATAACTTTTTAATTTTGGTGAACCAAAAGAATTTTTTAGGTTTTTTAGGATCATAGTAACCTCGTACAAATAGCTTAATGGTTACTAGTTAGACATCTTCCAAAGTAATGATAGTGTAATTTCATGTTCATTTCAAAATTGTGTTATTTTTATTTTACAGCGTATGGGTAATAATTAGTTATCCATGTCATAAATCCATTTAGAAAATAATCATTCGCAGTAAGGAAGAATATTCGATAAATTTTAGCTTGTGAAACACATGGTGTAATAATGATAGCCAGTTGGCCACTATATATAGCTATGTGGAGGGCAATCCATGTTGGGGATATAATACTAAAGTCGTGACTCATTCAATCACGTTTATGATAATGTACAAAATTTAAAATCGTGGCTTTGCACGTTCAGTGGCTCCAATTCGAAGTTGCTACATTCCTTACTCTTATTTAAAGCAGTCTCAAACCTATGCATATTCTTACCAGCAGCATTTCAATTTTTGTGTGCATAAAACATCAAATTTAAACAAGACAATATTTCTCTTGCTGTCAACAATTAAATGGTCTTTTTAATTCTGAACAACAAAATTGGGTTCGAAAGATGGGCATGCAAAGATATCATCGAGCTGACGAGCTCGATTCAGCAAAGGTTTGGTGATTTTTTTTTAATTTTTTTTTAATGAAGTCTAAAGCTCCAAATTAAATGGAAATTTCAGAATCTTCAGATTTGAATAATAATAAATTAATGAATGAACAAGCTACTAGATAAACACAGTATTATTTTATGTATCAAATGTCAGAAAAAAAAAATTACATCTTGCTGCAGCACACTTATATAAAAAACTAAAAAAAAAGGATTATGAGATACGTAGTATAAAAATATTCCAATTAATTAAGCTAAGTACATAAAATATAAACTAAAAATAAATTGACCCTGTTGATTTACCAACAAAAGTTTTATCTACAAATAATTACAGTATCTACAAAACATTTAAAGATCCTTTGGAAAAGTATAATTAAGGAAATGATTAGGAGCACTTTTTGTAAAATCAGTACAATTAGGTGCAGAAAGCTAAAAGGGAAGTTAGGCTTTTAATTCCGGAAAAGGGAAAACAAATTTTAAGGTATCTGTCTATTTGGACATATCAACACAACAGTTGCTCATCTCTTTTTCCAACTTATAAAAATAAGCTTTTTACATGTGGCTTATTTATTTTGGTTCTTCTATTTATGGAAAATTTCATCACTTCCAATCCTCTTGCCCCTCGTTCTCAACGTGTTCCTGCCTTATTCATTTATTATATTTTTCTAAATATTGTGTTCTTCATGGGAATTATTGTTTCTCTATTTATTTTTTCCACTAAATGTTGCTATTATAATTTTTTATATGTTCTTATTTTGTGTTCAATAAATGGATGTGGGCTGTAGGTTTAGCAATTGGAACAGCTAAGTTTTCTTTTATTAAATGGATGGAATATAGTACAATGGGTAAAATTAAATGAGCTTTTAGTAAATTTTTACTTTATTATTTGAAGGAATTAAGGAAAGAAAAAATTCTTGATGCTTATTAAGATCAGAGATGATAAAATGAAAATAGAAGTGTTTGAATTTTGGTATAATATAGATTATTCGATTTATAATATGTATGTAACATTAAATTCTACAATGGGAATTTATTCAACTCAATCATGCATACTGGTTGTGAATAAATTAATTTTCCAACACAAATATTTATAATTATATATAATTTGAAGCACAAAATCTTAGACAATAATAACAACGAACAATATAATCATACTAATGAAAATTTAAATTTTTTTTTATTTTTTGTTTAAAAAAAGTCGATTCTTCCCTTAAACCTTTTGATTATAATATTAAAGCTGGTTGGGAGGAGATTAAACACAACTTTTCAGTGTTTTCTTTTTCAAAATCTTTACAAAATGTAAAGCTTTTTATTTTTGCTATTATTATTATTTTCTAAGAAATGAGTGAATAATGTATATGTATACCCTAATAACATGACCAGAAAAAAAATAAATAGAAAAAAATAGTAGTTACCTATTTCCCCACTTAGCATGAAGCTCCATGATCAAAAGATGTTCCTCCGGTGTTATGTTCCCCCTTCTAACATCCGGTCGAAGATAATTTAACCATCGTAATCTACAACTTTTCCCCGTACGCTTTAATCCTTTCAACATTCATCAAACAAATAATCAAATTCCGTTACAATTTCCACCATATTAATTCATTGAGTAATAATGATAAATAAATAAATAAATAAAAGAGTGATAAAAACGGGTGATATATATATATATATATATATACCCACAAATAAATCGAGCATGCAAATATAATAATTAAATAATGAAATTACCAGCGGATCGAGCAAGAGAGTTCCAAACCCCTTCGCCATGGTTAGCAATGTAATTAATGAGAATGAGGTCTTCCTCCATAGTCCACGGCCCTTTTCTAACCTCAAGCTCTTGATTATTATTATTGCATGGTTTTTTATCCATATGTTGTAATAATAAGAAATTAAAACACTTGAGAGGTTTCAAAAATTAGGATTGATGAGAGGCCTGGGGGATATGTATTGTATGTATAAATATTGGATCAAAATTAAATAAATTGAAAAGAGATAAGGGTGGAAGAGGTGAATTTATAGAGGGGGTTGATTAAGTGAGATAATTCAGGATGCTTTGTGAGGTATTAGTTGACGTAACAAAAAGTTTAGCTTTTAGCCTAACTTTGATTTATTGGTAATTACAATTATACCATTTTAATGCACTTAATTAATTATGAAGGGTTTAATTAACATGCATGTGCAAGGTTATGCAATTCTATACATCGTGGCAAAACATGGATCGGATATGTGCTATGTGAACATATGTATGTAAATATTCGAAATTTATATATATCTGTATGTGCTAATGGATATTTTCTTCATTTGTTATTGTAATTTGTAAATGACCTATATATATAAGGCTATACCAACCCTTTTATTTCTTTTATTATTACTAGTATTATCATTGTCCATGTTTATAATACTTTCAGTTTTTTTAATATATGTGTAAAAGGATCAGTAGTTATTGATATAAGTATATAATTACTTGTATATGTAGATTTAGGTGGAAATGAATTTTTTCTTGATGAACCAATAAATGGATAAACATACGTATTTGGCTCAATGTGATTTGGGGATACCCGGTCCACATCAAAAAAAAATGAAAGGACATACATAAGATTAAAGGTTAAGAACAGAGGCATGTATATATATTCTACTACTATTAGTAAATGCAAGGAACCCAAGAAATTACAGCTAAACTCCGGCTGAGGCATTGCAAAAAAAAAAAAAAAAAAAAAAAAAAAAAAAATTACAGCTAAAAAATAAGATGAAGTCATGATGATCTTTGAGTTAGGTGCATTTCAAATACATAACAAGGTTAGCGACTGAATTTTGGGTTTAAAATTCTTTTAGAATTTAAAAACACTTTGTATCCAACAAATGAAAGGTATTTAATTAAGCTATGTTATAAATCCTTCCATCCAAACACACCGAAATATAGTGGAATTGGTATTGAGAAATATTGAAACTAGCGCTATAAAAACATTTCTTTTTTCCTACTGGATTTTGGGATTTAGTGACCAAAGTTTTTGGTTGCTAAAATAAAATTTATTATGGTCTTGTATAATTAGTGTTGAATTAGAGTCGTGTGCGGATATAGCCTTTTTTTTTTTTTAAAAAGTATTTTAGGATTTGCCTATGAAGAAGTATCGACATATCTCCTTTTGTTCATGATCATAAAGACTTGGGACTGGGATATTCACTTTGGGAATGGTTATGGTACTACCAATGTGAATGGTAGTACATCAAGACAAATTATCCCAATCATATAAAAATATTCAATAGCTATAAAATAAAAAGAGTAGAATTGTCAAACATAAATAATCATATCTTTAGTAATAAAATTATTCACAAAATCAATTTAGTGATTTCTATCCTAAAATAAAGATCATATAAAAAAAAAATTTGCACAACTTTGCTATCTTTTGACACAGTTCATGGCATAATAATAGAGAAATTATCTTTATTCATCTCTTTCACTCGTCGTCTTTCATTCCTCATAATTTTCTATTTTTCTGTTTTGAATCTCTAAAATATGATATGATATTTAAATTCCTTGCATCAAGTACATAGATTTTCATATAAAGAACGACCTTCGATCAAATTTGAGAAAGTTAGAGCCATTTGAAGTTTGTCATATAAATTTTGTTGTATAGACTACGTCGTTGAAATGCATATGCTATGTTGCTGAATTGTAAAGGCTCTGTCGCTGAATTATGTAGTCACTGTCGCTGAAATGTAAAGGCTGTATTTCTGAAAATCGTAATGAACTTCAAATAGCTATAACTTTCTCAAACAAACTCGGATTTTGATGTTTTTTTATATGAAAATCTACCTACTCGATGCAAGTAATCTAAATTTCTCATCCAATTTTGAAAATTCCAAATAGATAAATACCAGATTTTCAATAGAAAAGATATCTTATGCTCATTGTTTTGAAAATATGATATTTATATGTTTGGACTTTCTAAAATCTGATAGGATATTTAAATTTCTTGAATTGAGTAGATAGATTTTCATATAAAGAACGTTCAAATCTGACGTCATTTGAGAAAATTAAAGCCTTTTGAAGTTTGTCACATAAACTTTGTTGTATAGGCTACGTTGCTGAAATGCATAGGCTGTGTCGCTGAATTGTAAAGCCTCCGTCGCTGAATTACATTGCCACCGTTGCTGAAATGTAAATGCCGTGTTTCTGAAAATCGTAATGAACTTCAAATGGCTCTATCTTTCTCAAACGAACTCGGATTTTGCTATTCTTTATATAAAAATCTACTTCTCGATGCAAAGAATTTAAATTTTCTATCAAAATTTTGAAATTACAAATAGATAAATATCAGATTTTCAATGGAAATGATATCATATTCTCGTTATTTTGAAAATATGATTTTTATCTGTTTAGACTTTCTAAAATCTGATTGAACATTTAAATTCCTTGTGTTGAGTAGATAGATTTTCATATAAAGAATGTCCAAATCCGAGCTCATTTAAAAAAATTAGAGCCATTTGAAGTTTGTCACAAAACCTATATTGTATAGGCTATGACGCTGAAATGCATACTCTATGTCGCTGAATTGTAAAGCTCTCATCGCTGAATTGCAAAGCCACCGTCGCTGAAATATAAATGCTACGTTTCTAAAAATCGCAGTGAACTTCAAATAACTCTAACTTTCTCAACCGAACTCGAATTTTGACGTTCTTTATATGAAAATCTACCTACTCGATATAAGTAATCTAAATAACCTATCAAATTTTAGAAATTCCGAAAAGAAAAAGTAGATTATGAGCGAGAGAAAAGTACGAACATTAGAATTGAGAAACATGAATAGAGACTATTTGGATCTTATTGAAATTACAATAGTACCCTTTGTATTAATCTTAGCCATTGATTTCAACATTTCATTAATGGCTTAGATATGCCACAGTACATCAAGAGACATGGGTCTCAGCACCCTAACCAAAGCCATTCAGTTTTCCTCTACCCCTAGAGAATGTAACTTGGCAGCGGACTACTTCCTTGGTGGCCATATTCCACTTGGCAACCCCCAATGTTTTGTGAGACCCCCCATTTTATGGATACTATTTTAGAGCTTGATCTCATGGGATTGTATCAAACTAAGCAGGTGTTGTTACGCCAAAAAACCTAAGCAGTTGTTGCAATAAAATTTGGCCTCAGCCTTCACTTTTCCCGAAAAATATTGAAATAAAGATGCATGGGCCATATATATGGCTTGGGATTAGGGGTGGACGTCGGGTTGGGTTGTCGGGTTCGGATACCTAACACTATCGAGTATTTAAAATAGATATCCGAACCCGACCTTGTACAAAAATGGGTACCCAATATTCGGGTACCCGACTTTGTCGGATCGGGTTTGTCGAGTACCCAATATATATATTAGAGTTGGTTTGGTAACAATGACCACAAGTTAAAACATATTTTCACTTTCAAACTACTGCGTCAATATTAAATACTCTCAAATTTTTTTAAGTAATTTATTCAAATAATATAGTAATAAATATATATTATAGGGTACCAACAACAGTTGGCTTGATTAGATTGAGGTTCTAGCTAGTACTTAAACAAGGTCTCGGATTCTAACTTTGTGTATGCAAAAGATTACTTTGGAGAGGTACCTTTCATTGTCCATGCAATCCAAATATAGCCACCCGCTAATTTACCAAAATATAGTATTATTTAGCACATATATATACATAAATTAAGGTTTGCATTATTAAACCTGATAAAGGAGAGATTGATGGCGATAGTATATGGAAATGATCCAAACCGCCAAACAGGTAGTTTACGATTCCCACGCTCGAGGAACAAATCTCAGTCATAATAATACTATGAAATAAATCAATTTTTGACTATCATATTCACAACACTAAGTTGAGGGGATTAATTCATTGGTAGTACATACATTTAATTTGAGCCATTGATGTATTCTTAATTTTAATGGTTGAGATTAATTTTAAGAGTAATTAGTATTTATACATATTTAATCTTATCATCAAATGTGGAGAAAAATGGATAAGGTTAATAGAGAGATACTTTGCTAAATTATAAGTAAATAAACAATTGCTTAATTTTTCAATCGCTAAAAACCTCTTGGCAAGTCGTTGATTCTTCTTATTATATTTAGATCTAATAGGATATTTAGATTACATGCATCGAGTAGATAGATTCTCATATAAAAAACATCCAACTACGAGTTCATTTGAAAAAAATTAGAGTCATTTAAAGTTTGCCACATAGGCTTTGTTGTATAGGCGCTGTCGCTGAAATGTATAGGCTATGTCGTTGAATTGTACAGCCTCCATTGTTAAATTGCAAAGCACCCGCCGCTGAAATGTAAAGGCTATGTTGCTGAAAATCGCAATGAACTTCAAATGGCTCTAACTTTTCTCAAATGAACTCAGATTTTGACATTCATTATACGAAAATCTATATACTCGATGCAAGCAATCAAAATAACCTATCAGATTTTATAAATTCCAAATATATAAATAACATATTTTCAAAGGAAAAGCTATTGTATGCTCGTTGTTTTGAAAATATGTTATTTATCTGATAGGATATTTAGATTTCTTGCATCAAGAAGATAGATTTTCATATAAAGAACGTCCAAATCTGAGTTCATTTGAAAAAGTTAGAGTCATTTGAAGTTTGTCGCTGAAATATATACACTATATCTCTGAATTGTAAAGTCTCTGTCGCTGAATTATATAGCCACCGTCGCTGAAATATAAAGACTGTTTCTGAAAATCGCAATAAACTTCAAATGACTATAACTTTCTCAAACGAACTCGGATTTTGACGTTCTTTTATGAAAATCTACCTACTCGATGCAATTTGAAAATCCAAATAAATAAATACCATATTTTCAAAAGAAAGTGTATCTTATGCTCGTTGTTTTGAAATATACTATTTATCTATTTTAACTTTCTAAAATTTGATGTGATATTTAAATCCATTGCGTCGAGTACATGGATTTTCATATAAAGAACGTCTAAATCCAAGTTAATTTGAGAAAGTGAGAGCTATCTGAAGTTTGTCACATAGGCTTTGTCGCTGAAATACATACACTATTTCGCTGAATTCCAAAGCTTTGTCCATGAATTGCAAGTCAAGGTCGCTGAAATGTAATGACTATATTTCTGAAAATAGTAATAAACTTCAACTGTCTCTAATTTTCTCAAACGACCTTGGATTTTGACGTTCTTTATATGAAAATTTACCTACTCGATGCAAGAAATCTAAATATACTATCAAATTTCTAAAATTCGAAATAGATAAATACCAGATTTTTATAAGAAAATATATCTTTTTGAAATTCTGAGTTCATATGATGATATTATTATGTAATTAAGGATTGATTCAATAAATACCGTGTTTTTTTTAATTAATCAATGAAATATGACAAATATACTCTTAATTATCTACAACCATTGGATATCTATGATTTGTCTTGACATCAAGGCAAATGAATGATTGCACCATAACTCTTCCCCTTAGTAGAAAATATTTATTTAACACTTTGAGTGACAATTCAATATTTGTAAATAGTAATTCAACATCTTTATATATATGCAGAATTAGCATAGTAATATACTCCTCCGTTTGTTTTATAGTAACATTGGCTAATATGTTACTATTCATATGCAGGGGTTGACTTAAAGTTTTATACTTCCTTCGTTTTCAATTTTTTGCTACATTGCAAAAAGTGATACTAGTCATTGGACAGCTTTGATTTCAATTTTTATAATAGTTATACACTACAAGAATTTCGCGGGTATATGATGAAAGGATTATGTCGCCTTATTCGTCGCCTAGCGCTCTAGGCAACGAACAAAGCGACGAAATCCGCGAGGCGACGAGGTTTAGGCGACGACTTCAATAAAAATTCGTCGCCTTGCCGCAAATTTCTTGTAGTGATACAAGTTAAAATATAGTCAAGTGATGAGATTTTCTTACATTCATCTCATCTTGTAGTTTTTAAATATCTGACTGTTAGAATTTTTATTTGTATCGAATTTAAAATGTGAATTGGATAACACACACTTTAGGTCCGTAGCAAAAATTTTAAAACGGAGGAACGTAATAGTTATACAAGTTAAAATATAGCCAAGTGGCCTCCTGTTAGAATCGCCTTGTCATGTAGTTTTTAAATATCGAACTTTTAGAATTTTTACTTATACCGAACTTGAGTTATTAATTGTTTAAAATATGTATTTGACTGCGTGAAATGTGGGTCCGTAGCAAGTAAAAAAAACGGATGGAGTATTTCCATATTTTTTAAGATGAATATCAGGGTATTCTCATACCTCATTGGACCAAAACTAATCTCTCAAGGATCGGGTGGACATTGAAGGGTTCCTCTCCCAAAGCAAAATTCTGTATACATAAAGGCTTAACCCAAGATGGAGTATTTGCATATTGATTATTGACTAGTACTTAATTAATCTATATACCGTCCAGAGTAGATTCTTGTTTTTTTGGCAAATTGCATTTAAAAAACATGCAATCTTTTATTGTTGACGGCTTACTTTAAGATGTACTCAGAACAAATTTCAACATATTATTAAAGATAAATTTATTATTGATTTGAGAAAAATAAATTAACTTATAATGTGAACAACGATAGTTGTCACGCGGAGTAATGTGTTTATTTTATTGGAAAAAAAATGTGAATTAGGAATTGACTGTGGAGTTCCCTCGACTTCCAACCTTTTAGTTGGAGGTTCGATTTCTACCAGCCTCCTATCCATCTCTTTTATCCCTTTTATAATTTGTGTGCCATGAGCTCCCACACACATTTACTGACACATGTCAATGTTTTTTTTTTAAAAAAAGATTGAATGTCAAATTAAAAACAATTGGGGCTTTGAGGAGTAATACTATGTTTGGTAAATAATTTAAGTTAGAAGAATTTAAAATTATTGGTGAAAAATAGTTTAAAATTGAGATAATTTCAACGTTCGAGTAATGGCCTTTGATATCATAGTTTAAAATTAAAGTTTAGAAGTTGAAATGAAATTTAAAAAGTTAAAAGTTGGGAATGAATTGTTTAGAGTTTAAAATTTAGGGGTTACTTAAATAAGCGTTTACAGAGTTGTTAACATCTCATCCTGATCTTAAAATCTTACGATTTTACGATTATACATCTTTAAAATGATCTCGATCTTTGTAGGATTTTAAAATCAGTAAGATCTGGAAGACCCCGATCCTAATCATAGAATATTACGATCTTGTGGTCATACTCACTTAAACGCTTCTAGAATCTTATAATCATATCATCTTAAACACATAAGATTTATTTTAT
The DNA here is from genome assembly GCA_030278955.1 of Hygrophila difformis. Taxonomy (NCBI): domain Eukaryota; kingdom Viridiplantae; phylum Streptophyta; class Magnoliopsida; order Lamiales; family Acanthaceae; genus Hygrophila; species Hygrophila difformis. The sequence continues at coordinate 23,220,589 of JAOANR010000008.1, read as the reverse complement.
ATGATTTTATGATTTTGAATCAAAATAACTTTTTTTCTTTAATTTTAAACTTAAGAACTTGTACTCCATATCTATGATACGTAAAAAACATAATGGATGTATGTGGAAATATTTTATGTTAATTTGTGATGTTTTTGTACTGTATTGTATTAATTAACTTACAAGATTCATAATCACACAAATTAATTCTTTTACTTATTAATATGCATAATTAAGTTCATCCATTATTGCAATCTCATAAGATCTTAGTATCCCGATTCGATCCTATGATTCCGATCTTACAAAGAGAAAAATGATCCCATATAAACTCCCGATTTTGATAACCTTGGTTTAAACTAAATGCAACTACTACTATAATTTTAAGGCTTTTGAATTTCACCAGCCCTAATGTACACCCAAAAATTGATTTAAAGAAGAAAAAGAAAATTAAAAGGCAGATTAGATCAGAAAAGTTTATGTTAATTATTTTCACAAATTAAAAAAGAAATATAGTAAATAATTAATTGCATGGCCAAATTTCATCAAATTTCACCAAATTGCAGAGAAATATATATATTTTTTTTTAACAAGATGCCTAAAAGTCATGCTAAAAGAAACGGAAAAAAAAAAGGAGAATAATATATGGAGAACAAAGAATACGGCATACTACGAAAATAAACTGGAAGCACATATATATAACACTATCTGCCTCTAAATAGAAAGGAAAGCTTAGATAGTGAAAAAATCCATACTTTTGGCCCCTCAACGCACCAATGCATCATCAACTGAGTTCCCTTCTCATAAAATACGATCATGACGAATTCTGCCCAATTCTTCAAAATATCTTTGATCATCATGAAATATGAGAGAAAAAAAAAAAAACACAAAAAAAACAAAAAAGGTCCACCATAAACCCTCTTCAAAACAAGATCAAGAGCCTCAATGGAATTAGAATAACAACGACAGGCGCGTGGTGAATTACATGGTGAACCAATTAAGAGCGTGTCATGCCATTAAACAAACCATGCAATTCAGCCTCTACTACATTACAAGCTACCTCAAGTTCTAAAACTCCCAATCCAAACTAATTAATACTCCGTACTACTTCATACTATCATTTTTTCATTTGAAACTTTTACTCTAAACAATCCCATCGAGTCGATTAAAACTAGAAAAAGATTTCTTAGAGAGACGAATCAAATACATGAGTGCTCCGGCTGGAAGTATTCCGGCGGGTAGGGGGGAATTCCCAAGAGGAGGTAGGGCAGCTCAGAGGGAGAGTGGTAGGTAGTAGGAGAGATGGGAGGAAGATTGTGTGGAAGGAGAAAAGGAACCCTATGGTTGCGGAGGGTGGCGGAGGAAGCCGGAATGCGAGGGATAGGTTGGTCGGGGTTTACATCGGTAATATTGCAACCAAGCTCCCGATTAGCTATATACTGAAGGAAGTAAACAAGGTGGCGAAGGTTATGACATGGTACATCCCAGCCAGGAAATGGACGGTTGAGGGAGTCAAGTTTGCATTTTTTAGGTTTCTAAGTAAGGAGGAAGCTGGTAGGGTTATTCACAACATGCACAGGCAGATGATGTCAGGGAGGAGACTGCATGTGAGTTGGGCAATGCCGAGTAGGAGAGCGGCGGTGATGGGTAAGGCAAAGTGGAGAGAGCATGCTGGTGGGTCGGGGAGGCTGGAGCATGCAAGGCATACTAACGGAGATATAAGGAGGAAGACATGTAATACTGAAGCTTGGCGTGATGAACAGACCTATGTGGATGTGGTGAGAGGGGTAGGGAATCAGAACACAAATGGACTGAAGGGGGGCAGCCGACTAAACCCGATGAAACTCGAGCCTGTGGAAGATGACGTAGCTTGGCTTATGAAGTCGGCATTCGTTGAACTGAAGAGCCTGGGGCAGATGGTTGCTTTCCAAGATTGGCTGTACCGGGAACACAAGGAATGCGTCGACTTAATCTACGAGGGAGGGCTTATCCTGCTGGCTGTATTTCGGGAGGAGGTTCATCGGGATAATTTTTTAAGGGACCAAGGGGATCGTCACCTTGTGGAATGGAAAAGGAAATGGTCTGAAAGGGTTTGTTTACGTAACCATATGATATGGTTGTATGTTTACGGGCTACCCTTCAATACATGGAGCAAAGAGAACATGGAGAGACTGGTAGCTCGGTGGGGGAGATTGGTGTCGGCGGATGAGGAAACAGTGGAACGAAAGAGGATGGATAGGGCTCGAATCCTTGTTGCAGTCCGGAGTGGTGGGTTGATTCCGCCATTGGTGAAAGTACAAGTCGAGGAGGAGATCTTTGACGTGAGTATGGTTATGTGTGCTAATGAGGCTGTCGTGGTAGCGGATACACAAAATAATGTTGGGGACGCTGGGTCTCCGACGGAGAAGGATGGGGCGGAGGAGCCGGTGCTGCTATCGGAGAAGACAGGGGCAAGGAGGTCCGGGTCTCGTGTGCATGGGGAAGTGGAAGAAGATAGAAGGTTTTTTTCGGGGATAGAGAATTATATGAACTTGGTGTCTAAAGTAAACCAGACATTCAATGAAAAGAATAATGTTAACAATGTTCGAGAAATCAATAGTGTTACAAACGAGAGGGGGATGGGCTTTGAGGGGGTATCAGAAGAAGTGGGTGATGGGCCTGTAGTTGGGCCGCAAAGTAAGAAGACCCAATGGGTGGATTGTTCTCGAATGGTGACTAGTGGGCAAAATAAATATAGTGTTGGGCCCATGGATCAGGATATTAGGGTGGAGGGTGGGGACCTATCAACCCAGGTCGGTGCGAAGGGTGAGGGGTTAATTCGATTGGGGATGGACCATAGTGGGTATGATACAGAGTGTGAGGCGAGAGTGGAGGAGGATGGGGGTTTCAGTGATGTGGAAGATGGTGTTATCGAATTGGGAGTTTCTTAACCTAAAGAATATGTTCCGGAGACAGGTGTGGAGATGCGGGTCAATTGTGGGAGACGGAAGATGATTGGGGTGGTACAAACCGAAGAAACTCAATCTGTGGAAGGAGCTTATATCAGTGGGAATGAGGTAGGGAGTGAGGCGCGATTTGGCGAAGGGCGGTGGGCTTAGAGATGAGGGTGCTGAGGTAATTGGTCTGGGAGGTTCACAATCCATGGTAGTTATTCCAGAGACAGGAGCGGAGGAGCGGGGTAAGAATGGAAAAAAGAAGAGGTTTGGGATGGCGAAGCCCGTTGAGATGCAATTAGTGGAAGACGCACTGAATAGTGTACTTGGTGGGTGCAAAGGGAGGAGGGGGCGAAGAGGTAAGAGGGAGAAGGGATAATATGGTGGTGGGTGCAAGGGTAAGGAGGGATCTGTTCACAGTATGTTGGGGACGGGTGAAGATGATTTTGCCCCATTACAATTTACGACAGTGAGGCTTAAAGAAGGAGTGAAGATTATGGATTACTCGGAAGTAGAAGAAACTCTGGCGATGGCGGATAGGCTAGGTTTGGGGCTGTTGGTGAGTAGAAAGGAAGCGAAGGCGAGAATCATGGTGGAGATCGAACAAGGAAGGTAGGTGGCCCGGGTACTGTGGGTGTGGGATGGTGTGAGGGGTCTTGATAATATAGATGAAAATAGTCACTTGCAATCTTAGAGGTTTGAATGGGGGAGTTCGGAGACAGGGTGTTATGAGGCTATGTAAGAAAGAAAGACCGTCGATGGGGTGCTTCCAGGAAACTAAAATGGTAGAGATTAAGGATGGGTTGGTGAGTAGGCTCTGGGGATCTACTGCCTGTAATTTTATATATCAGCCGGCAGAGGGTAACGCGGGGGGTATACTAGTGGTGTGGGACTCGGGTTGGGGGTCTTTCAGCGTGGTAGAACAAGAACATAGGATGGTGTGGGTCAGGGGGAGGGTGAGGGAGGTTGGGGTGGTACTCAATGTGTTGTGCATTCACGCTCCTAACGATAGAAGAGAGAGAGCTGGTTCTTGGAATGATTTGATTGGGAAGTGTGATATGGGCAATGGGGAGTCGTGGTGTCTAACAGGGGATTTCAACGCGGTGGTAAGGGAGGGCGAGAGGGTGGGTCTGTCGGAGGATGCAGGTTCATCTAGAGAGTTTCGTGAGTTTATTGACCGGTTGGGATTAGTGGATTTACCAATGGTAGGGGGTGCGTTTACTTGGTTTGGGAGGGCGGGCGGAGGGCGTCAAGTCGTCTTGATCGGTTTTTAGTATCATCGGATTGGTTGGGTATAGAGGGGGGATAGTGCAAAAGAGAGGGGAGTCGGTGTGTTCTGATCACTATCCCGTTTGGTTGGTGGTGGGGGGGAAGGAGTGGGGGCTTAAACCGTTTAGGTTTTACAACTACTGGATGGAGGAGAGGGGATTTTCTGAAATGGTCAAGGCAGTTTGGGGGGTAGATAGACCTGCTTGGAAGTGTAGATTGGTTGGACGACTAAGACAGTTAGGCAAAATTAGGGAGTGGGACGGCTATGGGGCTAAAGGGATGGAATCAAGTATAAAGCAAATACAGGAAGAAATCGGTGCTATTGAGGGAAGCGGCAGGGAGTCGGGATGGATGAGGAGGCAAGAGTAGCATGGAGTCAGAAAAATAGAGAGCTGAAGAGTTTATTATTGGCGGAAGAACGCAGATGGATGCAAAAATCTAGGATTCGGTGGCTTAGAGAAGGAGACCAAAACACTAGATTTTTTCATGTCGTGACAAAGATGAATAGAAGTAGGAATTATATTGCAACTATTACAGTTGATGGAGTTGTGATTGAGGAACCGAGATTGATTAACGAAAAGGCCTTCGAGTTCTTCAAGGAGAAGTTTGAAATAGAAGCTGACGATATCTTCCTAGTGAATACCGTTGGATTATCTAGAGTGGGAGAGTCGGATAGGGGGTGGTTGACCAGGGGGTTTGGGGAAGAAGAGGTCAAAGAGGTGATATGGGGGTTTGACGGCAATAGAGCGACGGGGCCGGACGGATTTAATATTAGCTTTTTCAAGAGATACTGGAGCATTCTAAAAGCAGACATTATGGAAGTATTCAGAGACTTGGAGGAGAAAGGCACTTTACCGAACAGGGTGGGTGATTCTTATATTACCCTCATTCCAAAGGTGGAGAACCCGAGTGAGTTTGGAGACTTTCGACCAATCTCGCTAGTGGGTAGTATCTATAAGATTGTGGCCAAGACACTAGCAAACAGATTAAAAGAAGTTTTGGGGTCAGTGGTGGGGGAAGCTCAAATGGCGTTCATCAAAGGTCGGCAAATTTTGGATGGGGTTTTGGTGGCGGCCGAGGTTATTAACTCTAATAAAAGGAGGGGGAAGAAAGGGTTTGTAACACCCCGGTTTTTGGTCACCCAGGTCGGGATGTCACCGCCACATCTCCCTAGTAAGACACGGTTTCTCCGAGCTTACTAAAGAGATGCAAGGCTAGGTATTGCAGTATTTAAGACATTTAAAGCATTCAAAATAGCCCATGCAATATAATTCGAAAATAATAATAGCATAGCGCAGCGGAAATATTTAGTTTAGTACAGTATCGCAGCGGAAAATATAAAAAGGGCCGACATGGCCAAAACACGGGTTAAACAGGCCCGTTCATAATATAGTCTAAGTACGAAATTTAAAAGCAAAATAACAATCCCCAAAATTCCATGCATGATTCGTGCTCACACATGCTCATTCCACATATTCTGTAAAGAAAGGAATAAAAATGGTTTTGGTCAGCAAAATTGCTGAGTAAGTTAACACATGCATGATCGTAGGGTTTAAAAGCCATAAATTTAGTAATTTAACAAAAGCATGATAATAACATAATATTTAGTTTCATCTAATCCATATCCAACAGCATAATTTATCTCGGGCTCTATTTAATAACACATATCACATGGTTCAAGATAATAGCCAGAATTTAAATAAAGCATTTAAATAATTTAATTGAACAACAACATAGTTTAATCTAATTTAATTTAATTTAGAATCCTCATTACATTCCCGATTTGGTATTTCAAAGTTTCACGATAGCATCGCGATGTCAACAAGTTTAGCCGGTAGCCCGGCGGCCGCAACCGTATCAGCCATACCCAGTACCACTCCGGAGCCTCGGGAAACCCATACGGATATTCACGAGAGTGTAGGCTCTAAGTTTCGCCGTTTAGGCAATCCATATCTCAAATTTAGCGCGCGGGGTCACCATCGTCCATTACGGCACGAAGTGAATCGTTAGGGGGCACCCTGCAGAGCACTCACCCCTAATTTTAATTTATCAAGTTTGTAAGGGGATTTGGTTTTTAAAATCTGCCTTCCATTGTATTAATTTAGAAATAATATCTCAATTCGTTTCAACCCTAAAGGTTAATTCCATGTTTCAACAAGATTTCAAGATTTCGTTTCGGTAAATCACAGTTTACTCCAAAATTCGTCTAAAATCAGATTTAATTCCAAAAATTCCAAAATTTCATATCTGACTCGGAAACATCAAGATCTACAACTTTCGTGTTTTAACTTTTTCAATCCGAGATACTTAAGTAGGTCAAAATCGCCAATTTTCGCATAAGAAGAAATCTGTCCGAGTTTAATGCACCACAGTTTAAAGATTTCAAATTCTACCATATCAATTCAACTCCAAATTTAATGAAATTTGACAGGGATCATCTTAAGACATTTATCTACAACTTTCATGTTTGGCCAAAGATCTAAAACAGCCTAGATCCTATGTCAAAAACGTGATCAAGATCATTCCTAAGTTCTGTCCAAGATTTCGAGATCTAGAATCAAACAGTTCGGTTTCAACGGGTTTTCACGTATCAAATCAACTCCAAAAATTCCCAAATTTTTACATTAGCTAGGTCTAAGTCTTAGGAACGTTTTTCGTGTTTTAAGTTTTTCCGTATGAGTTTGTTTTAAGGGTCGGAAAAATTCACCAAATCTGTTGCGTCGGTAGAAAAACAAAAGTGGACAGATTTATGGTTCTTGTTGAATCTTTTAGGTTTCGAATGTTTTAAAATCTCCCAAAACCATGTAAGGTTAACTTACAGTGTCTTTGAACGTCGGGGATGTCTAGTTCGGAGGCGTGGCTTCCAGATCACCGTTTCTCCTCTCCGTTCGTCGGGTTCTACGATCTAGATTCGATACGGGGTGTAGAAAGAAAAGAACCGAAGTTAGAATCCGTTTTCGGATTGAAACGTGAAAAGATTTATTGGACTAGAGCTTACCACAATGTTTGGAGACCTTGGATTTTCGTCCAAAGCTGCTGCCTCCGTTTGGTGCTTTCCGTCGACTCCGAATTTAGGGTTTCGAACGTATAGAAGATTGTAGGGTTTTGTAAACTTGTTTGGGGCTCCCAAGGGGCTTATTTATAGAATTCTCAATCCCTAGGGCGTCCACAACCGACCTAAAGGTCTGGAGTCGAGAGATGTTCAACCGAAAGTCGAAAAATCCGCGTTCGGGCGAGAGATTCACGCAACAAACGAATCTGTGGGGTGGCGCGGCCGTGGCGCGCTGAACCACCTTCACCGCGCGGCCACCGCGCCGACTTTGCCTGGACTTCGGTCCGGGCGGGTCGTGCGATCCGTCGTGCTTTTCCGCCTCTCTTTCGGGTTTCTATCCCTCTATGCTCCCGAATTCCGATTTCCGGGGTATATTCGGGTTCATACTTTCTCTCTAATTTTATTCTCAGTCTAATTGGATGTTTTGGACTCGAATACTCGAGTTCATTAGTGTCGGGTTTTGGTGTACCATTTATCCATCCTTTTTGTTGAATTAAATTCCTTTAATTCCTTTTTAAGTAAAAATCTCATTTCTCATTTCCTTATCTTTATTTATTTCTTTTATTTGCTGGATTTGTTTATTTATTTATAGTATTTATTTTATTTATTATTTATTTATTTAATTATTGTTTTATTTTATGTTGGAAAATTCTCGGGTATTACAGTCTACCCTCCTTAAGAATCAACTTCGTCCTCGAAGTTGTGTTTCGGCTTTTCTCGTCTCGTGCTAAGGTCTTGTGTTTGTTTTATTATGTTGTGACTGAACTTAGAATTAAAACTTCTAAGCTGCCTACGTACCCGGTAAAGGGATCAAGCCATAACGTAGTTCAAAAGTTTACAAAAATGCACGAAAAATTAGGGGGTATGACATCCTCTCCCCCTTAAGATTGCAGTTATGTCCCCGTAACTGTGTCGGAATCGGTTTGGAACATTGTCGGGTATCGTTCCCTCATATCGGATTCTACTTCCCAAGTTGCCGTCTCACTTTCGTGATTTGACCAAAGAACCTTGATCATTTTGATGGTTTTGTTCCTCGTTACTCGTTCCTTAGTATTGAGAATACGCACTGGGACTTCTTCGTAAGTCAAATCCTCATCGAGCTCAATTATCTCCGGTTGAAGTACATGTGTCGGGTCCGGCACATACTTCTTTAGTTGCGAGACATGGAAGACATTATGAACTCGATCTAAGTGTGGCGGTGAAGCCAATCGGTAGGCTAGAGTTCCGACTCGTTCTAGGATTTCGTAAGGTCCTATGTATCGAGGACTTAACTTCCCTCGTTTGCCAAAGCGCATCACCCCCTTCATGGGTGATATCTTTAGCATGACTCTATCTCCCACTTGAAATTTTAGGTCTCGTCGTCTCACGTCGGCATAACTCTTTTGACGGTCTTGTGCGGCTTTCATCTTCCCTTGAGTCACTTTGATTTGTTGAGCCATGTCTTCGATAAGTTGTGGTCCCACTACCACGGACTTATCGTTTTCTTCCCAGCTCCAAGGGCTTCGGCACTTTCGTCCATACAATGCCTCGAAAGGTGCCATGCCGATACTCGCATGGTAACTATTATTATAGGAAAACTCAATCAAGGGTAAATGAGATTCCCAATTTCCTTTGAATTCCAACACGCATGCTCTCAGCATGTCTTCTAGTGTTTGGATTGTTCTCTCGGTTTGTCCATCCGTCATCGGGTGGAATGCGGTGCTCATTTTGATTTGAGTACCGAGAGCTTTTTGTAACTCCGTCCAGAAATGAGAGACAAATCTACTGTCTCTATCGGAAATGATATCATGTGGTACTCCATGGCGTCGTACCACATTATCAATGTAGGCTCGGGCCAATTGGTCCATAGTCCACGTGTCTTTCATTGGGATAAATATGGCTGTCTTCGTTAGCCTATCCACAATCACCCAAATCTTGTTCATGCCTTTAGGTGATCGGGGTAATCCCGAGACAAAGTCCATTGAGATGCTATCCCACTTCCAACTTGGAATCTCTAGTGGTTGCATCAGTCCTAAGGGTTTATGTCGCACTGCCTTAACCTTTTGGCAGGTGAGACATCTCGCTACGAAATTTGCCACTTCCTTCTTCATTCCCGGCCACCAATAGATCTTCTTCAGATCCTTGTATAGCTTGTCACCTCCGGGATGTACGGAATATGGCGTGTTGTGCCCTTCCTCCATCAAACTTTGCTTCAATTCGGCACATTTAAGAGGCACACACCACCTCCCTTTAAAACGGATGCTTCCATCCTCGTGGACAGCAAATCCTATTGCCTTTCCTTCGGCAATATACCCTTTTATCTTCTCGAGTTTCGGGTCGCCCGGTTGAGCGAGTCGAATCTCGTCTAATATTGGAGTCTCTACGACCATGGCATTGATCGTTTCTCTCACTGTGCCAGGATGCACAAGTTCTAACTCCAATCTTGCCAAATCCATGTACAATGCCGGCGGAATTACCAACGAGTTTGTCATGTGTTGGGTTTTCCGACTTAGGGCATCGGCTACCACATTCGCCTTCCCCTCGTGGTATGCTATCTCTAAACCGTAGTCTTTAATAAGTTCCAACCACCTTCGCTGTCTCAAATTCAACTCCTTCTGAGTGAATATATATTTCAAGCTCTTGTGGTCGGTGAACATTCAACACTTCCGCCCATAAAGATAATGTCTCCATATCTTTAGAGCGAAAACGACCGCTGCCAACTCCAGGTCATGTGTCGGATAATTTTCCTCGTGAGGTTTTAGTTGACGTGATGCATAGGCTACGACTCTCGAGTCTTGCATCAAGACACAACCTAAACCTTCCTTCGAAGCATCGCTATATACTTCGAAGTCACCATTCTCTGATGGTAACGTTAATACGGGTGTGGTTGTGAGTCGTTTCTTCAGCTCTTGAAACGATGTCTCACATGCTTCGGTCCACTCGTATTTTGCTCCTTTCTTAAGTAACTGGGTCAAAGGACGTGCAATCCTTGAAAAGTCCTTCACAAATCGTCTATAATATCCGGCTAATCCAAGGAAACTCCTTATTTCCGTTGGACTTTTCGGAGTTGCCCATTCAGTTACGGCAGAAACTTTTGCCGGATCCACTGATACTCCATCAGCGGATACTATGTGTCCGAGAAATGCCACTTCTTTCAGCCAGAAGTCACATTTCGACAGCTTGCCGTATAGCTCATCGAGTAAACAGTAGAAGGTAAAAATAAATAAAAAAAACAAACTTTGAGGCTCGCGCGGTGCCCGCGCGGTGGCGCGCGGCGACCGCGCGGCCATAGCAGTTCGAGTAAAAGGGCTCGCGCGGAGCGCGAGCCATTCCGCCCCATTTCCACTTCCGAGGCTTCTTCTAGTTTTCTCTCAAATTCGTTCTCCCATCCCCCGATTCTCTCGTTCCCGGCCTCGATTTTCCTTTGCAAGGTATGCATCTACTACTTCTACTTGTCAATTTCAGATTTTATGTCTTGATTAGCCTTAATCTTTGGGCGAATTTCAAAATTAGGGTTTAGAGACAAGAATTGGGGGTTTGTTGTTTTTAGACTTAATTTATGCAATTAGCGAGTTTGGGCGATACTTGGTGTTATTTTTGTTGATTAGGAAGTATTTGTGCCACAATGCATGCCTAGTTTGAGGAAGTTTTACTAGATTCCATATTTTAAGGAAAGCATGAATTTCCCGATTTGTATTGGTATTGTGGGCATGCGGATGAGTTCGTTGTCGTCAATTTGTGCCCTATTATGATGATAAGTTATTGTCTAAGCCATTGGTTTGTTTTGGGGACGTTCCCCATGTGTTTACAAGTAAACTTTGGTCTTGATTTATCGCGCACTCAACGTGTTCGACGAAATGTCCCAAGGGGGTTTGGGACTTTTCTAGACATAGTCTTGGTTTGGTTATCCTCTTGATCGCTCGTGTTAGGGCTCCCACTTCATGTTCTCGTGTTTTCTAGATTATGCTTCGTGTAATCGCCGTGTGGGATTTATCCTTACATTTGGTATTGGTTGGATATTTGCAGGATGCTGCTTTTTCTGTGGATTGTTTTGGCGTCACTCATGTGTCCCCCGAGGACCAGGAGACGAGTTGCTCAGCGCGATGAGGCTGGTCCTAGCACTGCCGCTCCGGCGATGTCTGATTTTGACGAGAGCGAGTCTGAGGAGGACGAGGAGCAGCGGGGCCCTAAGCTCAGGGGTCTCCCCGACGAGGTGCGTCCCCGTCGACACGACAGGTATCGGTTCGCTACTATGGCCTCTCAGGAGTTCTACTTCGACGAGCTTCGTCGAAACAGGTCTTATGTCCCGGAGAGAGGCATATATCCTCGCCATATGGACGACGACAGGGTTAGTCCAGTTTTGGGTCTTCTTCAGTGGACTGGGCTTGCGCGCCATCCCGAGGGCGTCGCTTCTGGGTACTTAGCTATGGAGGTCATTGCCAACATTGGCGGTCTCGGGGAGAACAGTGACTTGTCTCAAGTCTGGGTTCGGGGTCGCCATCTAGATTTCAGTGCTCGGGCGATCAACGTCTACTTTGGCCTTCCTGACGACGGCGTGTTCCGGCCACAGCCTGAGGGTCGTATACCCCCGCCTGCGTGGGGCGTTTTATGCACCTTGACGGCTCCTCTGCTCGAGCATGATCACGAGCTGAGGTTGACGACGATGGACTCTCCGTGGCGCGAGCTAGCTCAGATATGGTTAGGCCGTGTCCGGCCGATCACCCGGAGCCACATTGTTATCGACCACGTCTATGAGACCATCTGCTTTCTCGCCCGGGGTGGTAGGGTGAATGTTGGGGCTTGTATCGCGGACAACCTGAGGGTTATGCGCCGAGGACGAGGAAGCAGGGTGATTACCCATGTTCATCTTATTTGCGGCATGTGTGCGGCTCAGGGGATCCGTACGTCCCCAGAGACGGATCCTTACGAGCTATCCGCTGGCGGCTACTACCGTATCCCTAGCTACGCCCCTCGACGCAGTGCTCTTCGACGTGGGGCTCCTCCGGCTGTCCTTCGCCCGGAGCCCAACGGTGATGGTTTGATTTTAGTTGTTCCTCCTGAGCAGCCACCTCCGCCTCCCGAGGTTCCCCAGCAGGGTGCGGAGATGCCGCAGATAGTTCAGATGCTGCAGGGTATGCAGCTTAGTATGGATGCGGGGTTCGCTCGTATGGATGCTGGGTTTGTAGCCGGGCAGGCTCGCTACGACGCTCTGGATGCCAGGATGGACCTGTACCAGGCTCGCATGGATACGATCACTACGAGACAGCTGGAGCAGCAGGCCTCCATGACCGATATGTACGCCTACATGCGTCAGATGGACGAGTATATGCGTCGTCAGTTCCCGCCTCCCGACCAGTGATCCTTTGTTTCCGCATTTCCATCTAGGCTTGATGTAGTAGTGTTTTATTTAGTTGTTTTCCTATGGACTGTACAAGGATGACCTTGCTGATTATGTTTTGCAGTTTATGTTCCCGTTGTATCCTTGTTGACTGTTTTGACTGTTGTCGTTTAGAGAAAATGCGGTGGAACTGTTCCGGTTCGTCTCTCTCTCTTTTTTTTTTTTCGATAAATTTGGGCTGAAGGATTTTAAAAAAAAAATCAACTCACATTTTATTCCTTTAAAAGAAATTTAATACAAGTAATAGGATGCGCAAAATAAATATACTATCTAAGATAAAGTATCTAAAAGATCTCCGCGCCCTCTGGCAGGGTAGCGGGGTCTTCCATAGGATCATCCTCATCAGAGACCTGGCCAGTGCCCAAAGGTCCATGAAACACTAGGGATGGTGGATCGACGGCTTCCGGAACTGGGTCCGGTGTCTCCTCCGGATGGTTCTCCACGGGGCTCGGGTTTGGCGATGGGCGGACCATGTGGGGCCAGAGCCCAAGGGTTCCGTAGCGTCCATGGATAAGGCCAGACGGGCTCTCCACTGGGGGTGTTGGGCTTCGTGGTCCCATCAAGTGGTCTTCCACAGGACTATATGGTACTACTATATCAGTGAGGTCAAGCAGGTCCGTCCCTAGATCCTCGACTCTATCTATCACAGCATCGCTTCGTTCGGTGAGTTTTTGCACTTGAGTTTCTAAGTCTTTTATGCGATCTTGATCAGCGGCTCTCAAGTTCAGGAAGTGCTGGAGGTCAGCTTCCCTTAAGTCTCCCATTTGGTGCAGATTTGCCTCCAAGTGAGCCATACGATTTTTCATTTGTTGTATGGTTTGTTGGGTGTCAAGGTGAGCGTTCATCATCTTGATCATCAACTGCATCATGTCCTGACTAGCCATCTAGCGCAAGCAAGAGATCTAAGTTAATATTCGCCAAGATTCTAAGTTCAATTCGCCAAGATTCTATGTTCGAGTTTCCAAGATTCTAAGTTCAAGTTTCGCCAAGATGCTAAGTTCAAGTTTCGCCAAGATTCTAAGTTCAAGTCTCCAAGATTCTAAGTTCATAGCAGAGATGCAACATGCATATGCAAATGATATTTCCCCCCAACAATAATTTAATGCACCATATATATATATTTTTCCCATGGGTTTTAAAAAAAAATTTCTCCATGGAAATAATAATTTAAAATTTAAAATGATAGTCAAAATATTAATAGTAGTTTAAAAATAAAAATGGTTTAAAAATAATAGTTTAAAAATAGCCGGGCTCTGATACCAACTTGTAACACCCCGGTTTTTGGTCACCCAGGTCGGGATGTCACCGCCACATCTCCCTAGTAAGACACGGTTTCTCCGAGCTTACTAAAGAGATGCAAGGCTAGGTATTGCAGTATTTAAGACATTTAAAGCATTCAAAATAGCCCATGCAATATAATTCGAAAATAATAATAGCATAGCGCAGCGGAAATATTTAGTTTAGTACAGTATCGCAGCGGAAAATATAAAAAGGGCCGAGATGGCCAAAACACGGGTTAAACAGGCCCGTTCATAATATAGTCTAAGTACGAAATTTAAAAGCAAAATAACAATCCCCAAAATCCCATGCATGATTCGTGCTCACACATGCTCATTCCACATATTCTGTAAAGAAAAGAATAAAAATGGTTTTGGTCAGCAAAATTGCTGAGTAAGTTAACACATGCATGATCGTAGGGTTTAAAAGCCATAAATTTAGTAATTTAACAAAAGCATGATAATAACATAATATTTAGTTTCATCTAATCCATATCCAACAGCATAATTTATCTCAGGCTCTATTTAATAACACATATCACATGGTTCAAGATAATAGCCATAATTTAAAAAAAGCATTTAAATAATTTAATTGGACAACAACATAGTTTAATCTAATTTAATTTAATTTAGAATCCCCATTACATTCCCGATTTGGTATTTCAAAGTTTCACGATAGCATCGCGATGTCAACAAGTTTAGCCGGTAGCCCGGCGGCCGCAACCGTATCAGCCATACCCAGTACCACTCCGGAGCCTCGGGAAACTCATACGGATATTCACGAGAGTGTAGGCTCTAAGTTTCGCCGTTTAGGCAATCCATATCTCAAATTTAGCGCGCGGGGTCACCATCGTCCATTACGGCACGAAGTGAATCGTTAGGGGGCACCCTGCAGAGCACTCACCCCTAATTTTAATTTATCAAGTTTGTAAGGGGATTTGGTTTTTAAAATCTGCCTTCCATTGTATTAATTTAGAAATAATATCTCAATTCGTTTCAACCCTAAAGGTTAATTCCATGTTTCAACAAGATTTCAAGATTTCATTTCGGTAAATCACAGTTTACTCCAAAATTCGTCTAAAATCAGATTTAATTCCAAAAATTCCAAAATTTCATATCTGACTCGGAAACATCAAGATCTACAACTTTCGTGTTTTAACTTTTTCAATCCGAGATACCTAAGTAGGTCAAAATCGCCAATTTTCGCATAAGAAGAAATCTGTCCGAGTTTAATGCACCACAGTTTAAAGATTTCAAATTCTACCATATCAATTCAACTCCAAATTTAATGAAATTTGACAGGGATCATCTTAAGACATTTATCTACAACTTTCATGTTTGGCCAAAGATCTAAAACAGCCTACATCCTATGTCAAAAACGTGATCAAGATCATTCCTAAGTTCTGTCCAAGATTTCGAGATCTAGAATCAAACAGTTCGGTTTCAACGGGTTTTCACATATCAAATCAACTCCAAAAATTCCCAAATTTTTACAGTAGCTAGGTCTAAGTCTTAGGAACACTTTTCGTGTTTTAAGTTTTTCCGTTTGAGTTCGTTTTAAGGGTCGGAAAAATTCACCAAATCTGTTGCGTCGGTAGGAAAACAAAAGTGGACAGATTTATGGTTCTTGTTGAATCTTTTAGGTTTCGAATGTTTTAAAATCTCCCAAAACCATGTAAGGTTAACTTACAGTGTCTATGAACGTCGGGGATGTCTAGTTCGGAGGCGTGGCTTCCAGATCACCGTTTCTCCTCTTCGTTCGTCGGGTTCTACGATCTAGATTCGATACGGGGTGTAGAAAGAAAAGAACCGAAGTTAGAATCCGTTTTCGGATTGAAACGTGAAAAGATTTATTGGACTAGAGCTTACCACAACGTTTGGAGACCTTGGATTTTCGTCCAAAGCTGCTGCCTCCGTTTGGTGCTTTCCGTCGACTCCGAATTTAGGGTTTCGAACGTATAGAAGATTGTAGGGTTTTGTAAACTTGCTTGGGGCTCCCAAGGGGCTTATTTATAGAATTCTCAATCCCTAGGGCGTCCACAACCGACCTAAAGGTCTGGAGTCGAGAGATGTTCAACCGAAAGTCGAAAAATCCGCGTTCGGGCGAGAGATTCACGCAACAAACGAATCTGTGGGGTGGCGCGGCCGTGGCGCGCTGAACCACCTTCACCGCGCGGCCACCGCGCCGACTTCGCCTGGACTTCGGTCCGGGCGGGTCGTGCGATCCGTCGTGCTTTTCCGCCTCTCTTTCGGGTTTCTATCCCTCTATGCTCCCGAATTCCGATTTCCGGGGTATATTCGGGTTCATACTTTCTCTCTAATTTTATTCTCAGTCTAAGTGGATGTTTTGGACTCGAATACTCGAGTTCATTAGTGTCGGGTTTTGGTGTACCATTTATCCATCCTTTTTGTTGAATTAAATTCCTTTAATTCCTTTTTAAGTAAAAATCTCATTTCTCATTTCCTTATCTTTATTTATTTCTTTTATTTGCTGGATTTGTTTATTTATTTATAGTATTTATTTTATTTATTATTTATTTATTTATTTATTGTTTTATTTTATGTTGGAAAATTCTCGGGTATTACAGGGTTTGTAATCAAGTTAGATTTTGCGAAAGCATATGACAACGTATCTTGGGCTACTCTGTGGCGGATTATGGAGGCTATGAATTTCGAGAGGAAATGGATCCAATGGATGAAAGTGTGTGTGGAGTCAGAGGCGGCTGCCGTGTTGATAAATGGTTCTCCTACTAGATTCTTCAATATGCATAGGGGGTTGAGACAAGGGGACCCATTATCCCCCTACCTCTTTGTGTTGGTTGTGGAGGTGTTAAATAAAATGTTGGAAAAAGCACGGGAGATGGAACTGATCAGGGGGCTAGAAGCAGGGAAAGGGGGATTGAGGGTGTCCCATCTACAATATGCAGACGATACAGTCCTTTTTTTGTGAGGGAGAAATGCAACAGGTGGTTTGTTTAAAAAGAATTCTGAGGGTGTTCTCTCTAGCCACTGGCTTAAGCATAAACTATAGAAAGAGTAGTATCTCAGGCATCAACTGTTCTCAAGAGGAGATGGAAGAAGCCGCGGCTGCTTTGGGCTATGGTATTGGGGTATGGCCAATGAAATATGGCATACCTATTGGGGGTAGGATTAATGGGATTGATATTTGGAAGCCGGTGATTGAGAGAGTGGAGAAGAAACTAGCCGGGTGGAAAGGAAGGTTGTTGTCTCAAGCGGGGAGAGTGTGTTTAATTAAGACTGTCCTGGGGAGCTTGCCAACTTACTTTCTATCGATTTTTAAAGCACCATCGATTGTGGTAGATCGATTGGAGAAATTAAAGAGAAGTTTTATGTGGGGGGAGTGGGAGGGTACAAGGAAGTTACATACGATTAGTTGGGAAAGTATGTGTTGCCAAATGCAGGATGGGGGGCTGAATATAAGAAGAGTCCAGGACTTTAATGATGCTCTTCTATTGAAATGGAAATGGAGGTTCGGGATTGATAAAATGTTGTGGCAACGGGTTATTAATAATAAGTACTATGAGACCTTAAGTCCGCTGGTACCGGAGGCTAGGAGAGAAAGGTCTGTATGGGGCTACATATGCAAAGCCTGGGAAGATATGGCGGGGTTGGGAGATGGTAGTAAGTTTCTTATTCAAGTTGGGAATGGGAAGCAGACTAGATTTTGGTACGACAAATGGGTAGAGGATGGTTGCACTCTTAAAGAAGCATATCCCCGATTGTTTGTACTGTCTGTGAATAAGGACGGGAAGGTAGCAGACTTTGGGGATTGGAATGGGGTTCGGTGGGAATGGCGGTTTGAGTGGCGGAGAGAGTTATTTGATTGGGAGGTGGGGGTGTGGGAAAACATGATGGCGGAGCTCAATAGACATAATTTAAATAGGTTCGTTGAGGACAGAGTTAGATGGACGGTCGAGGGGAATGGTGTCTTCTCTGTTCGTTCATGCTGGAGGCGTCTAGAGGGGGGCTCTGAGTTTGAGACAGACGGGTTGTGGAAGAAGTTTTGGAAGGTCTCATGTCCTATGAAGGTAAAATTATTGGTTTGGAAAGTAATCAAAGAGGCGATTCCTGTAAAAGAAGTATTAGCGATGAGAGGGTGCTTAAATGTAGATAATGTATATTGCCCTGTCTGTGATGGGGAAGTGGAGTCGGTTGACCATCTAATGTGTAGATGCCCTGTGGTGATGGAATTATGGTATAATGGGGTTGGCTGGTTCAATGGAAGTTGGGCCATGCCTGGGCAGGTGAATGTGCTATTGGCGTGGTGGTTTAATGTTCGGCTGGGTCAGGGCAGGGGCGAGGCATGGCTGATGACGGCAATGGCTATCATATGGTCAGTTTGGCGACACAGAAATGCTGTGATATTTCAAGGTACGCCTTTTGTTATAAATTCTGTTGAGGCCGAGATAAAATGGAGAATTGGATCTTGGTGGCAACCTTACAAGGGGGGTGTAGATACCAGCCTGGTAAGTGTGGACGCTGGTTTTCCTAAAAGTCTGACGATGGGGAGGGGGTGTAACTCTATCGGAGGGATGAGGGGATTAGAATGGGAATATCCGGAGGCGGGTTGGTGGAAAGTGAACACGGACGGGTCGTCCCTAGGGAATCCCGGTCCAGCAGGCATCGGGGGTGTCATTAGAAATTGTAAGGGGGAAATCTTATTCCTTTTGTCCAATTACATTGTTTGGAAGGAGGCGGTGGAGGCTGAACTAATAGCTATAAGTAGAGTTTGTACGGCTTTAGTTAGGGATCAAGGGTTCCCCCTCCCAAGATTGATCTTTGAATGTGATTCCAACAATGTGGTGACTGTTTTCCTGGCCTGGAGCCGGAAAGGACCTTTTTCTCCTCAAGGGAGGCTACCGGAAAAGGATCAAACCAGTTACGGGTCCGGATTAATGATAATGCGCCCAAACTTGACTAATTATGCCCCAACTTGACTGAAAATTCCTTGGTATTCAAATGGCAACAAAATACAATGGAGAATCTACCTGTTGCTAAGAAACAACGGCGAATTCACCGGAAAACTAAAACCAAACTACCGGTTGTTGAGAAACAACGGTGGACTTGGAAGTAACTGCTATGAGCTAAACTAGAGTCTAGGAAAAACTGTAAAGGAAAGCATTAAAGGAAAGCAGTAAAGATACAAAGAATTAAATTTGATAAAGGGATTTTGCGGGTTGGATTGATCTCTTTGATTTTGTGTCTGGCATCCCCTATTTATAGCCGGAGCTGAAATAACCGCTCTCCGGCCGATTCCCTTAAGCCGATTCCACTGTTTACTTCAATCGGCTGAATTGATGTCATTTCGGCCGAAATCCTTCCCTCTGAAGCTTTCTTCCTTTTGGGCTTTTTCTGCCGCTCTGGATCGTTCTCTTTTCATTCTCCGGCCCAATGGATCTCCAACTCGATTTTCTTTGAAAGTCTCTCTTCGGCCCATTTCTTTATAGCCCAATTCTTCTTCCTGTGGCCCACTATCCTTTGTGGCCCCAATAGATGCCCTCCTTACTTGGGCGGTTTTTCGTCCGGAAAAGAGCTCAAGTAACTCCTCTCTTTTCCTTTGGCAGTTACCTTTCTCCTTAAAGACTCTTGTTATCGCCACTCTATTTACATATCCCGTTCTCCCTTCGTAACAAACCGCCCTTTCAACTCCCCTTTGTTTATCTTTTTTCAATGGATCTTCCTCCCGTCACTGCTCTTTCCTCGGATCTTCTCAAGATCGAGAATACTTACGCTTCTACCTCCGCTATGCGTCTCCTTCCTGAAGGCTATTATTCTCTTGGTCCATTAGGGATCCCTGAAGAGATTGACGAATGTACTGCTCGTATCTTCGAAAATCGCTCCATACCGTTATATTCTTCTTATTTTTCTTCTAAGCTTTTCTCCTCGTCGCTTGCTAGTTGGCCTTCGGATTCCCCTGATTATGTGGAATAGTACCGTCAACTTGAACCTCATTGTCGTGAATCCTGGTCTAAGTCTTGCACTCGTCGCATGATTCTTCTCAGTACTATGCATTTTCCGTCTGACATTCGTCCCATTCAGGCTCTCCTTTGTTTATAGAATCCTTCTGTAAACTGTTTTTGTTTCCCCTGGGGTATGATGACCCCCACTATCCAAGATGTAAAGCTCCTTTTAGGCCTTTCTGTTCGTGGGGAGAACCTCGGTGTTACATCCACCCCCAGAGAGAAAAATGTTAGCTTTTCTTCCGGTGATTCTTTCAAGGATTGGATTGTTACCCACCAGAGTGATCCTGCTTCACCAGCTCCGCATTCCTCGGAGCCCCTGGCCTTCATGATGTATTTCCTCACGAGGTTCTTTTGGTGTACTCCTTCGAAAGGAGTTCTTCTTGAGGTTCAACCTCTGGCTTCGGCGATTCTCAACCTTGTTGTTGTGCCTTTAGCCGATTTCTTCCTCGCTCATCTGTACGCGGGTATAACGGCTACTGTATCGGGCTGGGAAAAGGGTTTCCCTGATAAAGCCCGTGGTCCATTATGGTTTCTTCATCTATGGTTAGTATGGCACTTCCGGGATATCTCCAACTTCCCTGCTCAAGATATCTCTCCTAGTTATTTCGCTGCTCCTGATCTCCTAAGGTCATCCCTTCCTGCCCTCTCGATCCCGCATTGGATCAATTATTTCTTAGGCCGAACTGTCGATCAGTCTTTTTCCCAGTACCACTATAGGAGGACCGAATTCGACTGGGTGAGGGAGATCGCCACTTCCCCTTTCGGGACTACTCTTCACGTATCTCTTGCTCAGATGTGGAATAGATGCATACTCCCACGTCCCATCTTCAACGGTTCTTCATTTTTGTCTACCAAGACTGCTATCCCTTCCGAGGTTTATAATCCCCACTTGGTTAGCCGTCAATTCGGCTTCGGTCAAGACTTGGTAGTGGCTCTTCGGGCCGATAAGCGCCTTTCTGCTTCTGCTAGCCGTGCACAATGTTCTTTGTACCATAAGCGTCTTCTTGACTTCAAGGTGGTGAAATTTGTTGTTCGTCCTGGACTTGCTACTTCTCGTTTTCGGACCTGGTGGGATGGAGTTGCCCATACTTTTTTCGGCGCTGATCTCAATTCCCTCTTATGGCGTGGTGGATTCTCTCCTATTCTGGCTTTTCCCTTGCATCTTTCATCTTCGCCGAATTCTACTCCCCGGCGCACTCTTGATTCGTCTTCTTCCTCTCATCCAGGTAAATTTCTCTCTTTCCCCTTTTTTTTTCAAAAGAAAAATGTCCTTTTTCATTCTTACATTTTTCTCTCTCTCTCTTGACTTTAGATGCTCCTCGCTCTTCTGCCTCGGATCCTGGTCGAAAGAGACCCGCTTCGTCTTCGGACCTTCTTGTCGGTTCTCTTCCTCCGACTCAGACTAAAAGGCGTTCATCTCGCTCACCTTTTGGCAACATCTCTTCTGCCTTACCGGTACCGAGTATCTCCCCGATTTTAACTATTGCACCAAGTGCCCTTTCAACCGAACCATGCAAATCACCCAATGGTAATAATTCGATTGTTCGTGTTGGTTCTTCTTCGGCTACTCCTACAGATTTGGCCCAAGATCCTATTTCGACCGATCCTGTCATTTCTCCTTCGGTCAATCCTCCCTCATCTTTGGCTACCTTGGAGCCCCTCACTTCTTCTCTAGCTGGCACAATTACTGGTGATGCCTCCGCCGATCAAATTCCCTTATCTCCACTTCCTGATCGGCATATTCTGGATGATTTCTTTTCTCCTGTTCCTCCTTCTTCTCTTCCGTCGGACCCTTCGACTCATCTGGGCGAGTGTTTGGCCCAGTTGTGTAATCTGATCGCCAGGCAATCTGACGTGGAATTTGTCCACCCTAAACCGATTTTCGTTCTCCTATCTCACCTCGAACAACACTTCCATGCTGAGATGATCTCCCTAAACCTGAGTAGTACTCTTCAGATGATTATGAAGTCTGTTCTTTCTATGGACCAAGAGCTAGTAGCTCACTTGGCGATGCGGAACAAACTCGCTGCCGAACGTGAGGCTGCGGCTTCTTCTCAAGCCATCTTCGATACCTACTCGGCGGAATATCGGGCCACAATGAATGCCCTCTCAGAAACGGAATCTCTGGAACATAAACATTCTGAAGATCTTTCTTCAGTTCGCTCACAGATAGCCGAACTTCAACAACGAGAACGAGAATTGGAATCAGCTTTAGAATAGACTAGGCACAGGTCGGCCGATTTAAGGCAATCGATAAAAGTTCTTCGTCAATCGGCTGAAGCCCCTAAAGCCATGATTTTAGACTTTCGACGGGATGCTGTCTATCTTGCCATGCGGTCTAGTTTTAATGACTATATACTCGGTACTTTTCAAGAAAAGTGGGCCGAAACTCAATCTTTAATCGGCCAACTTGATTCAGCTATTAAAAGCCTTGGTGGGAAAAGTGTTACTTATGTTCTTTCTCCCCCGACTTTATTTCCTTTGGACCCGTCGGAGATGGAATCTTCCCCATCAGGTGATGCTCCTTCATCTTCAAGAGCTCTTGCAGGTACTTCTGTCTTTTTTCCCTTTTGTCGTTTGCTTACTCTTTACTTCCTACCTCAACGTCCTTTTCTTTTCTACTTGTCTCAGGGAAATCTGATGTCTTCAAGCAACGTTCCTGGCCCTTCTTCTGCAGTAGATTCGGATTTGATAATGTCTACACTCAACCCTTCTAACGTCGCTCTCCAAGGATTGGATGACGATATCCATTTTGATGACAGCGCTGATCATTAGTTTTTCCTTCGGGTTACTTGATTATGCATATGAGCCGAAATTTCGCCCTATTTTGCTTTTGCATGTAAATCTCGGCCATCTCCATCAATTGTTGTCGGCCCCTTTTTTTTTGTAAATTGTATTGGCCGACGAAATGTACTTGGATTCATATCTTTTTATTTCTGCTATATGATTCGTATCTGATTCATTCTGCGATTTTTTCGGTCCCCTTCATTACTACTGATTCCTGGATGTTAGCAGCTTTTTTCGGGAATCAGCTGTAACGTTTTCCCATAAATAACATTTAATATTGACCGCTTCCCCTGCCAAGTATTTATCCTTCCTCTATAAATACTTGGCTTTTATTCGTGTTTATCCATCACCTCTTCAACTCAATATGGTTCCCCTTTTTCCTTTATTCAATCCCTTATCTCCAATGCCTCCATGGTTTCTCACCTATGTATTCTCAAGGATTTCCAGACGTGATACGAAAACTTTCCGCCCATGCGGCACGAGTTTAGCTAACATTCCTCTCACCATGCTAGTATGGGCGAGGATCTTTATTTATTACTCCAAATGCAGGACTCGACGGCTATGCAGACATTCCTTTTTCCTACTTTGCGGTTGCATATCCTGTCGGACCTTTTCTAATGGGGAACCCACTTCTTTTTGTGGTTTCCCCATTCCCTTTTCCCTTCTACCACCATTGGTGACTCCCTTGCTGCACTTCTCATCTTCTCGTCTGAGATGGTGCGGAGGCTGTACCTAAGGCTTGGTGGTTGAGTCAATCGGCGGTGCTGCTGTTCTGAAATCAATGGTCTCGCCTTCGCCGATATCTCTAGGCGGCACTTGTACAAGGCTGGGAATCCTCCCACTTCCTTTCGTTAGGACCTTTCCCTTGTATATGCCTGCTTAGTATAGGACGTTTCCCTTGTATATTGTAATTTCGGACTATCGACGCCGTCTTCGGCCGAAGTGGTACCGTTTCTGTAATGCTCGTTTTCGTAATAAAATCTTTACTTTTTCACCTTTCAATGTTTAATCCCACGCTGATGGATAATATTTCTTCATGTATCTTGCATTTACTGGATTTGACATCTGTTCGCCATTTTCGTCCACCAACATGTATGCTCCATTCGGTAATTTTGTCTGAACGATAAATGGTCCCTCCCAATTGGGGCTCCACTTACCCAATCGGCCATCCTTCTGTTTAGGTGGCCATATAACTTTCCAAACTAAATCGCCGACTTCAAATCGTTTCACACGAATTCGTTTATTATACCAATCGGACACAATATCTTTATTTTTCTTCAAATTCTCAAAGGCTTGCACCCGATCAGAATTAACTTCTAATAATTCATTCTTCATCGCACCATCATATTGTTCGGCCGTCATTAGATCTGCTTGGGTTGTTCTTAAAGTCGGCACTGTTATTTCGGCTGGAAGTACTGCGTCCATTCCATAAGTCAGCCGAAATGGTGTAAATCCAGTGGCTGAAGTTTTGGCATTTCGATAAGCCCATAACGCTTCCGATAACTTCTCATGCCACTTTCTTGGCTGATCTTCTATCATTTTCTTTATAATTCCTATCAACTGCTTATTTGTGGCCTCTGCCTGTCCATTCCCCTACGGATAATAAGGTGACGAATGTAAAATCTTTATTCCATATTCTTTCGCAAAGGCCTTGACTTTTTCTCCCACAAACACAGTTCCCCTGTCTGCTAGAATCGTTTGCGGAATTCCAAATCTATATATCAATTGTCTCTTAATGAATTCGATCACTTCTTCTTGCGAGATGCGGACATAAGCCTGAGCTTCGGCCCATTTTGTAAAATAGTCCGTTGCCACTAGCACGAATTCATGTCTTTTTGATGAAGAATGATGAATCTTTCCAATTATGTCCATAGCCCATCCCCGAAATGGCCATGGCTTAATCATTATGTGCATCTCTTCGGCCGGTAACTTCTGAATCGGCCCATGCTTTTGACATTCGCAGCATCCTTTAGCATATTTCTCACAATCAATTCCCATATTCGGCCAATAATATCCCAGCCGAATAATACTCCATTTCATTGATTTTCTCGCACGATGCGCGCCGCATATTCCTTCATGGACTTCTCCCATTACTCTTCTAGCATCTTCTTCTCCGACACATCTGAGTAATACTCCATCAATGGCTCGCTTAAAGAGTAACCCTCCTATCACTATATAATCCATCACTTTCTGCTTCTCGGCTGGACTGGCTTCGGATGGATTCTCCAAGGTTTGCGCTATCTTTCTTATCCATTCGGCCTTTTCAGTGTTGGCAAAATATATTTCCAAATTTCCCGCTATCGGCATCAGCCGATACCTAGCTGCATGCTGAGCCAGTTCGTTAGCTAATTCGTTTTTCTCCCTTGGAATATATTCGATGTATACCTCGTCGAATTCTTCTAACAAATCGATTGCTTCTTCGTACAATCCAATTAATTGGGAACTTTTGACCGAAAAATCTCCTAACAGCTGTTGAATAACCACTTGTGAATCTCCTCTGATTACGATAGCCCTTATTCCTTCTTCTATAAGTTGTCGTAATCCCGAAATTAACGCCTTATATTCAGCTTGGTTATTCGTATAAGATTTCGGTAACTGTACGAAATACTTGTATACCTTGCCCTCCAGTGTATGTAGAGTAAACCCTGTTCCAACTCCTGAAGAGGCTTTCGACCCATCGAACATCATTATCCATGGTTGCAGATATACAATTCATTCTTCATTTATCTCTTTCGGCCTAACTCGATCCCCGATGTCCTCGGATACCGGGAGCATTACATGATCGGCCAGAAAATCGGCTACAGTTTGCCCTTTCATAGCTCTAAGTGGTTGATATTTCAAGTCATATGCATTTAATTTCATGGCCCACTTGGCCATTCTTCGGCTACTGATGGGATCGTTCATCATAATTTTTACTATATCGACCGAAGCTACCACTGTCACTTGCCGTGGTTGAATATAATATTCCAACTTCTGACATGCATGATAAAGACTTACACACAATTTATGAATCGGCGAGTACCTTAATTCGGCATCCTTAAGGATTCGGCTTAGATAATAAATCGTCCGATCTCTTCCTTCATCATCCTCTTGAGCCAACAGCGCTCCAATAGACTCTTCGGCTGCTGCTATGTACAATTTGAGCGGTCGACCCAAAACTGGAGGGACCAGCACTGGTGGATTCACCAAGGCTTGCTTCAATTGCTCAAAGGCTCTCTGTTGATCACCTCCCCATATGAATTCATCCTCTTTCTTTAACCTTAGTAAATCGGTTAGTGGTTTCGACTTTCCAGCCGCATTTGCCAGAAATCGCCTCAAGAAACCGATCTTTCCAAGGAATTTCTGCAGACTCTTCTTATCATGTGGAGGCCTGGCTTCTTGGATTGCTCTGGTCTTATTTGCATCGACTTCTATGCCCTTGTTGTGTACCAAGAACCCAAGAAAATTTCCTGCCTGCACTCCAAAAGCACACTTAGCTGGATTCATCTTTACTCCATGTAATCTCATTCTTGCGAACACCCTCCGCAAATCGTCCAAGTGGCTTTCCATATCTCTTGATCTGACCATGACATCATCGATATAGACTTCTACACATTCGCCTATTAGATCATGAAACACGTAATTCATGGCCCTTTGATAAGTAGCTCCTGCATTCTTCAACCCGAATGGCATTACTACCCATTCGTATATTCCTATGGCTCCTGGGCATCGAAATGCAGTTTTATGAACGTCTTCTTCAGCCATAAAGATTTGGTTGTATCCTGAATATCCATCCATGAATGACAACATCCCCTATTTTGCGGCCGAATCAATCAACAAATCAACAATAGGCATCATATACTCATCTTTAGGAGTGGCTATATTAAGATTTCTGAAATCGATGCAAACTCTCAATTTCCCATTCTTTTTTATTACAGGAACAATACTCGACAACCACTCTACATATTTAGCTGGCCTCACAAAACCGACCGCTAATAATTTTTCTATTTCCTCTTTTATTCTAGGAACTATTTCGGGCGCTGCCCTCCTGGCCGGCTGTTTATGCGGCCTGAACCCTTCTTTGATTGGCAATCTGTGCTCCACAATCGATCGCTTCAATCCTGGCATTTCTGTATAGTCTCATGCGAAACAATCCTTGAACTTAATTAGGACCTCCTTGAATCGGCTCGTCATCTGTTGATCTAAATTTGCACTCAATGGGATCTCCCTCGGGTGCTCGTCTGTGCCAACATTGACCATTTTCAAGGGGTCTTGAGCTTTGAAATCCGGTGTTCATTTTGGAATTGCTTCAATTAAATCACTCCATCCTTCTTTGTCGTCTGAAATTCCGAGTTCGGCCGATTCGAACTCGATCGCTTTATTCGGTTGTGCATCCATCATTTACTTTCTTCTTTGATTGGCCGTTCATCGGCCTGATATCTGACCTCAAACCCCAAATCTGTCCAATCACACTCGACAACCTGCGGGTACCGATCCCCTACCACCGCTAGGAATGGTTGTATGGGTTCTTCATATAGCACCGCATCAATTCGGCCGGCTGAGCTGACTGGGAACGGAGGTTGGTCTCCTTCCACTTCTTCGACTGTGCCATCCTTTTTCCAGAACCATACTTTCTGGTGCAACGTTGACGGCAAACAACGAGATGTATGTATCCAGCATCGGCCTAAAAGGGCCGCATACGGAACTTCGGCATCTACAACAAAGAACATGGTCGGAATCGATATCGTTCCGACCGTCACATCCACCAAAATACACCCTTCGGCCGCAGTTTGGGCTCCCACAAAACTCAATACTTTCATCCTTGTAGGGAGTAGATCTTCCTTTGACCGGCCTATCTTTGTCAGCGTAGTTAACGGCATGATATTGACGGTCGCTCCTCCGTCGATAAACATTCTTCTGAGCGGTCTCCCATTAACCCAACCCTTCACATACAAAGGCCTCACATGTTGAGACATTTTTGCAGTCGGCGGTAGAATCGTGCTTGGTTGAGCTTCCGGGACAAACGCCTCATAACCGTCTTCAACTACTTTCTCAATTTCGGCCTCAGGCCGAAATGCTTCAAGTTTGGCGAAACAGAAATCCACAATGGGCTCTTCATCGCCAAAATATTCTCCCTCTTTCTGGCAGAAGACCACGGCTGGTTCAGAATCAGACCAATATTCCTCTTCTGCTGTTGTGGTCACTCCTACTACGTTTGCACTAGACCCGAAGCCAAACTTGAATTGTCCGATTGAAAGTGTATCAGTATTCGGAACAATACTTGTTTTTGGCTTCCATTCCCTTGTCCGAATTGGCCTAGGCTTCCACTCTTCTTTTGATCTCGACTGCTCGCTTTCAATTTTCGGTTGTATTACTTTCGGCCGAAATTCAGTTTTGTTCTTCAGCCGATCCTGTCCTTCTTTCGGCTTCCTCTCTTCCTTTCTTTCGGACTTCAGACGAGCCGAAAATACTCTATTGAGTATTCTTCCTTCCGAGAACGAACAGTCATCTGGGAAGTCCTCTTCCATATGCATCATATCGTACTCTTCTTGCTCAGAAACAACGGCTGCTTTGAGCCGTTGTATTCTTCGTTTAAACGTACGATATGATCCCTTTCCTTTTGGAACTTTCTTCTCCTCTGCCCTCCAGTTTGAATGGTCAAACCGGCGCTAGCCAAAATGCCTTCTTTTTGGAGAATTTTGGACCCATCGGCCTACCTGAGTATTTGATGGTGGCCTTCTGAGCTTCTTCATTTCGGGACTGACAGCTTCTTCAGAAACTGTGATCTGAATCACAGTTTTTCCATTCTGCTTGTCAGCTGTTAACTTCATCTCTGAGTCCCATCCGTTAGTTATGATTTTCAATGTTGGCCTCTCGCTCTTATCTCCGATCTCGATCTCCCGATGTTCCTCCGATTGCTTGATCCACTCTTTTACCTCATAATTCCCCAATCGGTCAAAAACATCTGTAACCTTCTCTTTCCCCTTCGGAGATCCTAATCGTTTCCAAACTCCTGACCTCTGAGCTGATGGCCGATCTCCAAGCCGATCGTGCACAGAACTCTTGCTAGATGATGTTTGATCCCCCAATCGAGCATGCACAGATCTATTCTGGTCGGGATGCACCATCACCATATTGGCAACAGGGAACGGATTCTTATCGATCGCCATAAGCCTATCTGGAAACTTCAGTTTCCCATCATCGACATGTTTCTGAATCAGCTTCCTAAAATGCCCACAAACCGCTGTAGAATGAGTAGCCGATCCATGAAATCTACACCATCCGGCTTCCAACTGATCCTTGGTGGGCTGTGGATGGTTTCCTTTAAACTCTAGCAATCCGTTCTTCTGGCAATAATCAAATATCTCGTCCATTTGTGACAAGTCGAAAGAGTAAAACCTTTGAGATTCATCTCCTCCTTCTATCTCCTTGCCCCTAGCTGGCCGAAGTGCTGGACAAGTCATAGGCTTTTTGATGATTAGTTCTGCCCTTGCAACTTCGGCTAATGCGGGAACGTCATCCGTGTTGTACTCTTCCTGGATTTCACATCTATCCAGGGACTCAGCAAATGAGGCAGCTGACTGGATAGGTTGCGATCTTCCACTTTGGCTTCGGCTTGATTTGAAAGACGCTTGTTCTGCCAAATAAGTCTCCATCCTTATAGCTTCGGCCGTTAATTCGGCCACAGTCCTTGGTCTGGTTACCATCAATCTGTCCTTGATGGCGAACTTCAAATTCTGCTTCAGGATTTGAATATATTCATGCTCAGGCAGCATTGTTTTCATCTGAGCCTTCACTGCATAAAATCTTTCAATAAATTCGGTCACTGATTCGGACGCCTTCTGCTTGGTTGACGTCAGATCAACTACCGAAACTTCAGGACTAGTATTATAGAATCGGTCATGGAATAACCGCTCCATCTCGGGCCATGTATTGACCGATCCCGCTGGCAAATTGATGTACCACTCAAATGCTGGGCCAGTTAGCGACAAGTTGAATAATATCAGCTTATGAAAATCATTCTGCGCAATTCTGGTGCATTGAGCTGTAAATCGGCCAATATGCTCGATTGTAGAGCGGCCGACTTCTCCAGAAAAGGTGTTAAAATCTGGAACCTTTACTCCTCTAGGCAGTGGATACTGCTCCTCAATATAATCTGGATAAGGTTTCCGATACATCGGCCTATTCTCCTGGCCGACAATATTTCCGAACTGAGTACGAATAATCTCAGCAATTAGCTCCCTGTCAACCAATTGTGGTGGATTCTGCTGATGTGGTGCATATTGTTTGTAACACCCCGGTTTTTGGTCACCCAGGTCGGGATGTCACCGCCACATCTCCCTAGTAAGACACGGTTTCTCCGAGCTTACTAAAGAGATGCAAGGCTAGGTGTTGCAGTATTTAAAACATTTAAAGCATTCAAAATAGCCCATACAATATAATTCGAAAATAATAATAGCATAGCGCAGCGGAAATATTTAATTTAGTACAGTATCGCAGCGGAAAATATAAAAAGGGCCGACATGGTCAAAACACGGGTTAAACAGGCCCGTTCATAATACAGTCTAAGTACGAAATTTAAAAGCAAAATAACAATCCCCAAAATCCCATGCATGATTCGTGCTCATACAGGCTCATTCCACATATTCTGTAAAGAAAGGAATAAAAATGGTTTTGGTCAGCAAAATTGCTGAGTAAGTTAACACATGCATGATCGTAGGGTTTAAAAGCCATAAATTTAATAATTTAACAAAGGCATGATAATAACATAATATTTGGTTTCATCTAATCCATATCCAATAGCATAATTTATCTCAAGCTCCATTTAACAACACATACCACATGGTTCAAAATAATAGCCATAATTAAAATAAAGCATTTAAATAATTTAATTTGACAACAATATCATTTAATCTAGTTTAATTTAATTTAGAATCCCCATTACATTCCCGATTTGGTATTTCAAAGTTTCACGATAAAAATCGCGATGTCAACAAGTTTAGCCGGTAGCCCGGCGGCCGCAGCCGTATCAGCCATACCCAGTACCACTCCGGAGCCTCGGGAAACCCATACGGATATTCACGAGAGTGTAGGCTCTAAGTTTCGCCGTTTTGGCAATATCACATTTCAAGTATAGCGCGCGGGGTCACCATCGTCCATTACGGCACGAAGTGAATCGTTAGGGGGCACCCTGCAGAGCACTCACCCCTAATTTTAATTTATCAAGTTTGTAAGGGGATTTAGTTTTTAAAATCTGCCTTCCATTGTATTAATTTAGAAACAATATCTCAATTCGTTTCAACCCTAAAGGTTAATTCCATGTTTCAACAAGATTTCAAAATTTCGTTTCGGTAAATCACAGTTTACTCCAAATTTCATCTAAAATAAGATTTAATTCTAAAAATTCCAAAATTTCATATCTGACTCGGAAACATCAAGATCTACAACTTTCGTGTTTTAACTTTTTCAATCCGAGATACCTAAGTAGGTCAAAATCGCCAATTTTCGCATAACAAGAAATCTGTCCGAGTTTAACATGTCACAGTTTAAAGATTTCAAATTCTAACATACCAATTCAACTCCAAACTTAATGAAATTTGACAGGGATCATCTTAAGACATTTATCTACAACTTTCATGTTTGGCCAAAGATCTAAAACAGCCTAGATCCTATCTCAAAAACGTGATCAAGATCATTCCTAAGTTCTGTCCAAGATTTCAAGATCTAGAATTAAACAGTTCGGTTTCAACGGGTTTTCACATATCAAATCAACTCCAAAAATTCCCAACTTTTTACAGTAGCTAGGTCTAAGTCTTAGGAATGTTTTTCGTGTTTTAAGTTTTTCCGTTTGAGTTCGTTTTAAGGGTCGGAAAAATTCACCAAATCTGTTGCGTCGGTAGAAAAACAAAAGTGGACAGATTTATGGTTCTTGTTGAATCTTTTAGGTTTCGAATGTTTTAAAATCTCCCAAAACCATGTAAGGTTAACTTACAGTGTCTATGAACGTCGGGAATATCCAATTCGGAGGCGTGGCTTCCAGATCACCGTTTCTCCTCTCCGTTCGTCGGGTTCTACGATCTAGATTCGATACGGGGGTGTAGAAAGAAAAAGGAGATGATTAGGATTCGTTTTCGAATCGTTTATTGAATAAAGATTGGACCGAGACTTACCACGACTATGGAGATCTGTAGAGAAACTCGTCCAACAGCGTTCGTCTTGGTTTCGTGCCTCCGACGACTCCGGATTTAGGGTTTCGAACGTATAGAATGTTGTAGGGTTTTGTAAACTTGTTCGGGGCTCCCAAGGGGCTTATTTATAGAATTGTCAATCCCTAGGGCGTCCACAACCGACCTAAAGGTCTGGAGTCGAGAGATGTTCAACCGAAAGTCGAAAAATCCGCGTTCGGGCGAGAGATTCACGCAACAAACGAATCTGTGAAGTGGCGCGGTCGTGGCGCGCTAAAGCCACTTCACCGCGCGGCCACCGCGCCGACTTCGCCTGGACTTCGGTCCGGGCGGGTCGTGCAATCCGTCGTGCTTTTCCGCCTCTCTTTCGGGTTTCTATCCCTCTATGCTCCCGAATTCCGATTTCCGGGGTATCTTCGGGTTCATACTCTCTCTCTAAATTTTCGCTCGAGTCGATGTTTTGGACTCGAATACTCGAGTTCATTAGTGTCGGGTTTTGGTGTACCATTTATCCATCCTTTTGTTTAATTAAATTCCTTTAATCCCTTTTTAAGTAAAAATCTCATTTCTCATTTCCTTATCTTTATTTATTTCTTTTATTTGCTGCATTCGTTTATTTATTTATAGTATTTATTTTATTTATTATTTATTTATTTAATTACTGTTTTATTTTATGTTGGAAAATTCTCGGGTATTACAGTCTACCCTCCTTAAGAATCAACTTCGTCCTCGAAGTTGTGTTTCGGCTTTTCTCGTCTCGTGCTAAGGTCTTGTGTTTGTTCTATTATGTTGTGACTGAACTTAGAATTAAACTTCTAAGCTGCCTACGTACCCGGTAAAGGAATCAAGCCATAACGTAGTTCAAAAGTTTACAAAATTGCACGAAAAATTAGGGGGTATGACATTGTTGTTGGACCACTGGAGCAGGTGGTTGAACAGCTGGTTGAGGCGGTTGATTCTGTTGCTGATCGTACCTTTGTTGCGGAGGGACAAAAGGCCGAGCTCCGTGCCCTCCTGGCGGCCGAAAGGCCTGCTGTTGAAAATTATAAGGATTTTGCATCGCAGGTGGTGGATTTTGAGCCACTGTAGCTTGCTGCGTTCCCATCGGATACATATTCCTCGCTATTTCAGCTCTAAACATAGCTGGCATCGCTGCCAGGATATTTCCTTCAATTTGGCGAACCGAATTAGTAACCGCTGCCTCCACCATGAATTGAACCTGGTCTCGGAAGCGCGGTGTTAAATCATCATTTGCAAACTCCTGATTATGGAAGTGTGATGGTCCGGGGAATCCTGGGGGGAATTCTCCGGCTTCTGCTGCTCGTTCTTCCTGGATTGGCAGCAAATCAGTTCTAGCCGTCGTGTTAACCGCTGGAGTTTGTTCGAATGCCATTTTGTGTCCCACTGGGCGTGCCACTGTTTTCCTGGCCTGGAGCCGGAAAGGACCTTTTTCTCCTCAAGGGAGGCTACCGGAAAAGGATCAAACCAGTTACGGGTCCGGATTAATGATAATGCGCTCAAACTTGACTAATTATGCCCCAACTTGACTGAAAATTTCTTGGTATTCAAATGGCAACAAAATACAACGGAGAATCTACCTGTTGCTAAGAAACAATGGTGAATTCACCGGAAAACTAAAACCAAACTACCGGTTGTTGAGAAACAACGGTGGACTTGGAAGTAACCGCTATGAGCTAAACTAGAGTCTAGGAAAAACTGTAAAGGAAAGCATTAAAGGAAAGCAGTAAAGATACAAAGAATTAAATTTGATAAAGGGATTTTGGGGGGTTGGATTGATCTCTTTGATTTTGTGCCTGGCATCCCCTATTTATAGCCGGAGCTGAAATAACCGCTCTCCGGCCGATTCCCTTAAGCCGATTCCACTGTTTACTTCAATCGGCTGAATTGATGTCATTTCGGCCGAAATCCTTCCCTCTGAAGCTTTCTTCCTTTTGGGCTTTTTCTGCCGCTCTGGATCGTTCTCTTTTCATTCTCCGGCCCAATGGATCTCAACTCGATTTTCTTTGAAAGTCTCTCTTCGGCCCATTTCTTTATGGCCCAATTCTTCTTCATGTGGCCCACTATCCTTTGTGGCCCCAACAGGTGAGTTGGATGAATAAACCGGAGAGGGTGCCGTGGAGGTTGTTCAAGTTTATGGGACCGATATTGACAATTCTCAGATGTGGAGGAGAGATAAGGATGCGGCATATTTTCAGGGAGCGTAATACTTTGGCGGATGGTTGGGCTAGAAGAGGTGCATCGGGTGAAGGGTGTTTGGAAGCCTGGATGTAGGGAGGAGAGAAAAAGGCGCAGAATCTGATTGCTTGTGCTGGTATTTCGTTAGGTTGGCTATCTGATGCATGATGCTATGTAAGTTTGGATGGTTTCTGTCTTACGCTGGTTGTGTCGAACAGAGTGAGGATGAGAGTTTAATGTTGTTGAGGGGTAATGCATGATGTATGGTTGTTGATGTAGTCGATTGCAGCTTTGGGATGTATAGTCATATGATCCGCTCTCTGTGTCTGTAGTATGGGTCGAGATAATTGAAAATGAAATAAAGTTGAATCGGTTTACATTCTCAAAAAAAAAAAAAAAAAATGTGACCCTATAATGCCCATTAGTAAGACAATGATGATATGGTTTTTGTCTGCTAGTTTATTATTATTATTTTTTTAAAAAAAAAAAAGAAAAATGCAAAATGGGGATTTAGACAAGTGATTATGTAGAATTAGGTTAGAACAGTTGTTATCCACTCTCAAAAGTGATCTATCCAACAAACAGAGAAAAAGACAAATTCACTTTGTCCTCTCCGGGATTTGTTGTCCACACTCTAGCTATATCTAATGAGCTAAACTAATTCTGAATTAAATCAAATAAGTCTTCAATGACAGATCCCAAGCTCGATCGTATTCTAATTTCTAATCAATCTAATAAACTCCTACTTAATTATTTGAGGAAATGAAGAAATTGGAAGGAGATAATTGTGTTCCAGAACTTAGTTAGGGAAGGTGCAATGCAGTGCGAGTGACTGCGCTTTTATTACAAGCTAAACACCTTTGATATATAGTGGGGATGTTTGGGAGTCAGCGGATCCGCTAACAGATAGCAGATTCGGAGAGAGAACTGTGAGACAATATGCTCTTCCAATATGCTATATGCTGGTCAATATGCTGTCATCCAAACAGCCCAGTGTATGTCAATACTCATCATCAGTGTCATATATCTAGAACAATCCCATCACATGCAAAATCCACCAAGAAATCATCAATTGTCAACTCACCATAACACACCAATATCACTAATCAAATCAATCTAATCTTATCTCTTTCAAAAATCCTATGTAAACATTCAAAACACACCCCCTGATGATTTGATTCATGCATCAAAACCCTTCTTTTTGTTTAAAAACATGAAGCAATTTCTATAATAATAATAATAATAATAATAATAATAATAATAATAATAATAATAATAATAATAATAATAATAAAACAATTATAATTACCCTTTAATTTATAGACTTTGTCGTGTTAGTCATTGGAATAAGAACAAAAAACACCATTTGTGTATCGATAATTACCAATTATATCTTTTAATTTTGCTAATTAGCAAAATAATCATGTAACTATCCTATTCTGATCAATTTCGTATCATGTCCGCATTTCATCAAATTATTTTTAGATCTCTCAAGACGTTCTAGCAAATTATTTTCAGAACTAAACTGCAAAAACTCATAGTTTTCTGGGTAAAAATTAATAATTTAAAACATGTGATGAAATGGCCTCAAAATGAAATTGGTCATAATATGATACAGGACTATTAAGGTAACCAATAAAATTAAATAACGAAATTAGTAAATATCGATACCTAGATGACGTTTTTTTTTTGTTCTTATTCCTGGTAGTCACATGCCATGTATAGGATGTACCCAACCTGCATGCATTGAATTGAATCACAAGCACAATTGTGCATTTACTTATACTCTATGTCCAAAAGACAAAACCCTCATGTAGCCTTTTTTTTTTAGGGTGAAGGATATCTTCGGGCCTCATTGGATCCGAGACTAATCACCAGGGCCGTCTTGGGAATTTTTGAGGCCCTGAGCCAAAATTTTTAAAAGTAGGCCCCATAGAAATGTACTATTTAGTAATTGTATTTTAAATTTATTTTGGCGTATGCCCAGTATCATATGTTTCGTCGGGCCTAAAACTAATCTTTCGAGAATCTCGACATTAAAGAGCCGTACTATTTAACCGCCAAAGCCCCGTACTATTTCAGACCAACTTATTAAGCCATCAATATTTCAAATGTTGATTTTATGTCTTTTTTGGTTCAGTCACTATATTAAAAATATACATATTTTTTCGTAATACTTCTATTTTAAATATTTAATAGTTATTATTTTTTTTTTTTTGAGAAGAAAATGTATTTATTCCAAAAGGAAAATTAAAGCAGTCATACAGGATCACTATCAGCCTAAGACATTCCACCACCATCTACATCCATGACAGAGAATAAAAAATAGTTACTTATTATTAAGTGTAATGATAGAGAATAAAAATTTTAGCCTTAAAAATTAAAAAAAAGTAAGTTATTCTTAAAGTATAAATATAGTTAATATAAACCATCCTTATATTTCAAAAATATATTCATAGAAAAATAAATAAATGAAATAATTTTTTTATATATTGACATATATAAAAGATAAATAATTGTACTACTAGAAGATATGTACACAAAACATTGAATAATTTCACATACTATTTTTTATATTAATAATTTATTAATAATTTAAAAACAAAATAAAAAAAATTACATGTGGGGCCCCCCAAAATGGCAGCCCTGAGCACCGGCTCTGGCTGCTCCTGCCAAGAGCCGGGCCTGCTAACTCACCATAACACACCAATATCACTAATCAAATCAATCTAATCTTATCTCTTTCAAAAATCCTATGTAAACATTCAAAACACACCCCCTGATGATTTGATTCATGCATCAAAACCCTTCTTTTTGTTTAAAAACATGAAGCAATTTCTATAATAATAATAATAATAATAATAATAATAATAATAATAATAATAATAATAATAATAAAACAATTATAATTACCCTTTAATTTATAGACTTTGTCGTGTTAGTCATTGGAATAAGAACAAAAAACACCATTTGTGTATCGATAATTACCAATTATATCTTTTAATTTTGCTAATTAGCAAAATAATCATGTAACTATCCTATTCTGATCAATTTCGTATCATGTCCGCATTTCATCAAATTATTTTTAGATCTCTCAAGACGTTCTAGCAAATTATTTTCAGAACCAAACTGCAAAAACTCATAGTTTTCTGGGTAAAAATTAATAATTTAAAACATGTGATGAAATGGCCTCAAAATGAAATTGGTCATAATATGATACAGGACTATTAAGGTAACCAATAAAATTAAATAACGAAATTAGTAAATATCGATACGTAGATGACGTTTTTTTTGTTCTTGTTCCTGGTAGTCACATGCCATGTATAGGATGTACCCAACCTGCATGCATTGAATTGAATCACGAGCACAATTGTGCATTTACTTACTCTATGTCCAAAAGATAAAACCCTCATGTAGCCTCTTTTTTTTTTAGGTGAATACCAGGGTATCTTCGGGCCTCATTGGATCCGAGACTAATCACTTGAGGATCGGGTGAGCATTGAAGAGTTGCCTCTCCCAAAGCAGAATTCTGCATATATAAAGGCTCGAACTCAATACAGTTACTTAAGCTGTAAGAGCTTCATACTACTCAGTTCATGTAGCCTTTTCTATACATACAGTGATCACTTTTATGACAAAATAGCTTAATGATTTTCCATAAATGGATATATAATTGACTTACATTACGAAATGCAATTAAGCATTCATCATACTATTTTGTATTCCCTTCCAACTAAAATGTCCTACTTATTTTTTTATGTCTCATCATAAATGTCTTCTTTTTATAAAGAAAAATAATTTCCCCCTCTAACAACTATGTATACCCCATCATATACTCACAAATCAACTATGTGTTAATTCTCATGTCCAACAATAACAAGATATATTAAATGGGACGGGGGAGAGTAGTATTTTATTCACTACAAAAATTTTGCGGGAATGTGAGAAAATGATTTCGTCGCCTTATTCATCACCAGGCGCACTAGGCGACGAAATCCATCAGGCAACGGAATTTTAGGCGACGACTTCAATAAAATTTTGTCACCAATTTCGTCGCCTTCCCGCAAATTTTTTGTAGTGATTTTACATAAACAACCTCCACACTAATGGTGGTTTGATCCGTTGGCGGCCACAAAATCACAAATCATATTTTGTGGCTTGAAATTGAACCAAATGGGGTTTAATTTCAGATTAATCGGGAATTTCAGCCAAATTAATTTGCACACCTAGTTTCTTTACTTTTGTTTAATTATTTATTTTTGTCTTTTTTGGACGATATATGATTCTGCTCAGCTTTGCTTCATTGCTTCTTTTTTTTTTTAAGAAGAAAGTATTTTTATTCCTTCAATAGGTCATGGTCAAATATGTCTTACAATTAGTACAATCCTCCAATTTCACCATAATACTGAGTCTGCGCTAGAAATAAAGCACAACAAGGAACCAAGGAACACAAGGGCCAAAGGTTCAAGTACATCAGGATCGAAGATCTGAATCAAAGAGGCAAGGACCTGTTCGGGTAGTCCTGTGACTGCCAACCCCAGCTTTGCTTCATTGCTTTATTGCTTTGTTTTGGAGCCTTTTGAACGAAAAAACGGAAAAATGGATCAAAACGAAGTTTTTTCTCGAGTTCATGTACGCCAATTGAAAAGATATATGTAAAAAATCTTTTATTGGTAACTTTTTTTTTCTTCCGTTGCTAATTTTAGTGAAACTTTATAAAGCTTATATTTCATTCTTTGTTGTTTTCACTCAAAATATTGTTAAAAATCATATTTATAAAGCTTATTGGTAACTTTACTGTTTTTTCCCATTGCTAATTTTAGTGTATCTTTGTTGTTTTTTCAATATATATGTAAAAAATATTGCTAAATATTTTTTTAGCAAAAAAAATGACTAACATATTTATATAATCAACAGTAATTGGTTATTACCTAGCTGTTACTAAAAACAAAAAAATACAAATAAAACTTTCGCAAAAAAATACAAATAAAACTAGAATGGGCTCAATATTATAGACTCTGTCTGCTTCCCAAGAAATATTATAGACTGTCTTTCCTTCGGTTTCTCGAAAAAAAAAATTATGGACTTTTTAGCCCGTAAAGTAAATGGCCCAACATGGTTTGAAAAGCAGGGTAAATGATTTGTATGAATACAAACCGATCCATTGCTATTTTTTATACTTCTATTTCTTTAACGGTAAATATGCGAACCAACCTTAAGATCGGATTTTAGATCCTAGTAAATTAAATTTAAGATCAAGATCGAGTCCGAACTAAACTTGGGCAATTTGCTGGTCTGAGCTGTGCCTGTGCGACCATGGTTCCTGTTGCTTTCCTCCATAATTCCGCCTCACTCGCTAACAAGCTCCTGCTTTTTGACCACCACCGGAAGCCGCTTCTCTACTCAAGCTTCCGCCAACTGTGGCGATTCACTTCATCGAGCTTGTTATATTCATCTCCCAACAAGTGCAAACTTTCTGTGCAGCCAATTTATTCTCAGGCTAGGCGAGGCTTTTCTTCCATGGCGAAAGAAGGAGCTGTTGCGTCTTGTTAGTGTAGAATCCGATTGCAAAAGATAAAATTATTCCTGTTCGCATTTTGAATTTTGGGTGCTGCTGTGTATCTTGTAAAATTGTGGACGGGAGTTTGATTGTTTCTTTTTTCCTATATGTATTCGCAGCAGAGGATTTGCAATTCGAAGGACCGCTTGAGATTGTATTGTATCCAAACCCAATTTTGCGGGGTAAGAACAAGAGAGTTAATACGTTTGACGAGAGGTTGAAAAAGCTTGCTGACGAGATGTTCGACGTAATGTACAGGTTAGTTTTAATGTGCTTTGACTAGAATCGTTATTAAATTCCAACATTGTGAAGATTGTGATCACTGCTCTGTATATTTAGGTTATGTTTAGGATAAGTTGTTAGGCTCGATAAGCAGGATTTGATCAGGCTGGATACATCCTATCATCTAAAGTTCTTTTACTAAATTAAAGTGAATACTTAGATCATTGATCTAAAAGCTGAGATATTTATAGATCAATCTCTAGATGAATTAGTATTGAGAAATTCAATGGAAACAGTAATTGTATGAGATTTTGGGTGGTGTGTGTCATAGATGAGCTACATATTTGAATTGGAATACCTTGATTCTTGTTTTGTATTCGTAGGTTTCGTCAAACTCATAACGTGGTAGTTTTGTGCTCTCATCTGTTCTGTTTTGTCTTTAGAGATTCTTGATAATTCCTTGTTTCCTTTTTATGCAGAACTGATGGCATTGGTCTCTCAGCACCACAAGTTGGGATTAATGTTCAGCTTATGGTGTTTAATCCAGCCGGTGAAAGGGGTGAAGGACAAGAGGTTGTTCTTGTAAATCCACGCATCCAAGGATATTCAAGAAAGATAGTGCCTTTTAACGAGGGCTGCTTATCCTTCCCTGGAATTTATGCTGATGTTGAGGTATATTATATGCCTTATGCTGACATCAGTCTCAGGTTTACTTAATGCTCCAGTATGTTTTTCTCTTTTCCTGTACAGCTCCTAACTGGATTAATTGATTCTTTTTTTTTTTTTTTTTCTTGTTTCATTGTAATACTATGATACAATTTTACACCCTCTTTCATTCATTTTTAAATTCTATTTAGGCATAATTCAATTTTTAATCCTGATTCCATATTTTCTTACACTGCAGAGACCGGATTCATTGAAGGTTAATGCACAGGATATTACTGGTGCAAAATTTGAAATGAATTTGTCTGGACTTCCTGCCCGCGTGTTTCAGCATGAATTCGACCATCTAGAGGTTCCTGTTCTGAAGAAATGTTTTCCATTTCTGTTATTTTGTAAAACCCATGCACATTGGCTGCAAATACTTCAAATATCACAGTGGGCTTGGCTTTAACTTATGCCATTTATTTTGTCATCAGAAAGTTCATTTTTTGCCACTTGTACATTATGACACAAAGACTGACTTTGTTTGTCTGGCTGTTCTCATATTTTGTTGTTTATGAGTGTCTGATGTTCAACTCGATGATGTTACAGACGTGTAATTTGGATTTTGCTTTGACATATTTTTGGAAGCATGCTAATCTCATACTTAATTTCAGGGAGTTCTCTTTTTTGATCGAATGACTGATGAAGTTCTTGACAGCATCCGTGAACAATTACAGGTAAGCAATAACTGCTTGAGTATTATATTCTCATTTATTGAATGAAATGCATTGTTATCATATCTCCGATTTTCCCTCCTTTTTAATTCTACTTCAAATCTCATGTGTTGATGTTGTCTTGAATTTTCGGCTATGTTTTGTTCATAAAATTTGGATCCACTTAAATACTTGGCATGTGTACATACAATTACGCTTGTTGTTACGTTACCCAAAAAATCAGTTCAGATATCGACATCAGATCAGTTCTACCCAACTCAAAACCTGGCGGCTGGCCTTCACTTCACATGTTTGCTATCTTTTCAGGCCTTGGAAAAAAAATACGAGAAGGTGACTGGATTGCCAAGCCCTGAAAGGATTGATTCTCGCAGGAGAAGAACAAAAGCTGTTGGGTTTGGAAAATCATGACCCTACACTTCTCTTGGTATCACTCCGGTCTGCTTCATCACATGTGATACGACCAGTCTGTTCTCAAGAGGATGAGGTTTTATATAACATAAATTTGTGGTGTTGTACACGACTGTCTTTGTACATTATGGGCTGTTGCTGCTGATCTGGAATCCATAGGACTGCTACAAAATACAGGCATGTCTATTTATATGTTCTATTGACAATGTGGAGAGGCTTTAAAGTGTGGCACACCCCGATAATCAATCAACCTGATCTTGTTCGGACAGGGATTAAGATACAAGTTAAAATTGTTGTTTAGTCTAAATTATTTCAAATTCATGTCATGTGTAGCCAACATTGCATCCTTTATCATTAGGTTATCACTTGTACATCATTGCTACAACTTCGTGATTTGCCCTGCTTTACTTCTATGAATTATGATACATAAAATTGTACGACCGTTTGTATTTCTTATTGAAAGATTGATAGGTTCCATCAATGGTTTTGGGGGAAAGTAACCCGCTGGACATATGTATTTCAACAGAATTATTGTGTATCATTTCCTTGCTATCTAAGAACAACCTTAAACAAAAACATTTCCTGGCTGCAGAAAGTATAAAAATACATAACACCTATTTGTAGAGATGGAAAAAAAAAAAAAAAAAGATCTCTCTAATATATATACGTGGGTCTCTAATGAATAAGTACTATTCATTCAACAGTGCCGGAAACGACGTTTTGATCACAATTTTTCCCGGCTTTTTCATCGCGTCCCTGCCTTGCGATCCCATCTCCAATCTTCCTTGACCGCACTTGTTCTTTTTCGCAATTGCCCCAGTCCTTGCTTCACTTCGTCTATGTCCTCGCCGTCGGTGCCCAATTCCCCAATTTCGTCGGCCTCTATCTTCACGTATTCTTCCCCAATTTCATGGAATCGCTCAACCGGGCCTCCGTTTGATGTCCCCGCGCTGTTGACGTCATCACATCGCCAGTTTTCGCCGGCCCGCCGCCCTCGGCACCATTCCAGTAAGAGTTTCTGTTCGGGTTCATTTGGTTTTTGGTATGGGTTTGAATTTAGCTTCGTCTTTATCAGTCTTTTTAGGATTCGTTCTAGATTGTGGTTTGCCGCCGTCGTTTCTGATGGTCCCAGATTATACTGAAATCTTGTATTAAGCGAGTCATTGAGCGGTGGTCTAAACAATCGGTGAACGAGTGTGTGCAAAACAGAGTGTTAAAGCGGAAAACGAAAACAAAAGAACACAGTGATTTGTTTACACAGTTCGGCCTTCGGCTTATATTTGGGGGATACCAATGTAAGTGACTTATACTATACTCAAGAAAGCCTAGACTTAAAAGACACAAAACAACCAATTCAAACTCTAATGCACAAACTTCCCTGTTTGCAGACAGATTGCAGTCGTGACTCCCCCACAACTCAATCTCCGGACGATCCTACCCAATTTGAATTCCACGGCTGTTCAGACTTTCAGAATCTTGGTTTCACGGTATAGGAGTTCTCCTGAATCCTTCTCCTTGGATCTTCAAGTGCTTTCTCCAAAAGCCACTTC
This sequence comes from Hygrophila difformis, assembly GCA_030278955.1. Classification (NCBI taxonomy): domain Eukaryota; kingdom Viridiplantae; phylum Streptophyta; class Magnoliopsida; order Lamiales; family Acanthaceae; genus Hygrophila; species Hygrophila difformis. The sequence goes on along the minus strand of JAOANR010000008.1, from coordinate 23,177,455 downwards.
GAATTGTTGTCGAAAGAAAGTTTTCTCAACAAGGAAAACTTGTTGAATCGATTGCAGCGCGAACCTTTTGTGTAGAATGATCTTCAAAGTTGCAGAAAGACTCACAAGGATTTTACAAACTCTCAAAGAATGAAACTAGCAAATCTTGGAGAGAAATAACCGACTCGAAAGTGTAAAAATGTGTAAAAGTGTAAAATACAACTCGAAAATGAACATTGCATAAATACAGAGGATCTAAGCACATTATATATACTCAGGAAGACGAAATAGATCCTGCAGGGTCGGTTAAACATACGCACAGGGAGCAGCTAACTGTCGCGCAAACTGTCAGTAACTGCTATCGTAGTTCTCGCGTAGTTTCAACACTCGTGAAACCACATCATCTGCACAGGAGTCTTGTTAGTGTAACAACAATCTCCCCCACTCTTGTGGAGATGATAATTCCTTCACCAAATGGTGTTGAAACTATCTAAGTCCAAAGAGTACAAGAGATCAAATCAGAGCAAAACATTATACAAACATGATTCTCATATAGGATGTTTCAGAGTAGTCATAACATATTAGAAACAACATCCATCAAATATTCAGATCATAATCATCAGTGCAGATAGTAGTTCAGCAATCATCAGAATTACCTAACAATTATTACAGACCCATAAAAGTTCAAATCAAGTTCAGCAATCCATAAAAACATAAACCATCAAAACAGAGTTCAAAATACCAAAACAATCACAAACATTGTTCAGAGTCAGTCAACCAAAAGTTTAGAAAATCGTTATCAACTGTCCCAATCGCCAAACAACACCTTTATCTCCCCCGTGATGGAAGAATCATCAAACTCATAGGTGTCGTTCATTGAAATAACCTAATATCTTCTTAAAAACAAGCAATCAAAAATTCATTAGCTCAAAAATATATCAATAAAAAAGAAAATCAGTTTACCCATTGATACTGTAGTCTGTGAGTAATGGTAACACTTCAGTTTACCAGGTATTCTACACATACCATATGGTATTTTCCAAGTTCTTGGTATGTGATTTAACATAAATACCTTCTGGTGTTTACCAACTTATTGATATGTGTTTTACCACTGTATTAATATGTGCTTTACCAAGTGGTTGGTATGTGGTTTACCAAGTTATTGGTATGTGTTTTGCTAATACATAGAGCCTAAAATATATGTTTGAAATTGAGAGGCTTTGACTCAATGTTTTGGTTGTGGGTAAAGAGCCATAGTTTTCCCCATTCATTGTTAAATCATTTTTAAAGCCCTGGGAACTCTTGAAGGGAAGTTCCTTCCTTTGTGAGATGTTTTATGTCCTTTGCCTGTGGCCTGTGGGTTGGGTTTCAGGACGAATCACCATTGCTTTTCATGGTCCAAACCAAAAGTCCAAAATTAGCCGCTGCGCATGCCCTAGCCTAATGCCAACAAACTGCCAGAACTCTTCAAGGACAAATTATTTTCCTTTGATTCCTCAACTTTATTTTTGCTTATACTATATCCTTTAACTCTTCAGGCAGGCTTTATTTTGGCTTCAAATCCATTAACGTTCTATTCCTCTGTTTTTCCAATTTTGTCAATCACATCTCTAAAATTCTTATCATTATAATTTTATTCAATATAAAAAAAAAAAGTTCAACCTACTCCAGATTTTCAAGATTGAGATCTTAGTTTGGATTTTTTTTTTATATTTGCATGATCGGGATCCCATGATTGAATCGGAATCCTAAGATCCTATTAAATTGCAAGAATAGATTAAAACAATTATACATACTAACAAGTAAAATCATAACATAGAACATCATTAGATAAATGAAGCGATAAAATGCTATAACAATTGAAAATAAAATTTAAAACCGATCTTATGATAAACATGATATTATGAGAGCATATTTAAAAATTTGGTAGGATCGAATCACATAGCATTGTGAGATTCGATAATCAAGGCCATGATCCTACAAAGATCTTGCATGATTTTATGGAATGAGATCATAGAATCATAAGATACTAAGATCAAGATCTTGATAATTTGATCATTACTATCCTACCAATACCTCTTGATATTATAGATGTTGAACCACTTTTTAGCAAGGTTATTAAGATCTCGATTGTGTTCTTAAGATCTTACAATTTTACAATTATATTTTCTTAAAATTATCTAAACCTTTGTATGATTTTAAAATTAGTAAAATTGTTAAGATCTAAATTTTGCTCTTAGAATCGTACCATTTTACGACCATCCCATAGCCTGCTCTGAGGATCTTACTTTTATTATTCATATTAATTTTACTCTCAATTTTCATCCCGGTGATTGATTTTATGCTTTGATATCAAAGTGACTTTTTTTTTTACTTTAGTTCTGAATTTAAGAACCTGTTGCACCTTATATATAATGTGTAGAAAAACAAAATATGCATGTTTGTGTAAAAAAAAAAATTGGTTTCATTGTGATGTTTTTATACTATATTGTACTAATCACTTTGCAAGTTTCCTAAACACACGAAATAATGCTTTCACTTATCAATATGTATAATTGATTTCATCTCTTATTCCAATTTGATGGGATTTTATGATCTTGACTCAGATCCTACAATCATAATCTTGCAAAGAGTATAACAATCCTACATAAAAATCTAGAATTTGATAACCTTACTTTTTAGGACTGATTACTTCTAGGCTGTTTCTACATTTTCTATGTATCCCTTCATAAATAGGCTACTACATTATCATAATTGTTTTTTCAATGAAATCATAAAAATACTTCATAGTGCCAAACTTATTATTCAATGAATATTTCAATCTGTATTTTGAAATTTATATAATTAAAAAATTACTCCCTCTGTCCCATTATTTCTGTCTCAAAACTTTTGGACACGTCGTCTAATGCATATGTTAATACTCCCTCTGTCCCATTATTTCTGTCTCAAAACTTTTGGACACGTCGTCTAATGCATATGTTAATACTCCCTCCGTCCCATTAAAAGTGGCCACTTTCTTTTGGACACGGGAATTTAGGTTGTGGTGTTTAGTAGTTAAAGTAGTATGAGTAAATTTGACTAATCAATCCATCTAATTTATAATGGTTACATTTGACTTTTAAACATATTTATTAATTAACTTTAACTTAATGTTATCATAATGATGTAGAAAGGGAAAAATAGTCAAGTGTGGTCTTGTTGGAATCGTCTAATCGTATAAGTTTAGAATATATATTTTATATAATTTTTATTTATATTCATTTTGAGATATTAATGGTTAAACATATATAGGGACTTTGTGCAGAAAGTACAATTGTCATTATTGTGGGATTTTTAATCATGTTTATGTTAATCTAATTTGCTTAAAAGGGAAAGTGGCCACTTTTAATGGGACACCCCAAAAAGGAATAGTGGCCACTTTTAATGGGACGGAGGGAGTATTTAATATCTTAAAATGTACATGTGTAAAAATTATGTAAAATATATATTCTAAAACTACATGATTAGACGAATCTAACAAGACCGAACTTGATTATATTTTTTTCGTATATAATTACGATAACATTAGGTCAAAGTTGATCAATAAATAGTGTCAAAAGTCAAAATGAAATGCTTTGAGTGGGACAGAGGGAGTACTAATTATATACTCCATTCGTTTCAAAATAAGTGTAATATAGGGGTTGGGGACTTACACTAGTGGTAAGTCCCCCAACTCCCAACCTATTGGTTGGGGGTTCGAATCCCCACCCGGTCCACTATCACTCTCCTTTGTTCCCTTTATAATTTGTGTGGCATGAGCTCCCACCACCCCTTTCCAGGCCTTCACGAGATTTAATGCAAGGAACAAAAGTGATTTAGTGAAAGTTTTATACTGAATGATAGAAACTAAAGCATCACGAAAAAATAAAGGAAAGAAATGCAAAAACATTAAAGAAAAGTAAAATACTGACAAAGTAAAAATAGACATTGTATAAAATATTGGGTAGTGTTGGAACTTTTTTTTACAGTATTGAATTTTTCTTTGAATTTTTCTATTTATACAAATTAAAGGTATACTTCTACGAAAAAGGCACCTTCTAGGAAAAGACGCGACCTAACTTAGCCTCCTCCCGCTTTTATTCAACTACGGTGCGGATATACCTTTTGCGAGGATAAAGATGTTTTTTCACTCGAATTGACGTCATCTTGAAGCGTTTTGGAATCGTTCTCCTCGGCTCGTGGTGCTCGGACAATTTAGATGCTCGGACTCACTATCTTCGGGCTACCCCTTTATTTAGATAGGTGACTTGCTCGGGATAACTTCCACGGGGTCTATGGGCTGGTCCTGGGTTGTCTTTCTCTGTCCAAGCCTCGTTATTGAGCCATATATGTGATTTGAGCCTGAAATCATTTTGGGCTTTACTAACACATTTTTTTATATGTTAACTAGGGGTGGGCATTTTTAGTCGGGTTTCGGGTACCCAACCCGAACCCGGCCTTTCGGGTTCGGGTTTTATCGGGTTTTAATATTAAAAACCCGATAGATCGGGTACCCGAACCCGACACTAATTAATCGGGTCGGATATCGGGTTTTAATTTACTACCCGATTGGGTATCGGGTACCCGATAATATATAGATATATAAATAAATTAGTATATTTATTGTCTAAATTCTAATAGTCCAAATTCCAATTATTCAGACTTTTCATCTTTTACTTCCCTAATCCCCATAAGCCATAACTCCCGGTCACCATTTACAAGTTACCACAATGCTTGAATAGGGTAAGCATTAACTTTCTTTTTTTTTTTTTAAAAAAAAATAGGTTCTCGGGACAACATGTCTAGTGTGATGAATCATTCAACAAGGAAAGAAACAAGGGACAATGTTTACAACATTGCATTCACTGGATCTCTTTTTCATCATACCGAGAAACCTTTTTATGACTGAACAAAGGGATATTCAGACACGTAGTACTCTCTTGCATTAACTTTTTTTTCTTAAAAAAAATATATTTCGGGTATCGGGTACCCGACCCGACTTAATCGGGTACCCGTTTTTGGCGGGTCGGGTTCGGGTAGTCATTTCCAAAACCCGATATTGTCGGGTACCCGAACCCGATAACCCGACCCGACGCCCACCCCTAAATTGTTAACAATAATACCAAAAAAGAAAGCTCAAACATAACTCGAGGGCAGGTGCGGGTACCAAATGCAGTTTGTTTGAGTGGAATAAGGCTCTGACAGTTTAAGCAAATGTTTTAAATTCGAAACTTTGTATATGCTGTGGGAGATATAGCCGTGCAAGACATGGACTCCCACTATCATTTCTCTCACTTCCGATCCTAAAAAAACAAAATAGGGGTATATTCGTTTCAGATTTTTATTGATTTTAAAAAGTTGGTTGATTTAGAAAGTCTATAAACTCTACGTAGAGTTGATTGATTTTGTACAGACTCTATGTAGAGTTTGACTGACATGACAAAATCCATAGAAATTTGGAGAGATTTTGCATAGTTATAATTTTTTAAAAAATTCCTTAAAATCAATGAAGAATTAACATCCATAGACTGTTATGCTTGGGATAGGTGAATGCAAGAGTTTAGTTTTGTTCTGCTTGGGATTTTGGCTGTGTATGTTGTAATGTGGAACAATGTTTTAGTTTTCCTCCTTTTGAATAAAATCTGTTTCCCCTCAAAAAAAAAAAAACATCCATAGACTGTTGAATACCTCAAAATTTTTAAAATCTGTATTGAATATCTCTATATTTTTAAAATTTTTTAAAAATCTAAATTGTATACCCCACGCTTCCAAACTCCAAAAAAAAAAAAAAAAAAAATCTGATAAGACTCTCTATACAATTCACCCCTTAATTTTGCAACCCTAATCACAGCTTCCTAAAGAATAACAGAAAACATTAGTGATATTTTGAAAAGGGATTTTCAATCTGGAGAAAAGCCCTAATAATTGAATTTGAAGAGGCTTACTCTCAAAATCGCAGCAGTGTTATCTGAAGAGGCAATCCTCACCGGCTGCGATGACGGCGGTCTCTGAACTGAGCGATGACATCGTGCGTCGAATGTCAGTCGGCGCGGTCTTCTCCGATTTCGTGAGTAGTTTACTTCTCAATTTTTATACCTTCTTTTTCTCAAGTTTTTGGTTTTGAATTCCATCCATCGTGAGAATGGTTAGAGCTTTAATATATACATAACTAGCATACTGGACACATACTCGGTTTCCCTTCGTTCCACAAAGCTGCTCCACTTTCAGTGCGCGCGCGTGTTTTTTTGTTTTTTTTTGTTTTTTTCCTGCTGAAATTCGTGCTCTATTTTACCTTTCTTCCCTCATCAGTAATAAGATAAGTACTATATTGAGGTAGTATTCTTTGTAAAGGTTAAATCCTTGGTAGGTTTTCTCGGTTGGGTGTTGGTGATGGATTGAAGTGCAACCTTCGGGTCGTGCTTTCATGAATTCGGTGATGTATTATAGTTGAAAATATTGCTGAGCTGTTTATTTGTGGAATTTGAAGCGTTGCCTTTTTAGCTCTAAAGAGTGTGTGCATTGTCAGGGCGGGAAAATTAATTCGCTTGATTTCCATAGGACGGATGATCTGTTGGTAACAGCAAGTGATGATGATTCTGTGAGATTCTATGATATTACCAGTGCTAAGTAAGGCCTTTTCCTAATTAGCTGTTAGATGTATGTTGCATTTGTTTTCGTCCTGCTCTTTTTTCAATTGAAGGCTTTTGTGACATTCAGATTGGTGAAGACAACACATCACCAGAAATACGGGGCTGACAAGATATGCTTCACTCACCATCCAAGTTGTGTTATTTGCTCATCTAAACGCAATTTTGAGTCTAGTGGAGGTGAATAGCAATGCTTTTATTTTATATGTTCTACCACATTACAAAACTAACTTCTTTTACAATATTCCCTTTTTCCTTGCTAGAATCCTTGAGATATTTGTCCATGTATGACAATAGGTGCCTTCGGTATTTTAAGGGCCACAAAGAGAGGTAATTGATCTGATTCTGAAATGAATTTAATCTTCAAGGCCATTAAACTGGAGACTGGAGTGTGACCTGATTAATGTGCTCTCTCTTGTTAGGTGTCAGAAAGATTGATACCGTTGTCTTATAATTTATTCTGACCTTTTTTTTCAGAGTGTTGTCCCTGTGCATGTCTCCTGTCAATGATGGCTTCATGTCCAGTTCTATAGACCACACTGTCCGAATATGGGATCTTCGTGTAAATTCATGCCAGGTTGGTTTCCATTGGTTTAAAGCCCATTTCTTTTTCCTTTCTCTTTCTCTTTCTCTCTCTTTTTTTGCGCTTGTAGTGCCTTGGGTAAATAAGTTAAATGTGCTTTAGTTGTGTTACATTTGGTTGAAAATATCTCTTATTTGCATTGCTTTTGAGTTAAGTTTTCTATATAAAATTGTTTTGGTGGACATATTTTCATCTTTAAATAACCAAGTTTTTCTTGTGAGGTAGTTGGCATCTTTTACGGGTGATTTATCCGAGTAAAATGTCTTTTTAATCTCAATGATTGAGTGTGTTATGTAGTAGTATGTGTATTTCTAGCTCTGCAGTTATTTTTACTTCGAAAGAACACATCAAATCTGATGTGTGCTCACTATTGTAGCTTTCAGGGAATTTTGCATCTGCGTGGTAGGCCTACTGTTGCTTATGATCAACAAGGCCTGGTTTTTGCTGTGGCAATGGAAGGTGGTGCAATCAAATTGTTTGACTCCAGATCATACGACAAGGTATTTGCTTTGTGAACAGGTTACATAATCGGTACCCCTATATATATTTTTTTTGCCATATTAATATTTCTCGTTGGTATAGGGTCCTTTTGATACCTTTTTAGTTGGTGGGGATACAGCTGAGGTGTGTGATATTAAGTTCAGTAATGATGGTAAATCAATGCTTTTGACGACATCTAAAAACAATGTGTATGTCCTTGATGCTTACCATGGAGATAAGGTGAGTCGTGTACTTAAAACAATATTTTCGAGACCAGCGTGAATTTTTGTTTTGACTTCTTAACTCTTACTATAATGCTTTGAGTCTCCCCTGTTGCAGAAATGCGGATTTAATATGGACTCCTCCCAAAATGCAACGATTGAGGCAACCTTTACACCTGATGGCCAATACGTTCTCTCAGGTGAACTTGCTGCTTCATTGCAAAATAGGCTTGTTATTATTGATTAGTTCAAAATGGAAATAGGCTTGTTTATTATTGTTTAGGTTAAGATCTCTATTTTGAGTTACTGTCTATCTCCTCTTATGGCATATTTAATACTACATCCGTCTCATTATAATTGTTACGGACCCACCTGATACATTTGTCATTATAATTGTTACGGACCCACCTGATACGTTTGTCAATACACATGTTTAACGGTTAATAACTTAAATTGTGTACAATAAAAAATTATAAAAATTTGATATTCTTAAACTACAATATTAGACGAATCTAACAAGATCTCACTTGACTATGTTTTTTCTTACATAACTTTGATAAAAATTTGAATCAAACTTAACAGTGGATAGTATCAAAATGTCAAACGTAACAACTTGACCGAGACGGAAGAAGTAGTAAGTATAATAAGAAGTAGTAGTCAGGTTGTTTTGTCTGGATAAATAATAAAACCCACTTGTCTCTTATGAAAGTTTTACCAATAAAGTCATAAAGTTGAGAATCAGAGTCACGGCCACCTATTTCACAATTCATTCTCGGATCGTTTTGGTTTCAACTTCTCCAATAACATACCTCAATTTTGATATATTAAATTCTTTTGTTCAAATGTGCTGATGTCCTCCTGCACCGCGAATAACCACGTTTTTCATGTTTTCCCTTTCCCACTGTTTATCGCCTAGTGGTTATCAGAGTTTCTTGAGTTCATTCTTTTTTTCCCCGGGATCATGCATTAATGGTTGGATTTGGTTGACTTTGGAATTGTTAGTGTTGGCATAGTGATTGAAATTGTGGTCAACATCGTTTCAGGTTCAGGGGATGGGAACATACACGCATGGAACATTCGCAATGAACCACCAAATAAGGTAAATATCACAGACGGCCCTTTCTTTGCATAAAAAATCCAAATCATAAACGATGGTAGTCAAATAAATTAAATGAGATATAAACTTCTGCCATAGGTGGCATCAATGGACAGCCACATAGGTGTGCCATCGTGCCTGAAATGGGCTCCCCGACGAGTGACGTTTGCTGCTGCTGCTGCTTCAGTACTAACACTATGGATTCCCAATGATGAAGCCAACAATCCTGACGCCAAACCCAAACCTGCTCCCGAACCCCCATCTCCCACTCCCTCTTGAAGGTTTCATCATAATTTTCCTTTCCTTTTCCCTATTTTCATGGGTGTTTCATACTCTCTCCCTCCATGCGTATAACTAGAAAGAAACAGACACGGAGGGAGCTAGGGAAGGAACATGGATCTAGGACGATTTTGTTTTATTTTATTTCTGCATCACGATTCCCTGCGTATTAACATTTGTAGTATTTGTTTCCTTTTTGACCTGTTTAATGTGTTGCTGACGGCAAGTTTACAAAGTTAATTGGGGCATCTTGGATCCGAGTTTTTACAAAACAAAGATTTATTCGATATAGGAATGAATGAACAACAGATGAAGGCACTTATTATTATTATTATTCAATCTCCTCTACAGCACACAAACACAACAAACAGCAATGGGAATACGAAGGCAGAGCTGCACACAATTAAACTTGCCTGCATGGAACATACTAATCAACAGGGAGATAAGCAATTAATTTATAAATATTATTATTAAACTCAGAGCAATCTGGGTCGTTCCTGCGGCTCTCCGTAGTACCTCTTGCCCTTCTCTCCAACGGCTTCCCCAGCGTCTCTTGCCATCTCCTGCATCCTTCCTTTTGCATAGCCCAACCCTCCGGTGGCCTGCCTGAACTTATTCACCACCCACGACAGCGACGACAGCCCCGTCAACCCGAACGCCCCCGATGTCAGTATCCCGGTGACTGCCCCGGCCAGGACCAGCACCGCCGGAACCAAAACAGGGCTGAATATAACAAACAGCGGCGTGGCGACCGCCAGGGCGATTAGGGTCCCAACAAGTATGACCCCAGCGAGGCCAAGGAGCGAGCCGCCGACTGGTAGGAGTGTGACGATGGCGAGGATTTGACCGGCGGAGGGGCCGCCGCCCTGGCTCCTGCCCTTGAAGTAAGGCTGGAGGACACCCTTGTCGTAGCGGGACTGCCCCTGGGAATGGACCTGGACCTGGTGGGGCTGACCGCGGTCGCGTGTATCCGCCATGGATTGATTAATGGGAAAAATGGGTACACTACTGGGAAGTGATGGCCGGGGGGCAGGTTAAGGGAAGGTTAAAAGGAAGGGGAAAAGAGTGCAACGTGGTGGAGTGCATGCGTGAGGCGCCTTGCATGCCATACAAGTTTCACTTTTGTGCTGCAACATTTGTCACGTCACATTTGATGTTGTTGTGTCACACTGTCTTCTTTTTCTGGAATTGGGCTTCATATGGGCTAAACCAAGTAGCCCAAAGTATTGGTAAAAATGGGCTTAATATGGACCCTTCCGGCCTTTTACTTCCTATTTCAAATTTTCCTGGTCCTGGTTGAAGACCTGCAAAAGACTTGTGTTAGAATTAAGGTTGTCAACAGTCTACACTAACCCACAAAATAAATGCAGAGGGGAGAGAGGAAAAAAAAGAAAAAGGAAAAAAAAAACCCAAACACAATTTAGAGTGAAAAATATTTAAGGACATGTTTGGCTAACAAACAGGTTAAGTAGCATAAAAAAAACTTGTAGTAATAATAGTATGCTCTAATGGCTACAAATGTGATTATAAATAAAAGGGGGAATTAATTGAAGGTAGAAAATGGATGAGGGGCGAGGGGACAGGAGTGGTAGAGCACAGGACAGCACAGGAGAGGGAAGGATCATTGCTGTGCAGAGGGTTGTTAACAGTTGTTTGAAAAAAAGAGCATATTTATGATCGTAGGCGCTGGCCAGTAGGAGGGGTGAGGCCAGGTTATCAAATCAATCAATCACTTCACAATTTTGGAATTGGGCTATGCTGTGGTGGGCCCAATGGGCTTGGTGGGCCACTGGGACTGATTTCTGGACGGTTGAGTTGGGCCCATCTTCTCTTGAGACTGATTGATATGACTTTTTATATTTCTTTTTATATTCTTCTTGGGTCCCTCCATTCATGACTATGATCCTTTTCATTTATTTTCTACAATTTTAAATTTTTTTAAAAGATAGCTGTGTTTGTGAATTGGACATTATTCATACAAACACTTTAACATAAAGTTTTATCAAACTTTTAGATATTTTTAAAAGATAGCTATGTTTGTGAAGTTTTATCAAACTTTAACATGAAGTTTTAACATGAAGCTATACATGTTACAATATAGCCAAGTAAGATCTTGTTAGATTCGTCTCGTCTTATAGTTTTAAATATCAAACTTTTAGAATTTTTTACTTGTACGAAATTTAAGTTATTAATAATTTAAAATGTGCATTGAACTGTGTGCTGGATGGATCCGTAGCCAAACAAAAAAACAGAGGAAGTACTATAAAATCAAATTGTCTGGTTGAATAAATTGTAAGAAGAACACTGTACTACTATTATTTTTAACAATAATATAATAATAATAAAAAAAGGAAATATTTTGACATCCAAAAAGAATAAATTGTTTGTTGGTCTTCATGACTGCTCATTAACATTAATTTAATTATTCCAAATCTGTGTGCCCCGATCGATTCTTTTATTTTTGTTTTAGTGTAGACTTTGTTTAGTTCACATCACATATAGTATATATTTGTTTACTGAGATATGGTGCCGTCACTTGAAGTATCCTATGATTGCCTTGAGCGGTTCGGTTCAACAAGACTATGGGCGTTGTCGCCTTGACATGCATGATTCATTAGGTGCGACGACGTGACAAAATAGTGAACAAAAGGCTCAACCGCATAGAGCTCTCCACTATAGTCGAAATTATGGTCTAATTTGCTCACATACATTGAAATTAGAATAAAAGCAGCCGGCGCAGCGCACCAGAACCCAAAGATGGTCAAGGGCTACTACGCCCATGCATGGGCGGTTACAATTAACGTGGGTCACTTGACTCCGCCATTTCTCTTTTACATGTGCCAAATTCGTGAATACCACCTACCTACGTCTATTTTATCTTGCAAGGAATATTGACTCCTCGAGTTGGCTGCTTTAATATATACTTTTATATATATATAGTATATTTTTTCTCAACAGCCAATTAAGACTAGGAAAAGGTAACAAAAAGAAAAATTTAAAAAAAGGGAGATGTGCTAGCACCGCGGAAACTACGTGCCAGCTGGCCAAAAGGGGCGCCAAAGTATCCGGAGGATACGCCCAAGTGATAAAGAACAATTCATCATCAACACCTATCTTAGCCAAACCGTCGGCCATTGCATTATTACCCTCGCGAAAGATGTGTTCAAAGTGGCACACCCGAAATTGGCGGCAAACCTCCTGGATATTTACTTAATTTCTTTTTTAAAAAATAAACTGTGATGATAATGTTGATGTTACAAACGTGTTACAATGTTTTATCCTCATAAACTAACATAAACATTTTAGTATAAACTAAACTCGAGACATACCCCATTTCTTGTGGCCAACCTCCGTATGATGGTGAGAATTAAGTGGAAGACTTCACATTCCAAGAATTTCTCGAATTAATTTTTATAGTGGATCGGGATCGGAGTTGAACGTGTTTGTTTCTATCATTAACGTGCGGTTGAGCTAATCAAATTTGTCATAACTGGCAATAATATTACAAGGCGGGTTAAGGTTGCTTTCCCGGTTGGGTTTTCCTTTGTGTGTAACTGTAAACATTTTAAATTGCACTACTGAATATAAATTGGAACAAGAAACATTGGGTTGTGACTTGCCATTGAGGTTCAATTCTATCAAAAGGGTCGGCAAAAATTGGACATGAACATTTCATCAGTGTATCTTCTTTGCAAAGTAAATTGTATTTCACATATCGCATCTTCTTTAATTACAAAATTGCATGTCTCACTCTTGACCACTGCACACAGCTTGTCTTGATATTCCAACTGCCATTCAATAATAGTAACATGCATGGTAGCGTACACAGACTGTTTTGCTTATTGCTTGCAAATTTTATGAAATTTCGACACAAAAATAATGTCTAATAAGGTATACATGCACGAAAGGGCAGTAGTAACCAGCAGCATAACAGTTCACGGTTCCAAAACCAAAATCATGACCATGAGTAATTGAACTAACAAAGTAGGGTTACACTTCCGGAATAAACTGAGAACTAACAATCTTAATTAAAACGATTGAGAAATAAATATTGTTACGGTAATAGGGTTAAAACTTTGAAAGTGCAGCGGGTTTGATTAAATCTGAGGATCGTTATTCAACGATTTCCTTAAAACAATATTGCCCGCGTATCGGTGCAATTGTTTCCCAGGATACAACAGATTAACGACGTCGAAGACAGAATGCTTGTATTTGTTGGATTTTTCGAATGAATTCTGATATGAAGCATGGAGACGTCCTTTTATAGATGGCAGAGGGTTATTTATAGAAGGCCGAGAGTTGTGTTGTTTCAATGAAACGATGAATACATAGCCATTCGTTTGAATACGCATCTTTCTGTTTGAGTTCAAAACTCTCTGCCAGCTTTCCGTTTGAATGCTGCTGCTTCCATTCAAATTCGAAGAAATAAATAAAAAAAATTAAAGCTCAAAGAGGCAAAAACAAATAAATAAAAAAAATTAAAGCTCAAAGAGGCAAAAACCGAGTTGATTAGGCCTGCGATGCCCAAGGCTTTTTCGGTCAGTTAGGCTTGGATTTGCAACCCCCCTGCGCGCACGTAGCCCATGGAGTATAATATTATTCATTTTTTCAAACCTCTATAAAGTGTATTCCTATATAAAGAGTGAAACTTTCCCTTTTCTATCCAATGTGGGATACATTTCCATTCACACCTTTAAAGAGCAATTTATTTCCAACAAATATAACATATATAAAAAAGAAGTCGATATAAATCGTCATAAAAACATTGAATCATTATTGTACTTCTACGGTAAAAAATTTACCCCCTCCAAAAGGCAAAAAAAAAAAAAAAAAAAAAAAAACAAAAAAAACACTATAAACCCACATCAATAACTTCAAACATTCATACATTAATTTGTTGTTCAATTTATTGTATGAAAACAAGCTTAATACTTGCATGCTTGACACTTTAATTCATTTGTAAGTAAATGACCACGTACGACTTCGATCCCTATAAATAGATGAAACTTGTAGTACTCATGTATCACAATGAAATAAAAGAAAAATTAATTTTAGTTCTACCACATTCTCACAATCATATCTATATATATATATATATATATATATATATATTGTTTTTTTTCAACAAAATAATAGTGTTTGTATTTTCTCTTAGCCGAGGAGTAATTAACAAATTCAATCAAATTGACCCAATCAAGATATGAATATAAGTCCCCCTCCACTAGCTAGCTAGGAAACACCGCAATGGTCTTTTTTGGGCCCCAAAGTCTCCAACTAATGAATAGACATCCATGCTTGAATTTGTTTTCTTCTATTTAGATGTTTGCAAAAACTGTCATTTCTTCTATAGCCACTTTTTTGAATTTCTTGTAGGGCTGTGGCCTAGTGGGGTTCCTTCAATTCCTTCATAATATTATTGATGCCTCTTACATTAATAATGTGACGCTTTTAATTTACTCTTTTTTTTTTTGGTCCACAAGGATTCAAGTGTTGTGTCCTAACTCCCAACTATTCCATCATGTATTCTACTTAGGACATGACTTTTTCTTTTCCTTCTTCTCTTTCAAGGACAAATTAAGTTGGATATATTGGTGTTTTGTTTTTCTTTGATTATTGAAACTTTCGAAAATATACTTCATGTTATAGGATTATTGCAAATTAAAGTTATAAAGTATGATGCATGCATGGTTGTCATAATCTTAAAAACGTTCCCATCATCTATCGATTAATATATGCTTCCTCCGTTTTTTTTAAAGGTTACACTTCTCATTTGCATGTATGCCAATGCACATTTACAACGATTGATAACTCAAATTCGGTACAAGCAAAAATTTTAAAAATTTGATATTTAAAAACTACAAGATGAGACGAATCCAACAAGATCTTACTTGGCTATATTTTGTCTTCAATAACTATAACAAAAATAGAAGTCAAAGTGCTACAATGTACAGTAAAAAAGTCAAAACGTAACCTTTAAAAAAATGGAGGGAGTATATATATATATGACACTATTAGAAAAACACACGAATTCGATTATTAATGAATTTTTGTCGTAAATTCGGTCGCAAAATTCTTTACTGACTGAATTTTAAGGCTTATTTTCTTTTCTTTTTTTTTTTTTTACTTTTTTATAAATTTTTTGATCGCTAAAATAAAAATTTGTTACGATAATATATATATATATATTAATTACGTACTTAGTTTTACTTTTCGATGAATAAGTTAGTTTATACAAAGGAGAAACTAATTAACGCAAAAATGAAAAACGGAAAAAGTAGGATGATAATGAAGGTCGAGGATTTGAGTTGAACACTCACTTACAAGTAAATGAAGTTAAAAAATTAACTTTTGTTAGGAATGCTTTCAACTGACAATAAATAATTGCATTCATAGTATATAAAAAGAAAATTCTAGCTAGGAAATGGGACTTGGTCCAATAGTCATATTTCCTGAATTCCAACCTTATGGTTGTAGGTTTGATTCCCGGGTTCGGTTATGGTGCAATCATGGAATCCGCAGCACATCAAGGCATCAATCATAGCCATTCAAAAGCATCCAACGGTTGTAGGTTAATAAGGGTATAATTATAATAACACAATAATAGTCCATTTTAATAACAAATCATTTCAGCGACAAGGCAAGTATTTTAGACATGTTATCATATCTAATATTTGGTAACTCTATATTTAGTATGTTATCATATTTATTATTTGGTAAATCATATCAAATATTTGGTAATCCATATCTAATATTTCAAATAATATCTTTTTATGATCAAAGATACATATCAAATTTATTAATAGATCATAAATATATTTCAGGGACCATAAGTAGAGGAATTCAGCGACCGTATCTAGCATAATTCGGCGATGGTACCAAGCAGAATTCAGCGACGCAACCAAGAATGATTCAGCGATGCTACCAAAAATAATTCTGTGATGCTACCAAAAATAATGAAGGGATGCTATCAAATATATTTCAGCGACCTCAAGTAGAGGAATTCAGCGATGGTACCAAGCAGAATTCAGCGACGCAACCAAGAATGATTCAGCGATGCTACCAAAAACAATTATGTGATGCTACCAAAAATAATGAAGGGATGCTATTAAATATATTTCAGCGACCTCAAGTAGAGGAATTCAGCGATGGTACCAAGCAGAATTCAGCGACACAATCAAGAATGATTCAGCGATGCTACCAAAAACAATTCTGTGATGCTACCAAAAATAATGAAGGGATGCTATCAAGAACATTTCAGCGACGTTCATTTCCGTTACATTTACTTTTACGCAAATTTACTATTTTAACCTTAAATTAATCTCAACCATCAATTTACAAAATGCATCAACGGTCTAGAAGCATCCGCAGCACATCATGTCGCGGCACCCTAACGGATCCCTTGATTCCCACCCACCCGACCACATATCCCTCCCCTTTATCCCCCCTCTTGTAATTTATATAACTTGAGCTTTCACACACTTTCGCCGACACATAAATATCAATATTTACTTAAAAATAAATTTAAAAAAATTCTACAATCTTTCCTAAGTGGGACACTTAACACAAAGTTAATATACTTGGGAATTACATAAATAGCAGTCAAACTTATAGCATCTTGTTTGGCTCCAGGGTATTTTATCTTATAAAGAATCAAATATAAAATTTTTAATGAATAAATAAAATTATGTTTATAAAAAACTGATTAATTACTACAATATATTATTATTACCTTAAAAAGAATGAAGATGAAGCAACTGTTTATAAAAAAATGAATTACTACAATAAATTATATATATATATACTAGCATACCCGCCCGCGCAATGCGCGGTAAGTAAACTTTATATATATTTTTTAAAATAACATAAGATTTCAAAAATTCAAATATGGTACGTATTACATAAAATTTGGTTCATGCGGGGTTGGAGACTTAATCAAGTGGTAACTCCCCGAACACTCAACCTATAGGTTGGGAGTTCGAATCCCCATCCAGCCCCCTATCCATTCCCTTTGTAATTGTGTGGCATGAGCTCCCACCACCCTTTCCAAGCCTTCAATGGCTTCTTCAAAAAAATTTGGTTCATGCTAATTTTCTGACCACATTATTGAGAAAAAATGTGATAAAATGATTTAACAACTTTGTCAATTAAGTTATTTTCCTAATATTGTTGCTTTATTAATTTAGTGGGTGTTTCTTTGTGCATTTTGAGCCGGATTATCTGATTATTGCGTTTGCTAGATGCAGAAATCAGTTAATTTTATTTGTGTACTAACTTCCAATAATCTATTATTTGCATTTTGAGGAAATGAAAACGCTATTTTCTTGTAGCTCCATTTTGGTGCCGCAAGAAAATTGCGTTTAGACAAAAATAGATTTTACCATATTATTGCCTTTTGAGGTAATGGAAAATGCAAATCCAAACAATTTTTAATGATTATCTGATTATTACGATTTGAAACAGCATAAGCTCATCCAAACACTTAATTTTCTACAGCATGTTTTGTTACAGCAATTATCTGTTTATCCGTTTTCTAAACGCTGCAGCACTTTTTAAAACGCACATCCAAACATCCTCTTAGCCCATAATCAATTTGATTTTACATTATTTAATTTATAATAATACATTTTTGCCTGATACGGATTATGTAATATATTTGATTTTATATTTTTAAATTTATAATTTCCTATATATAATTTTAACTTCATTTTATATTTTATATGTTAATTTATTATTATATATTACACTAATAATGCTACTGGACTACTTGACCAATGGCCTGCCTCCCGCACCTGGCGAGACGTCTTTGACCGATGTTCAGTTCATCATGTACTTTGCGATGGTAAAATGGTCGGGGATTGTCTAGCAAAATGTGGTGCATCTTAGAAGAATTCTACACTACTTGGACATTCCCCCAGACTTCACACACAGGGTGTTAGCGGCGGATTCTTCCGGCGTATGGTTCTCAAGAGGCTAAGTGTTAGCTCATTTTTTTCCTTTCTACTTTTTGGACACCTTTTTTTGTTGCTCTTTTTTCCCTTTATTTTCTTTTCAATTTGTTATTTGGCGTCAGCTTCCCAAAAAATAATAATAATCTTAGAACATTGTTCACATAAATATGGAGTGACTAATGCAAATCTAATCATGAATATATAATTATCATATTATACTATATTATACTTCTTCCGTTTCTTTCTAAGTGTTACACTTTCATTTTTTGGGTGTTTCATAATAAATGCTACATTACCATATATAGAATGCTTTTAAAGGTATAAAATTTCCACTAAAGTACTTTTGTTCCTTGCATTGAATCTCGTGTCATTTTCTTATGTTACACTTATTTTGAAATGAAGGGAGTATTATATTATATGTAGGGATGAAAACGGTACGGATATGATCGGATAGTATCGGATAAGAATATATATTATCCCACATTTTTTTTCTCAGATTCGGATCGAATATAGATATGCCGGATACAAATACATGTCGGATACAGATTCAATTGGATACAGATTATCGGATAATTTTTAAGCTTTTTTGAAAATTTGATATAAAAATTATCGAATAATTTATATTTTGTTATAATGATTGATAATTATTAACTAATAAATAATAATATGTTAATATATTCGTATATCCATATTTAAAATCTGGATAATATTCTATCAATTTTCGTATACGGTTAGATATTTTCGGATACGAATACGAATGCATATATTAAATTACAGATTCAAATTCGGATGCGAATATTGAAATATCTAGTTGGATAGTCGGATAAAGATTTGAATATAATCGGATATGGTATCCGATCGGTCTGATATTTACCGTACACTTTTAACCCCTAATTATAAGTATATATTACACAACTATATAGTACTATATTTATTCAATTAGACGAAGTTAAAAGATGTTGTATATCATAGTAGATCTTTTTAATTTATGTAGTGTTATTATACCTTTTATATTAATTAATAATTTCTTTAAAAGTACAGGATCAATATCTAACTTATATATATACTACCTCCGTTTTCATGAAAATGAAATATTTGGTGTTTTGACAATATTCATTATTCGGCTTTGATTCACGTTTATACAATAGTTATAGAAAGAAAAACATAGTCAAGTGAGATCTTATTAGAATCGTTTCATCTCGTAGTTTTATAATATCAAATTTTTATAATTTTTACTTATTTACAACGTGTGTTATTAACTGTTAAAAACATGCATCGGACTGCGTGCGCAGAGTGAATGTTGCACATTCATAAAAACAGAGGAAGTATATATCAATCATTCAAAATTAGATTGAGATCTTCTAAAATAATAACAAATCACTATGCTAAATAAAAAGTTGGGAAAAAATAAACAACTAATTTAAATTATTCTCTATCCAATTTATTAGATTATTCCCGATTTTCTCGAATTCAATTCAATAATGATTATTTTCTACTTTATAGTGAACTTAAATAAATTAAAAAATATATAAAAAATAAAAAAATGTATCCAAATCTATTAACAAAATGGAAAAAATACATAAATAAAAAATAAAGTGGAAACATCTCCAAATTTATTCTCTTCAGTTGTTTTCTTTCAAATTTCAAATAAAGACAAAAAAATAAACAATAACAAAATCAACATAAAATAGATTCATGATATATAAAAATTTTGAGTATAATACAAAGGATAATCATAAAAATAATTTGTAGAGTATGACTTCATTGCAATATTGAATTACAACATGTAATCCTGTAAAAGTCATTGGAAAACCATTAGAAAAATATATTTAACAGTATGTAAGAGAAAACAAAAAAACCACTAATATTCACATTTGAGTAAAAAAAAATCTTACGTGAAGAGTAAGACGAAGAATATATTGCAATATGAGAAAAATTAACCTGCAACAAAAGAAATATTAGGAGAGCATTGGCGTGGGAAACATTGTAATACACGAGAAGAAGAAATAAAAAAACATTGTTTAAATATAAAATCAATGTTGAGAAGACATAAACAAAGAATGAACAAATAAAATGTGAGGTGGTGAGAATTTCAAGACAACCATGATATTAGATAAATGAATGGAATATTTATAGAGAAATAGGAGGAGGTTTGGTGGAGAGATATATGCAAATATTGGAGGAATCAGGTTTGGTGGAGATATATATGCGAATATTTATAGAAAAATAGGTACGAATATGATTGGACTATATTTGTTTATATATATATATATTGATAATAGATAATAGATATATTAAAGAATTTATAGATATGAATATATAATATAATATATATATATGGTCTTTATCCAAATGAATTTTATGTTTTCAAATCTTATATTAATTAATATTGGATATTAATAAATATTTATGAATATTTCAATATAGAATATTAAAATTTTAGGATTAAACATTGTTGGATGAATTAAATGTGATTGTTGAAAAAAGGGGGTGGGGAAGTGGGGGGAAACTTGACTATATTATTTTTATATATATATAGATATATATTCCCTAGTTTCTTTTTCTGATGAATTTTGAAAATTGACGCTGCGCGATAAAGATAAGGGTGTCAATTTTAGGTTTCGGGTCGTGTTCGTGTCGGGTTGATCAGATTGTATAATATTTCAGGTCGAGTTCAAGTCGACCTAATTTGAGAAAAAACCCAAAATGACTAAACCCAAACCTGAAATTTTTCGTATCGTTCGGGTTCGCTTTTTCGGGTTATAGCCAAAATTGATAAAATTTAAGGTTTCGGGTCGTGTTCGTGTCAGGTTGAGCAGATGGAATAATATTTCAGGTCGGGTTTCAAGTCGACCTGATTTGGAAAAAACCAAAAATGACTAAACCCAAACCTAAAATTTTTCGTGTCGGTCGGGTTCGTTTTTTAGGTTTGTGTCCAAATTGACACCCCTAGATAAAGACAAGCAGTTCTGATACATATTATTACAATGTCTGAAATTATAATGAAGAAAATGACACATTTGTTAATGTTTTTCTGGTGCCTATTTAATTGGTGGTGTCACAAACAATTTATTTCATGTCATAAGTGAGATAACGAGTTCAACAAAGTGAGATAATATTTTAAAAAACTGAAACCTTAGTTTGGGATGAGGTAGGAGAAATAAAAACTCTTATATAAATAGTAGTACTTCGTATTAATTAATTAATCAAAAATCTCTGGGCTTAGAATTATAAAAAGGAGGGATTTGGGATAATTTAGCTACGTGGAATGGAAATATTCTGTAGGTTCACATGAAAGAAAAATCTTCTTTGGATTTTTTTACTGTTGCAGACAATGACAATGAAATACTCCATCCGTTCCGCAAATTGTGGCTCGTTTCTTTTGGTCACGGCAATTTATGTGGTGGGGTTTAATGGTTAATGTGATGTGGGTACTTGCGTTTAAAATTTTAATCAATTTTGATTTTCTTTATTATTTAGACAAAATATTATTGTAATGATTAATTAGAAAAAAATATTCAAATGTGGTCTTGTTAGAATCGTCTAGACGTCTAGATTTAGAATATACATATTTTATAAAATTTTTATTTGTACCAATTTTAAAATATAAAGAATTAAAGAAATGCAAGGGACTTTGTGTAGAAAAATAAAAGTGTATTGTGAGTTGTGCAGAATAGTAAAAGTGATTACTTTTAATGGGATTTAGAAACCATTAAGATTCTAATCATATTTAGAGTCTGTTTGTTTTGCCTTAATATTTTTCCTTTTGACTTTTGCTTCTTCCAAAAGCACTTTTGAATTTTTTTAGCTGTTTGTTTTGACTTTTTTTTAAAATAAAAGGAGAAGCAAAAGTTAAAATTCTACTTTTTTTCAAAGTAGGTAGAGGGTTACTTTTTTTAAAAGGAGAAGTCATTTAGTAATAAAAATACAAAAATAACCCTATTTAAAAAGGAAATAAAATTAATTATAAATATCCTTATAACATTTAATTATGTCCATTTTAGAAATTTCAATATATTAAAAGTCCTTCTACATACAATTCATCCAAACATGTTTCCGTTGAAAAGCAACTTTAATAATATCCATCCAAACAATTATTTGATCTGCTTTTACTTTTGAATTCTCCTTCTCCCTCATTCTTCTTCTTCTACTGACTTCTCCTTTTTTTCATAAGTCAAAACAAACAGGCCCTTATATTAATTAAATTTATCTAAAAAGGGAAAGTGGCCACAATTCATGGAACAACCCAAAGAGGAATACGAGGCACAATTCGTGGGATGGGTGGAATACTACTATATACTAATAGAAAAAGGGAATGGTTACGGTGCGGTGCGGACAACAATTTGTATGTACGGTGCGGTCGACGATCTCATCCGTTGGATTAAATCTAACGGCTATAAATTAAAAAAGGGTAAAATTGTCAAAAGAAAATGTGTAATGGTTTCTTCATTTACCATGTCGTTGAATATACATATTATGTCGTTGAGATATGCATAACATGTCGCTGAGATATGCATATATGTCGCTAAAATATAATATAGCATGTCGCTGAGAAGTACTATATCAAGTTGCTGAATTGTGTTGGTCTTGTCGCTGAAATGTGTAGGCTCCGTCGCTGAGATGTGCTAAAATGCATAGAACTATGTCGCTGAAATATACTCCCTCCGTCCCGCTTGAACTGTCTCATTTTGACTTTTGACACTGTTCATTGATCAACTTTGACCTAATGTGATCACAATTATATAAGAAAAAAATATAGTTAAGTTTGGTTTTATTAGATTCGTCTAATCATATAGTTTTACAATATACATTTTACATAATATTTACATTTGTACATTTTAAGATATTGCATGTTAAACAAATGCATTGGACGGCGTGTCCAAAGGTTTTGTGCCAGAAATAATGGGAAAGAGGGAGTATAAAATTGTGTCGCTGAAAAGAATACAATAATGTCGCTGAATTGCATAGGCTATGTCGTTGAATTGTATTGGTCATGTCGCTGAATTGTGAAGGCTCCGTCGCTGAGATGCGTTTCAAATCGCAATTAACTTTAAACGACTATAACTTCAAACATCGCTGAGATTAATACAATAATATCGCTGAATTATAAGGCCGCATCGCTGAATTGGATTGGCTCCATCCCTGAATTATGCATGCCACGTTGCTGAATTGTATAGCTTATATTGGGAATAAAACACACTATATCTAAAAAATAAAATTACAAAACTAACCCTACAAGTAACGAAGTGCCAGAACTTGGGCCTAAAATATTGGGGTTAACAAAAGCATCGTAACGAAGTGGACGCACAGTACCGCTCACTGGTGTGCGTTGTGTTGGTAATGAAGTGCCAGAACTTGTTTTTTTTTGGAACTTGACACCATTAGCTTTCATCGCTGCATTATATGAAGTACGTACGATATATAGCATCTCGTGGATCCTCAAATTAACCATAGAGAATTCTATGATATATATTATTACTCTCTTCGTCTCATAAAATGTATATATGTTGGCTGTTTGGCTCGGGTGTAGCCAAGGACCTTTTTCTCCTCAAGGGAGGCTACCGGAAAAGGATCAAACCGATTAAGGGTCCGGATTAACAATAATGCGCCCACAATTGACTGAATCTTCTTTGAATTGATCAAAAATAACAAGATACAACGGAGAATCTGCATGTTGTTAAGAAACAACGGCGGAATTCACCAAAAACAGGGAACCAAACTACCAGCTGCTAAGGAGCAACGGTGGATTTGGGAATGGTAACCGCTACAAACTAGGCTAGATTCTAAGGAAAACTGTAAAGGAAAGCTGTAAAGAAAGCAGTAAAGATAACAAGGAATTAAATTTGATAAAAGGAATTTGGGGGTTGGATTGATCTCCCTGATTTTGTGTGCGTCGACCCCTATTTATAGCCGGAGCTGGAGTAACCGCTCTCCGGCTAATCCTTCTGAGCCGAATTCTTTCTCTCTTCATTTCGGTTGTTTTGGTTTCGGCTGTTCCTTCCTATTTCGGCCGAAATCTCTATCAGTCTCGGTACCCTCCCTTCGGTTTACTATATACTTTCGGCCTTACTGATCTTGAGCCCATCTTCTTTTTGGACTTCCTCTTTCTTCCGGCCCATGTCTTATGGCCCAATAGCTCTTCGCGGCCCATTATTTCATATGGCCCCAACAGATGCCCTCCTTACTTGGGCGAATTTCTTTCATATAAGAAGGAGCCCAAGTAATCTCTCTTTCTTCTTCCTTTTGGCGGTTATTTTCTTCTTCTCGAGGATACTCTCCATCACTCCCTTATTTACGTAGCCTACCACGTATTTTGGCGGTAGACGCCTTTCTGCTTCTGCCAGCCGTCAGCAATGCTCCCTCTATCATAAACGTTTGATCTCTTTCAAGGTTTGGAAGTTTGCTGTTCGTCCGGGGTCCGTTACCTCCCGCTTTCAGTCTTGGTGGGACGGTGTTGCTGGTGCCTTTTTTAGTGCCAACCTTGATTCGGTTCTGCGGAGGGGTGGTTTCTCTCCTATTCTGGCATTCTCTTCTATCCCTTCATCATCTCCGGGTTCCACTCCTCAGCGCATTCTCGGTTCGTCTTCCGCTTCTCGCCCAGGTATGTTTCTTTTCTTTCCCTCTCTTTTTTGATCGTTGCTTGTTCCCTTTTTTTTTTGTGTATCACTTATCCGATTTCTTCAGATGTTCCTCGCTCCTCTACTTCGGAACCTGGTCGAAAAAGGCCTGCTTCGCCTTCGGCCTCTCTCATCGACTTTCTCCCTCCTACTCAGACCAAAAGGCGTTCATCTCATTCACCGCTTGGCAGAATCCCTGCCTCCCTTTTTGCGGTTTGTTACACTACTCTTTTCCTTTTCCAGGCTCCTTTCTTTCGACTAATTTCTTTTTCTTATTCTTGCCAGGTCCCACCTGTTTTGCCACAACCCGATGTTCCTCCACTTCCAACTGTGGTCTCGGCCCCTCCTGTAGCCGAAATTCGTACATCGGCCAGTACCAGTAATTTGGCTGTTTATGCTGGTCCTTCTTCTGTTAATCTTCGGGGTTTGTTTGAAAGTTCTACTCCGGCCGACCCTTCCGTCCCTCTTTCGATCGATCGTCCTCAACCTATTATGGATTCTGTCACACCCTCGTCTTCGGTTATTCCGAAACCGACTGGCCCCACCTCTAGTGGTATGACTGCTGATGAAGCCCCTGCCGATCAAGTCCCTTTATCGCCATTTCCTGATCGGCACGTTTTGGACGATTTCTTTTCTCCTGCTTCTCTGGTTTCTCGTCCGTCGGATCTTTCTACTCACCTTGGCGATTGTTTGGCCAAGCTGTGTAATCTAATCGGCCGGCAATCTGACGTGGAATTCGTCAACCCCAAACCGATCCTTATTCTCTTGTCTCATCTTGAGCAACAATTTCATGACAAGATGGTATCTCTGAATCTGAATAGCACTCTTCAGATGATTACGAAGTCTGTCCTCTCAATGGATCAGGAACTCATGGCTCATTTAAAAATGCGGCATAAACTTGCCGCCGAACGTGAGGCTGCAGCTTCTTCACGAGCCATCTTCGACAATTATTCTGCAGACTATCGGGCTCAGATGAATAAGTTGTCCGAAGTGGAATCTCAGGAACTCAAACAGTCCGAGGACCTTTCTTTGATTCGGTCTGAGATAGCCAAGCTTCAACGACAAGAGAAGGATCTGGAATTAATTTTGGCTCAAACTAAGCGAAAATCGGCCGATCTGAAACAATCGATCAAAACCCTTCGTCAATCGGCCGAAGCTCCCAGGGCCAAAATCTTGGATGGAGGATGCTTCTTATCTGGCCATGCGGATCAGTTTCAACGATTTCATTCTTGGTACCTTCCAAGAAAAATGGGCCGAAACCCAGTCTTTAGTTGGTCAACTGGATTCGGCCATCAAAAGCCTTGCTGGGCAAAGTGTTGTTCACGTCTCTTCTCCACATGTCTTATTTCCTTTGGATCCTTCCGAGATAGAGTCCTCCCCTTCGGGCGATAACCCACCTTTGCCAACTATTCCTTCAGGTACTCTGTTCCCTTTCATTTCCTGTTGTGATTTTTCTTTTATGCTCTCTTACTTATTATTCACCCTTTTCCTTTTTCTCTCCTAGGGAAAACTGGTGCTTCCTGTGGTGCTGGTTCATCCACCGTTCACCTCCCACCTGGTGAAGTTGTTGGCCCTTCTTCTTCAGCAAGTCCGAATCTGATGACATCTTCGGTTAATCCTGCTACCGCTACTTCGCGAGGCTTGGATGATGCTGTTCCTTTTGATGACCAGGAAAACCACTAATTTGTTTTTGTATATCAATTCTGTGTTTTGACTTGTCTTTTGTCAAGTGTAAATTTCGGTCACTCTTTTTCTCTTGACAGCTGTAATCGGCCTTTTTTAGACTATGTTGGCCGATACATTGTACTTGGACTCGTATCTTTTGTATCTTCTGTAATGCGATTCGTATCCCGTTAATTCCACTGTTTTCGGTCTCCTTTATTGCTGATTTCTGAATATTAGCAGCTTTTTCCGGGAATCAGCTGTAACGTTTTCCCATAAATAACATTTACTATTGACCGTTTCTTCCGCCGAGCACTTATCTCTTCCTATAAATACCCGGCATTGTTGACACTTATCTATCACTTCCTTTTTCTCTTTTTTCTATAACAATATGGATCTCCCTTTTTCCTTGCTCAACTTCCTGTCTCCAGTTCCTCCATGGTCTTTGGCAAGTATTCTTGTGCAAGGATTTCCAGACGTGGTACGAAAATCTTTCGCTTGTGCAACACGAGTTCAACTAATGCCCCTTTCACCATGTTCGTGTGGACGAGGACCTTTATCCGTTATTCCAAATGAAGGTCTCGACGGCTATGCTGGTGTGCCCCTTTTCGACTTTGCGGTTGCATATCCTGTCGGACCTTTTCTAATGGGGAACCCACTTCTTTTTGTGGTTTCCCCATTCCCTTTTCCCTTCTACCACCATTGGTGACTTCCTTGCTGCACTTCTCATCTTCTCGTCTGAGATGGTGCGGAGGCTGTACCTGAGGCTTGGTGGTTGGGTCAATCGGCGGCGCTGCTGTTCTGAAATCAGTGGTCTCGCCTTCGCCGATATCTCTAGGCGGCACTTGTACAAGGCTGGGAATCCTCCCACTTCCTTTCGTTAGGACCTTTCCCTTGTATATGCCTGCTTAGTATAGGACGTTTCCCTTGTATATTGTAATTTCGGGCTATCGACGCCGTTTTCGGCCGAAGTAGCACCCTTTTTGTACTTATTCGTTCGTGCAATAAAATCTTTACTTTTCCGCATCACTTAATGTTTAATCCCATGCTGATGAATAATATTTCTTCATGTATCTTGCATTCACTGGATTTGACATCTGCTCACCATTTTCGTCCACCAAAATGTACGCTCCATTCGGTAATTTCGTATGAACAATAAATGGTCCCTCCCAATTGGGACTCCACTTACCTAATCGGCCATCCTTCTGCTTAGGTGGCCATATAACTTTCCAAACTAAGTCTCCAACTTCAAACCGCTTAAGACGAATTCGCTTATTGTACCAATCGGCCACAATATCTTTATTTTTCTGTAAATTTTCAAAGGCTTGCACCCGATTGGAATTAATCTCCAATAACTCATCTTTCATCGCACAATCATACTGTTCGGCCGACATTGAATCCGCCTGGCTTGTTCTCAAAGTCGGCACTGTTATTTCGGCTGGCAACACTGCATCCATTCCATAAGTCAGCCGAAATGGTGTAAACCCAGTAGCTGAAGTTTTAGCATTTCGATAAGCCCACAATGCTTCAGATAACTTCTCGTGCCATTTTCTTGGTTGATCTTCGATCATTTTCTTTATAATTCCTATTAGCTGTTTGTTTGTGGCCTCTGCTTGTCCATTTCCTTGCGGGTAATATGGTGACGAATGCACAATTTTTATCCCGTATTCGTCTGCAAAGGCCTTGACCTTTTCTCCCACGAATACAGTTCCTCTATCTGTTAGAATCGTCTGTGGGATCCCGAATCTATAAATCAACTGTCTCTTGATAAAATCGATCACCTCCTCTTGTGAAATACTGACGTACGCCTGAGCTTCAGCCCATTTCGTGAAATAATCTGTTGCCACTAGCACGAACTCATGTCTTTTCGACGAAGAGGGATGAACTTTTCCTATGATGTCCATGGCCCATCCTCTGAATGGCCATGGTTTGATCATTATGTGTAATTCTTCGGCCGGTAATTTCTGAATCGGCCCATGTTTTTGACATTCGCTACATCCTCTTGCATATTTTTCACAATCAGGACCCATATTCGGCCAATAATATCCTAACCGAATAATACTCCACTTCATCGATTTTCCTGCCCGATGTGCACCACATATTCCTTCATGAACCTCTCCCATTACCCTTCTGGCGTCTTCTTCTCCGACACATCTGAGCAATACTCCATCAATAGCACGCTTGAATAATAATCCTCCTATTATGACGTAGTCCATCGCTTTCCGTTTTTCGGCTGGATTAGCCTCCGAAGGATCTTCTAATGTCTGTGCTATCTTTTTTATCCATTCGGCCTTCTCTGTTTCGGCCAAATGTACTTCCACATTTCCTGCTATCGGCATCAACCGATATTTAGCTGCATGCTGAGCCAATTCATTGGCCACTTCGTTCTTTTCTCTCGGGATATATTCAATGTATACCTCATCGAACTCTTCCAACAAATTGACCGCTTCTTCGTACAATCTAATCAACTGAGAACTCTTAACCGAAAAATTGCCTAATAATTGCTGAACAACTACTTGCGAGTCTCCTCTGATAATGATTGCTCTGACTCCTTCTTTTATCAACCGTTGTAATCCCGAAATCAACGCTTTATATTCAGCTTGGTTATTCGTATATGACTCTGGCAGTTGCACGAAATATTTGTATACCTTGCCCTCCGGTGTTTGTAGGGTAAATCCTGCTCCAACTCCTGAAGCGGCTTTAGAACCATCAAATGTCATTACCCATGGTTGCAAGTATACAATTCCTATCTCACCAACTTCTTTCGGCCGATCTTGATGATCGATGTCATCGGTTATCGGGTGTATCACATGATCGGCCAGAAAATTGGCTACAATCTGTCCTTTCATAGCCCTCAAAGGTTGATATCTCAAATCGTATGCATTTAACTTCATGGCCCATTTGGCCATTCTTCGGCTACTGACCAGGTCATTCATCATAATTTTAACTATGTCAATCAAAGCTACCACTATCACTTGCCTCGGTTGGATATAATATTCTAATTTCTGGCATGCATGATAAAGACTTAAACATAGTTTATGAATCGGCGAGTACCTTACTTCGGCGTCCCTTAGGATTCGGCTAAGATAGTAAATCGCCCGATCCCTTTCTTCATCGTCTTCTTGCGCCAGTAATGCTCCAATAGATTCTTCGGCCGCTGCTATATACAACTTCAATGGCCGTCCTAAAATTGGAGGAACCAACACAGGTGGATTCATCAAATCTTGTTTCAACTGTTCGAAAGTTTTTTGTTGGTCGATTCCCCATTTGAACTCCTCTTCCTTCTTCAACCTCAATAAATCGGTTAGTGGTTTCGACTTTCCAGCCGCATTTGCCAAGAATCGTCTCAGGAAACCGATCTTTCCAAGAAACTTCTGTAGACTCTTCCTATCATGTGGAGGTTTGGCTTCTTGGATAGCCCTGGTCTTGTTCGCATCAACTTCTATTCCTTTGTTATGTACCAGGAACCCAAGAAAATTTCCTGCCTGTACTCCGAAAGCACACTTGGCTGGATTCATCTTGACTCCATGCAGCCTCATCCTTATGAACACCTTCCGCAAATCGTCCAAGTGACTTTCGATATCTTTGGATCTGACCATGACGTCGTCGATATAAACCTCGACACAATCCCCTATGAGGTCATGGAAAACGTAGTTCATGGCTCTCTGGTACGTAGCTCCTGCATTCTTCAGTCCGAATGGCATCACCACCCATTCGTATATCCCTATGGCACCAGGGCACCGAAATGCAGTCTTGTGAATGTCTTCTTCGGCCATAAAAATTTGGTTGTATCCTGAATATCCATCCATGAAGGATAGCATTCCCTGTTTTGCGGCCGAATCAATCAACAAGTCAACAATAGGCATCATATACTCATCTTTTGGAGTGGCTATATTAAGATTCCTGAAATCAATACAAACTCTCAATTTTCCATTCTTCTTTATTACAGGAACAATATTTGATAGCCATTCTACATATTTAGCTGGCCTAACAAACCCGGCCGCTAACAATTTCTCTATTTCTTCTTTTATTTTTGGGACTAATTCGGGCGCTGCCCTCCTGGCCGGCTGTTTATGCGGCTTGAACCCTTCTTTAATAGGCAGTCTGTGCTCTACAATCGATCGCTCCAATCCTGGCATCTCTGTGTAGTCCCATGCGAAACAATCCTTGAATTCGACTAGAACCTCCTTGAATCGGCTTGTCATCTGCTGATCAAGATTTGCACTCAACGGAATCTCCCTCGGGTGTTCGTCTGTACCAACATTGACCATTTTCAAGGGGTCTTGAGCTTTGAAATCCGGCGTTCGCTTTGGTATTGTGTCTATTAAGTCGCTCCATCCTGCTTTGTCGTCTGAAACTCCGAGTTCGGCCGATTCGAACTCGATCGCTTGATTCGGTTGTGCATCCATCATTTACTTTCATCTTCGACTGGCCGTTCATCGGCCTGATATCTGATCTCAAACCCCAAATCTGTCCAATCACACTCGATCACCTGCGGGTACCGATTCCCTACCACTGCTAGGAATGGTTGTATGGGTTCTTCATATAACACCGCATCAATTCGACCGGCTGAGCTGACTGGAAACGGAGGTTGATCCCCATCTACTTCTTCCACTGTGCCATCCTTTTGTTCTTTAGCCGATCCTGTCCTTCTTTCGGCTTCCTCTCTTCTTTCGATTCGGACTTCAAACGAGCCGAAAATACCCTATTAAGTATTCTTCCTCCCGAGAACGAACAGTCATCAGGGAAGTCCTCTTCCATATGCATCATATCATACTCCTCCTGCTCAGAAACAGCAGCTGCTTTAAGCCGTTGCATTCTTCGTTTGAAAGTACGATATGATCCCTTTCCTTTCGGGACTTTTCTCTCCTCTGCCCTCCAGGCTGAATGGTCAGACCGGCTTTGGCCGAAATGCCTTCTTTCTAGAGAGTTTTGGACCCATCGGCCTACATGAGTATTTGCTGGTGTGTAACACCCCGATTTAATTAACTCATAATTAATTTAATTTAGTTATGGTTAATTAACAAAAGACTTGGTATGTGGATTATTTTGTAGGGAATGAAGATTTAAGTGGGGGAATAAGTGAGTTCAACTCACTAGATAATAAGAGTCAAGTGCTCAAATGGGTGCAATGTGGTCTAGACAAGTGGTGTAACCCTTTTAACCCACATTCCGACCCGACCCGAGACCTATGACCCGACCCGGATCCATTTTTGACCCTTCAAAAATCTGATTTGGGCATTGGGAAACCCATTTCTTCATCCTCATCTTTCCATTCCCGTCACTCCCTCTCGGTGAAGATAGGGTTCTTCAAATCGGAGGAGAAGTTGTGATTTCTAGCTCAAATCACTTGGGGTTTTGGTCAAGATAGTTGGGGTAAGTGTTTCTCTTGTATCTTCCTTGCTTTTTCTTGTGTTTGGAAGTGATTTTGGGGGCTGTTTTTGAAGTGACGAGAATTGGGTGTTTGTAGAAATTCTTGCTTTTGGTGTTGAATCGAAGCTTGGATTCTTGTTTGGAAGCTGAATAAGTGTTGAAGGAAGCTAAGGTTAGTACTTGAGACCATTTTGGTGTTGATGATTTCAGTTTTAGAGCTTCAAATGGTTTCATGATGAAGAAATCATGTTCTTGGATGAATTTTGATGTTTGGAGCTTGATTTCTTGTTATGTAGCTTGGTATTGGTGTTTGGAGGCGTTGGGGAGCTGTATTGGAAGAGTTTGGACCACCTCAATACCAGGCAAGGGTAGAGATAGGCCTAAATGGGGGCATAATCGGTGGAATGGCCGGAAACCGCCATTTCCATCGTTTCTGGTGTGTCGGCGCGCACTTGGCGCGCCCTTTAGCCAAACAGCGCGCGAGCAGCGCGCGAGAAGAACGTCAACGACGTCCTTGTCAGGACGGCGCGGGGTTGGCGCGGTTTTCTCAAGAAAACCGCGCGGGGAGCGCGCCAACCCCCCTGTCCGCGCGATTCGTTCGCTCGTTTTTCCGATTCTTCGTCCTTCGTGTTTCCTTAGTTCTTCTTATGCTTCTAGCATGCCATAACTATCATTATGCTCACAATCTTTGAACTTAGTTGCGATTAGCGGTGATCTACTATGCCTTAGTTAAGATCGAGACTTGTTTCGCTTCTATGACGATTTGTGTTGATGCCGATATGTGGGACTTGGCACACCCCGGATTATACTTAACTCGAGATGGATTGTCTATTTGGTCCTGATGCGTTGATTTACGTATGGACATGTGATTGAATTGAATGTGAATATCTGTGATGATATGTTGAGACTGAAAAATAATGCCACGACGGTAGGACACGCTATGCTTACGAGTCGGTATCCGCCTGGGCATAGTGGGGTCTCTACCCAGAAGCATTTGGCTAGAAAGGGCTCATGACCCTTAGCCTGACCCGCTTGCCGTAAGCCACGATCTCAGCTGTTAGTGTCCGCGGCGGGGGCACTGTGGGTATATCTCTCGACCATTAAGGGGAGTGGACCCTTATATGGGAGGGAATACCGACCATGGTACCTAGGTGCGCGCTAGGCATGCTTATGTGTTGCATTTAGGGTAGATAGACATCCTAGGTCATAACATTTCATCTCATCATCCATCATTCATCTTATTTGCAGTGGTTGAAGCACCGGTATGGGACGGTGTGATGTTTACTTATTTGCACTGTTCAAATTTTATGTTATGCCTAACAAATGTTAAAAACGGAATATATATCTCCACATATATTTATAAATATACTTCTAGGGAATCAAGAATTATTCTTGTTTCCCCTTATGCCGATTCTTCTATTCTTGCTCAGTACCTTGTACTGACCCTTGCTATGTTTTTATGTATAGATATTCCCGGGGAGGACGCAGAGCCTGAGCACGATGTGGGGTTTGGGGATGAGTGATCTACCTAGAGATGCATTTGCATGTTGTGGACTTATGTGCTTGTCTTGAATAATATGCTATGACTCTATTACCTTGTCTCGTACTGCTTGTGATACTGATCGGTACACTATGTTCTGTCTCGTGTGTTACTTAATATCTCTGACAGGTTGAGATGAGACTGTTATGTCGCATGAATAAGGCTTGTAAGCCGGACGTCTGTTATGATGTGAGGTTTCCTTTCTGGATTTGTATTATGATTCATTGGCTTCCTGTTTACTTGGCTACGTGTTATTGACCTTAAATTGATTGGCCAACAGTTTAAGAGAGGTAACACGGCAGTGACGTCACAGAAATTTGGTTTTAAATTTTTGGGGCGTTACAGGTTGGTATCAGAGCCATGTCTGCTCGTATGTGCTTAGAATTCTAACACAAGCATGTGGTGAGATGTGTGGGGGAAAGCATATAGTGTAGGAATTACATCTGGTTCTGCTTATATTCTTGTTAATTGCATTGTTTCTGGTTATCTGCGTCCCCTATAGGGTGGATTGTGGTTTGTGAGTCAAACCAGGATCAATCCTTGGGGATATTCCGGGAATTCTATACTTAATAATTGTTGTTCGGTAGAGAATTATTCTTATTTATCGAATATCACTGAATATCTCGTTACGGTATGAATATAGGATGCCGCCGCGCAGGGGTGGAGAGCCCAGGAAGAGGGGAAGGCCTCGTAGGAATCAGGGGCCAGCTATTGGGGGTCGTGGACAGTACCATGAGGATGGTGGACTTGGCGATGATCACGTGGAAAATGTTCCAATTGAGGAACCTGTAGGGGTGGAGGATGACTTGAACTATGAGGACGAACCAGTGCCACCACCACCACCGCCACCTGTGCAGATGCCCATTGACCCTCAGTTTATGCAATATATGTTTAATGCTATGAATGGGATGTATCAGGGGCAGGCGAATCAACCTGCGCAACCACCACCCAGAACCGTGGATTACGTGCATCTAGCAAGGCATTATCAACCGCCGGTCTTTAGTGGAGGAGTAGACCCGGTTGCTCTGACTGATTGGATTTATCATTTGGAGGAGATCTTCGAGAATATAGACTGCCCAGAGGATTGGAAGGTCAGGGTGGGACGGCAGTATCTTACTGGACCAGCTCTCCATTGGTGGAGATCGTGCAAGAGTGAGCTTATGGCGAGACCCAATTTTTCATGGGAAGTTTTCTGTCATGCTTTGAGATCCCACTTTTACACTACACAGATGATGAATGTTAAAAAGAGGGAATTTCTCAACCTAGAGCAAGCAGGAAATATGACAGTGTCTGAGTACTATGGTCGTTTTGTGGAACTCATGTCATACGTACCAATGCTAGTTGCTGATGAGGAAGATAAGGTTTCGAGGTTTGTGGATGGATTGAAGGCTGAGATGCCGAAATTCAGTTTTGTTCTTTAGCCGATCCTGTCCTTCTTTCGGCTTCCTCTCTTCTTTCGATTCGGACTTCAAACGAGCCGAAAATACCCTATTAAGTATTCTTCCTCCCGAGAACGAACAGTCATCAGGGAAGTCCTCTTCCATATGCATCATATCATACTCCTCCTGCTCAGAAACAGCAGCTGCTTTAAGCCGTTGCATTCTTCGTTTGAAAGTACGATATGATCCCTTTCCTTTCGGGACTTTTCTCTCCTCTGCCCTCCAGGCTGAATGGTCAGACCGGCTTTGGCCGAAATGCCTTCTTTCTAGAGAGTTTTGGACCCATCGGCCTACATGAGTATTTGCTGGTGTGTAACACCCCGATTTAATTAACTCATAATTAATTTAATTTAGTTATGGTTAATTAACAAAAGACTTGGTATGTGGATTATTTTGTAGGGAATGAAGATTTAAGTGGGGGAATAAGTGAGTTCAACTCACTAGATAATAAGAGTCAAGTGCTCAAATGGGTGCAATGTGGTCTAGACAAGTGGTGTAACCCTTTTAACCCACATTCCGACCCGACCCGAGACCTATGACCCGACCCGGATCCATTTTTGACCCTTCAAAAATCTGATTTGGGCATTGGGAAACCCATTTCTTCATCCTCATCTTTCCATTCCCGTCACTCCCTCTCGGTGAAGATAGGGTTCTTCAAATCGGAGGAGAAGTTGTGATTTCTAGCTCAAATCACTTGGGGTTTTGGTCAAGATAGTTGGGGTAAGTGTTTCTCTTGTATCTTCCTTGCTTTTTCTTGTGTTTGGAAGTGATTTTGGGGGCTGTTTTTGAAGTGACGAGAATTGGGTGTTTGTAGAAATTCTTGCTTTTGGTGTTGAATCGAAGCTTGGATTCTTGTTTGGAAGCTGAATAAGTGTTGAAGGAAGCTAAGGTTAGTACTTGAGACCATTTTGGTGTTGATGATTTCAGTTTTAGAGCTTCAAATGGTTTCATGATGAAGAAATCATGTTCTTGGATGAATTTTGATGTTTGGAGCTTGATTTCTTGTTATGTAGCTTGGTATTGGTGTTTGGAGGCGTTGGGGAGCTGTATTGGAAGAGTTTGGACCACCTCAATACCAGGCAAGGGTAGAGATAGGCCTAAATGGGGGCATAATCGGTGGAATGGCCGGAAACCGCCATTTCCATCGTTTCTGGTGTGTCGGCGCGCACTTGGCGCGCCCTTTAGCCAAACAGCGCGCGAGCAGCGCGCGAGAAGAACGTCAACGACGTCCTTGTCAGGACGGCGCGGGGTTGGCGCGGTTTTCTCAAGAAAACCGCGCGGGGAGCGCGCCAACCCCCCTGTCCGCGCGATTCGTTCGCTCGTTTTTCCGATTCTTCGTCCTTCGTGTTTCCTTAGTTCTTCTTATGCTTCTAGCATGCCATAACTATCATTATGCTCACAATCTTTGAACTTAGTTGCGATTAGCGGTGATCTACTATGCCTTAGTTAAGATCGAGACTTGTTTCGCTTCTATGACGATATGTGTTGATGCCGATATGTGGGACTTGGCACACCCCGGATTATACTTAACTCGAGATGGATTGTCTATTTGGTCCTGATGCGTTGATTTACGTATGGACATGTGATTGAATTGAATGTGAATATCTGTGATGATATGTTGAGACTGAAAAATAATGCCACGACGGTAGGACACGCTATGCTTACGAGTCGGTATCCGCCTGGGCATAGTGGGGTCTCTACCCAGAAGCATTTGGCTAGAAAGGGCTCATGACCCTTAGCCTGACCCGCTTGCCGTAAGCCACGATCTCAGCTGTTAGTGTCCGCGGCGGGGGCACTGTGGGTATATCTCTCGACCATTAAGGGGAGTGGACCCTTATATGGGAGGGAATACCGACCATGGTACCTAGGTGCGCGCTAGGCATGCTTATGTGTTGCATTTAGGGTAGATAGACATCCTAGGTCATAACATTTCATCTCATCATCCATCATTCATCTTATTTGCAGTGGTTGAAGCACTGGTATGGGACGGTGTGATGTTTACTTATTTGCACTGTTCAAATTTTATGTTATGCCTAACAAATGTTAAAAACGGAATATATATCTCCACATATATTTATAAATATACTTCTAGGGAATCAAGAATTATTCTTGTTTCCCCTTATGCCGATTCTTCTATTCTTGCTCAGTACCTTGTACTGACCCTTGCTATGTTTTTATGTATAGATATTCCCGGGGAGGACGCAGAGCCTGAGCACGATGTGGGGTTTGGGGATGAGTGATCTACCTAGAGATGCATTTGCATGTTGTGGACTTATGTGCTTGTCTTGAATAATATGCTATGACTCTATTACCTTGTCTCGTACTGCTTGTGATACTGATCGGTACACTATGTTCTGTCTCGTGTGTTACTTAATATCTCTGACAGGTTGAGATGAGACTGTTATGTCGCATGAATAAGGCTTGTAAGCCGGACGTCTGTTATGATGTGAGGTTTCCTTTCTGGATTTGTATTATGATTCATTGGCTTCCTGTTTACTTGGCTACGTGTTATTGACCTTAAATTGATTGGCCAACAGTTTAAGAGAGGTAACACGGCAGTGACGTCACAGAAATTTGGTTTTAAATTTTTGGGGCGTTACATGGTGGCCTTCTGAGCTTCTTCATTTCGGGACTAACAGCTTCTTCAGGGACTGTGATCTGTATCATAGTCTTTCCATTCTGCTTGTCGGCTGTTAACTTCATCTCTGAGTCCCATCCGTTAGTTATGATTTTCAACATTGGCCTCTCGCTCTTATCTCCGACCTCGATCTCCTGATGTCTCTCCGATTGCTTGATCCACTCTTTTACCTCATAATTCCCCAATCGGTCAAAAACATCTGTAACTTTCTCTTTTCTCTTCGGAGATCCTAATCTTTTCCATACTCCCGACTTCTGAGCAGATGGCCGATCCCCAAGCCGATCGTGCACAGAACTCTTGCTAGATGATGTTTGATCCCCCAATCGGTCATGCACCGATCTATTCTGGTTGGGCTGCACCATCACCATGTTGGCAACAGGGAACGGATTCTTATCAATTGCCATAAGCCTATCTGGGAACTTCAGCTTCCCATCATCGACATGCTTCTGAATCAGCTTCCTAAAATGCCCACAAATCGCCGTGGAATAAGTAGCTGATCCATGGAATCTGCACCATCCGGCTTCCAACTGATCTTTGGTAGGCTGTGGATGGTTTCCTTTAAACTCTAGCAATCCGTTCTTCTGGCAATACTCAAATATTTCGTCCATTTGTGACAAGTCGAAAGAGTAAAACCTTTGAGATTCATCTCCTCCTTCTTTCTCCTTGCCTCTGGCTGGCCGAAGTGCTGGACAAGTCATGGGCTTTTTATGATTAACTCTGCCCTTGCGACTTCAGCTAATGCAGGAACGTCATCCGTGTTGTACTCTTCCTGAATTTCACATCTATCCAGAGATTCAGCAAATGAGGCAGCTGACTGGATAGGTTGTGATCTTCCACTTTGACTCCGGCTTGATTTGAAAGCCGCCTGTTCCGCCAAATAAGTCTCCATCCTTATAGCTTCAGCCGTTAATTCGGCTACCGTCCTTGGTCTTGTTACCATCAATCTATCCTTAATGGCAAACTTCAAATTCTGCTTTAAGATT
Source organism: Hygrophila difformis (assembly GCA_030278955.1). Classification (NCBI taxonomy): domain Eukaryota; kingdom Viridiplantae; phylum Streptophyta; class Magnoliopsida; order Lamiales; family Acanthaceae; genus Hygrophila; species Hygrophila difformis. The sequence continues at coordinate 23,138,952 of JAOANR010000008.1, read as the reverse complement.
TGAATATATTCATGCTCAGGTAGCATTGTCTTCATCTGAGCCTTCACTGCATAAAATCTTTCGATGAATTCAGTAACCGATTCAGACGCCTTCTGCTTGGTTGACGTCAGATCAACTACCGAAACTTCCGGACTGGTATTATAGAATCGGTCATGGAATAACCGCTCCATTTCGGCCCAAGTATTGACCGATCCCGCTGGCAAATTAATGTACCACTCAAATGCTGGGCCAGTCAATGACAAACTGAACAATATCAGCTTGTGAAAATCATTTTGCGCGATTCTGGTACATTGAGCTGTAAATCGGCCAATATGCTCAATTGTAGAGCGGCCGACTTCTCCAGAAAAAGTGTTAAAATCTGGAACCTTCACCCCTCTAGGCAGTGGATACTGCTCCTCAATGTAATCTGGATAAGGTTTCCGATACATCGGCCTATTCTCCTGGCCGATGAGATTCCCAAACTGTGTGCGAATAATCTCAGCAATAAGCTCTCTGTCAACCAGTTGTGGTGGATTCTGCTGAAGTGGTGTGTATTGTTGTTGAACCACTGGAGCAGGCGGTTGAACAGCTGGTTGAGGCGGTTGATTCTGTTGCTGATCGTACCTCTGCTGCGGAGGAACAAAAGGCCGAGCTCCGTGCCCTCCTGGCGGCCTAAAGGCCTGCTGTTGAAAATTATGAGGATTTTGCATCGCAGGTGGTGGATTTTGCGCCACTGGAGCTTGCTGCGTTCCCATCGGATACATATTCCTCGCTATTTCGGCTCTGAACATGGCTGGCATCGCTGCCAGGATATTTCCTTCGATTTGGCGAACCGAATTGGTAACCGCCGCTTCCACCATAAATTGAACCTGATCTCGGAATCGCGGGGTTAAATCATCGTTTGAAAACTCCTGATTATGGAAGTGTGATGGTCCGGGGAAACCTGGGGGGAATTCTCCGGCTTCTGGTGCACGTTCTTCCTGAATCGGCGGCAAATCAGTCCTCGCCGCCGTGTTTGCTGCTGGAGTTGCTTGTTCAAACGTCATTTTGTGTCCCACTGGGCGTGCCACTGTTTGGCTCGGGTGTAGCCAAGGACCTTTTTCTCCTCAAGGGAGGCTACCGGAAAAGGATCAAACCGATTAAGGGTCCGGATTAACAATAATGCGCCCACAATTGACTGAATCTTCTTTGAATTGATCAAAAATAACAAGATACAACGGAGAATCTGCCTGTTGTTAAGAAACAACGGCGGAATTCACCAAAAACAGGGAACCAAACTACCAGCTGCTAAGGAGCAACGGTGGATTTGGGAATGATAACCGCTACAAACTAGGCTAGATTCTAAGGAAAACTGTAAAGGAAAGCTGTAAAGAAAGCAGTAAAGATAACAAGGAATTAAATTTGATAAAAGGAATTTGGGGGTTGGATTGATCTCCCTGATTTTGTGTGCGTCGACCCCTATTTATAGCCGGAGCTGGAGTAACCGCTCTCCGGCTAATCCTTCTGAGCCGAATTCTTTCTCTCTTCATTTCGGTTGTTTTGGTTTCGGCTGTTCCTTCCTATTTCGGCCGAAATCTCTATCAGTCTCGGTACCCTCCCTTCGGTTTACTATGTACTTTCGGCCTTACTGATCTTGAGCCCATCTTCTTTTTGAACTTCCTCTTTCTTCCGGCCCATGTCTTATGGCCCAATAGCTCTTCGCGGCCCATTATTTCATATGGCCCCAACAATGGCGAAGAAGGTTAATCTCCCTGCAGTTTCATTCTTTTGATTTTGTTCATCATGTTCCAATGACGACCTCCTAAATGTTTCTTTTTCTTTTTCTTTTATTTATTATACAATTTTGCACTTGTATTGTCTTTACCGGTTACATTAAACAAATTGCAAACAATATATATGAATAATTTCTGCTTCGCAATTTCTGTAGTAATGCATTTATTATTATTTAGAGTTTAATATCTACGAGGCCTATGTTCGATTTCAGGCCACTACAAATATCTATAAAAATAGGTCACAACAAGGGTATTATGTTATAAATTAACGTTGTAGTGGTCTATTTTAATATTAAACTCTAATATCAAATATAGACCTTTGTAGTGGCCTATTTTGCTATTAAACTCTAATATTTATTTACTTGAAACCTTTTTTTTTTTTTCATTTTTCTTTTTCAATGATCTCCACGGAATGACGGAATGCTAATTAACGTTTCAAAGTAATAGAGAAAAAGAAAATCATTTTATATTTTTAAGGGGAAATTATTTATTGATACCCTTTTGGATGTTTTAATTTGTTAAGTAGTACCAAGTTAAAAAAATTTATTATTTAGTACCATTAGGTAAAAAATTCTATTTTTAGTATATTTATATGAATTTTACCATTTTTGTACCACTATCAATTATACTTACATTTTATTCATCAATTTTTTTATATTTATATATTAATTTTTTAAATTTTAAGTTTTTTGTAATATTTTTAATTTTTTTCCTTTAATATTTTTTGTCTTTTTTTTATTTTTTTCTTTTGAAATTCTTGTATCAATTATATTTTCATCATCGGGTTTGAGTTTTTGTGTATGTAGAATTATTGCTTTGAAAGAGACAATCCTTTAATGCCCAACAGATATTCGAAGGATTAATCTTAGTCGAATATGGCCTGAGAATACCCGCGAATAAATTAAAACTAGTTTTTGGCCGGTGATGCCAAAAAATTATATTTTTTTGTCATCGAAAAATAATTATATTTTTCATCCTAACAGATTTTATAAATAAGATAAATAATTTTTTATTTAAACTAGATTTTATTTTTTGTATCAATTAAAAACTATATTTTTTGTTTTATCCCAAAAGATTTTTTAAGTAAGATAAATAAAAGAATAAAATAAAATAGATTTTTTCATCCTAAAAAAGATAAATAAAAAATTGATAATGGTTTATTTAACGAATAAATTTTTTTTTCAACAAAAAAAATTTTAATATTCAAATACGTAAATACTTGAATGATATGAGAATTTTCAAAAAAGAAAGAAAAAATAAAAAAAATTAAAGTACTGTTATGCACTTATTAAGAGCACTATTATGTAATTATATAGAGTACTATTATGCAAGTATTTAAAGTATTGTTATACACTTGTTAAGAGTACCATTGTGTACTTAGTATAGTACTGTTATTTAGTTATTTAAAGTACTATTATGTACTTATTAAGAGTATCATTTTGTTCTTAGTAGAGTACAGTTATTTAATTATTTATAGTACTGCTATGTACGTATTAAGAGTACTATTGTGTGATTATGTAGAGTACTGTTATGAAGGTATTTAAAGTATTGTTATGCGCTTATTAAGAGTATCATTATGTGCTTAGTAGAGTACTATTATGAAAGTATTTAAATTACTGTTATGTACTTATTAAGAGTATTATTATGTGACTATGTAGAGTAATTTAATAAGTGCATAACAGTACTCTACATAATCACATAATAGGGGAAAAAAGGCCAATATAGTCCTTTACTTTTACAAAAAAGTCAAATCAATCTTTTTTTTTATTTTTTGGCCAAATTGGTCCGCTACATATACTAATTACGTCCCAATCGGTCCTCCATCCACTAATTATGCCCTAATTACATATTTTTGGCCAAATCAGTCTTTTTTTTCAAAAATCTAAATTGGTCCGTTATTAATTTTTGTTCCCTTTCATGCAGTCCAATACATTTCAAACCACTAATAACTCAAATTCGGTATAAGTAAAAATTCTAAAATTTCGATATTTGTAAACTACACGACGAGACGAATCTAATAAGATCCTACTTAGCTCATTTTAATTTGTATATCTATGTTTAAAATTTAAGTCAAAACAAGTGTGTATAGTAGCAAATTAGACAATATACTTATTAAAAATGGAGGGAGTATATCGCAATTGGTCTTCATTTTATGGAGAAACACCAAAAACCACCAAACTCTAAAAGATGATCCATTTGTTTAATAACTACATTTTTTTAATAACTACATTTTATGGAGAAACACCATTTTATGCGATATACTCCCTCCATTTTTTTAGTAATTACATTATCTAATTTGCTACTATTCACACACTTGTTTTGACTTAAAGTTTAAACATAGATATACTAGTTAAAATGAGCCAAGTAGGATCTTGTTAGATTTGTCACGTCGTGTAGTTTATAAATATCAAAATTTTAGAGTTTTTACTTATATCGAATTTGAGTTATTAGTGGTTTGAAATGTGCATTGGACTGCATGAAAAGGGGCAAAAATTAATAATGGACCAATTTAGATTTTTGAAAAAAAAGGACTGATTTGGCCAAAAATATGTAATTATGGCATAATTAGTGGATGGATGACCGATTGGGACGTAATTAGTATATGTAGCGGACCAATTTGGCCAAAAAATAAAAAAAGGACTGATTTGACTTTTTGTAAAAATAAAGGACTATATTGGCATTTTTTCCCACATAATAGTACTATTAATAAGTACATAATAGTACTTTAAATAACTAAATAACAGTACTGTACTAAGCACATCACGGTACTCTTAATAAGTGCATAACAGTACTTTAAATACTTTGATAATAGTATTACTACTCTACATAATCACATAATAGTACTCTTAATAAGTTCATAAAGCACTTTAATGTTTAAACACTTTCATTACAGTATTGTAAATAACTAAAAAAATTACTAATTTTCATTACACTTTCATTATAGTACTTTAAAATTTTCCTTAATTTTTAATTTTTCTTTCTTTTTTGAAAATTCTCATATCATTCAAATACTTACCTTTTTAAATATTACATAATTTTTTTAAAATAAAAGTATTTAAAAATTAAATTTTATTCGCTAAATAACACATTATTAATTCTTTTATTTATATTTTTTAGTATGTAAAAAATCTATTTTGTTTTATTCTTTTATTTATCTTACTTAATAAATCTCTTGGAATGAAAATAAAAAATATAGTTTTTAATTGATACAAAATAAAATCTAGTTTAAACAAAAAAAATTATTTATCTTACTAAATAAAATTTCTTAGGATGAAAAATATAATTTTTTTCGGTGACAAAAAATATAATTTTTTTTTTAGCATACACCGGGTATTTCCAGGCCACATTGGGCTAAGATTAATCCCTCGAATATCTGGTAGGCATTGAATAGTTTTCTCTTCCAAAGCATAATTCTACATACACAAATACTCGAATCCGATGACGAAAAATATACTTTTTTTTTCCGTGTACCGGGTATCCCAGACCATATTGGATCCAAAACTAATCGTTCGAGAATCTGGTGGGCATTGAAGGTTTACCTCTCCCAAAGCAGAATTCTGCATACACAAAGGCTCAAACTCGATGATGAAAATATAATTGATACAAGAGGTTCAAAAGAAAAAAAAAAGATTAAAGGAAAAAAAATTAAAATGGTAAGAAAAACTTAAAAATTTTAAAAAGTTCAAGAAATAAATAAAATGTTAAGCAAAAATATTATTTTCTGACTTCGACTTTTCAAAAAAAAAAGTCCAAGATATAAATAAATTTTTTTTTCCGTGAATAAGATAGAAGTATAATTGATCCAATGGTAAAAAATGGTAAAATTCATATAAATTTACTAAAAATAGAATTTTTTTAACCTAATAGTACTAGATACTAAAATTTTTTAACTTGGCACTACTTAACAAATTACAACCTTCAAAATGGTACTAATAAATAATTTCCCCTATTTTGAATTACCGTTGTTTCTCAACGTTTCTAATAAGCTTCTTTTGGTTCCGCGTGTGCTTCTGGCCAGTGATTCTACGTGTGGTACCCTCAGATTTAGATATGCGCTTTGTTTTTTTTTACTCTTTCTGTTGTCCATTCCTTCTCCATTTTCTGTAGCTTTTTTAGTTTTAGCATTTGCCGACACGTCATGTTCACCAAAAAAAGAAAGAGATAATAACTAAAATATAATAGGCCACCAGAAGAAGTCATTTCTACTTTTGGGCCACCATATTTTTATTTAGGAAAATGAGCCATTAAAATGATTTCGGGCTTGAATTTAGGCCATTGGGCTGAATTCGGGCCACGATGGCCTAAAAGTGGAAATGACTCATTCTGGCGGCCTATTTTGGTTTTTCAATTATTTTTTATTTTATGTAATTAAAATAAATAATACTCATTCTTGCCATTATTTATGTCCTACTTTTTTTTCCTTGTTCCAACATTTTCATTTTAAAAAATAATTAAATATATTAAACTTGTCGTCAGAAGGAGTTGTTTCGTTTGGCAATTAATATTTAATTATTTTTAAAATAAAAATAAAATAAAAATGTTGGGACAAGAAAAAGAAAGTAGGACATAAATAATGACAAAGGAAAGAGCATTATTTATTTTAATTACATAAAATAAAAAAAATAATTCAGAAAAACTAAAATAGGTCATCAGAAGGAGTTATTTCCACTTTTAAGCCAATGCGGCCCGAATTCCAGCCCAATGGGCTAAATTCAAGCCTGAAATCTTTCTAATGATCTATTTCCCTAAATAAAAAATATTGTGGCCCAAAAGTAGTAATGATTTCTTCTGGTGGCCTATTTTAGTTATTACCTCAAAAAGAAATAAGCTTCTTTTGCTTTTATGCAAGTACAGTGAATTATACGTAATATTCTATTAATGTGTATTTATCTATGAGGTAAATAGGTAATTATGTATCTATGTTTTTAGAATTATATATTAATATTTATATTAAATGTATTTATTTATATATTAAAGATTAAAAAGGGTTCCACGATAATTGTCGTTTGTAGGTAGTTATATATTGTTATACTATGTTTTTACTATATTATCATTTACTTTATATAAAAGCTATTTCTTGACATTTATCATAAAATAGTTTAGTTGAAGGGTAAAAATAAAAATTTATGAGTTAATTAATACAAATCTTGATTATTGAAATTGAATTACAATAGACAACTATTTAAAAACGAAATGAGTAATTTGTAGTAACGCACTCAAATCTAATAAACAAATAAAAATTGCTATTAGCTTGAGTAGTAATAGGGCTGTAGGTACTTAAACAAGGCCATCAAATTCGTGTCTTACACTGAAAATTTTGGAGGAGGAGAGAAAAAAAGGAATGTCATTGCCTGCCGAATTTCATTACCTTATGAAGGAATTTTTTTTGGAGTGTTATGATGCAGAAAAGTACTGAGAGATCAATCCAATGATTGAAAAAAATGTAATAAACTAATAAAATGGTATTAGAATGATATCTTATCTCTATGCATGTATTAATAATTTAATACGAACTTCTGTTTTTAAAAATTTTTTACGGGCTCACATATTACGCAGTTCAATGCACAATTGCACATTTTAAACCATAAATAACTCAAGTTTGGTACAAGTAAAAATTCTAAAAGTTCGATATTTAAAAACTACACGACGAGACGAATCTATCAAGATCTCACTTGACTATATTATAACTTGTATAACTATAATAAAGCTTTAAGTGAAAGTCCGTGGGTAAATAGTGACACCTAACCAAATGTAAACAACTTTCAAGAATGGAGGTAGTATATTGTAAGAACAGCATGTTTATATTGTGTAAATGAATAAAAACCTTGGGCTAACATAAAATTTGAATTGCTTTAAAATTTGCAAGAGTGAACTTCAATCATAATCGTCCTTTAATTATTGTCTTAAGTTTGACCAAAAAAAGGAATCACAGTTAAAACATTGCAAGAAAACTCCAATTTAGTTACTGGATTCGGTCACTAAATTTTAATTACCTAGTGAGTTTCGGTTATAAATTTAGGCCTCTAACCTGATTAATAATCAAATTTTTGGGTTTAACTGCAAAATTTTTCGGTCGCTAAAATAGAAAATTCATGCCGTGAAAGAAAAAGAAAAATCGGTCTTTTAAGAAATAATTAACCAAACAAGAAGGCAATGCAAGCGCAAACCACGAATTTTTTTATTTATTTATTTATTTTTTTTCCCTGTGATCAATTTGAAAACACACATAGAAGACCCAACAAAACACTTTTTTTATTGTAAAACCAAAAAGTTAAAACACGAGATTACAAAATTGCACACCCCAAAACGCTCATATTATTTCAAAGTTTCAACAACTATATAGCTATACATATGTAACATGATATTAATCCTCCAAATCGATTCTTATATACACTGCAAGAAATTCAACATACAACATACCAACAATCATTCGATCGATCATTCACATAATCTATGTTATTCCACAATGATATCTCCCATCATATCATTAATATAGAATTAATTTCCTCCATGATGCTGGTGATGATTAATATTCCAACCCCCAAAAAACCCTGAATTATTGTTATTATTAGGATCAAACCCTCCATGGTAATCCCCATACCCACCCCTTCTCTGCATCATCAAATTATTATTATTATTATTATTATTACCAGTGTTATTATTATTATTATTATTGTAGGCATTATTTTCATTGGTGGTGGTGGTGTACCTCATGAGATCGGCGTTGGTGGCCTCGAGCTCTTTCTGAAGCTGCAGGACTTGCCGTTGGAGGACGGAGATGGCGCCGACGCAGCCGTAGACGGGGTCCTTCAATCGGGCGTCCGCCTCGTACGCCAGGGAATTCACCGCGTCTTCCCTCTGGTGCGGATGGATTTCGTTCAGCAGCTTGCTGACGTTGCTGGCCCCGAAGATTTTGTGGACGTTGGCGAATTTCGTGGGCTCCTCCGGCGGGAAGTAGGGGGCGAAGATGCACCCCGGCAGGCATTTCCGCCGCAGGAACTTGCAGGCGGCGCAGGGTGGGTTTGAGTAGCTGCTGCCACTGCTTGTTGATGACGATGATGCCATGTTTTGCTGAAAATATTTAAGGTCATATTTTGATTTGAGCATTTTTTGATTGATGAGGAGAAAGCTAATTAAGGGTCTTGAATTTGGTCATATATAGTATGTGAAAATCAGAAAACAAAATTACTAAGATCAACTGTGAATTGTGAATAACAAATAATACTATATATCATGATTTGGCTGCTCATATGGTTAGCTAATGAAGAAATGGGAATTTAATTGGAAAACATAATGGCTAGCTAACTATACCTGACAAGAAATTAGAGGACTTATTATATTCATTTTCTTTTTTCTAGTGTAAACCTATAGAAATTTACTTCAATTTTGGGAATTGATTCTTCAAGCAAAGCCCACCTTCTTCTTATCAATCCAGGACAGTGCTACAAACCTACCTATTATATTCTTGGATTGAATCAATCTTTGTGAACAGTGTCCTGCACATATGAAAAATCCGAATTATTATTCTAGATCCACATAAAAATAAAAACACAAATACACAAAAAGAATAAAAGTAGAAAGGATATTGACTGATGCTTATAATTAGTACCTCCTATGCTGGATCTATCTTACAGTACTTCAGAAAATTTCAAAAGGGAGAAACAAGGGTTTTCTTCCTTGTCCAGATTCAAAAGATGATCCAATCTGAACCCTGTGATTCCCTTAAGCTGTTTAATTACTAGCCTCGATCCATACCTCTTCCGATGTTGTTCCTCCAGCTAACCCAATCATCCAAGGAAATAGCCAAAACAAATTAAAATTTCAATTTTTTGATAATTTATAGAAAGGAAAAAAAAAAAGATGAGAAAAAGTATTGTAAGGGAGAAAACCCTAGAAGGAAGAGACAGGGCCTGCCATATCTAAAAAGTAAGGAATTGTATGAAGAGAATGAATACTAAGGAATGGAAAGGAGTGTCATTAATATGGTGCAGGGAATGTAAAGCAAAAGTCCCTTCCATTATAGATATATAGCTACAAAAGTGCAAATATGAGAAATCCTCAGTGTGACAGGAAATATGAAAATAAAGACCCCCAAAAAGCAAAAACTAAAAATACAGAATAATATTATTTGAGTTTTGCTGATACAATTTTCTTCCTGATTTACATACTTTCACTTTTTTTCTCAATATGGTGATTGAAATTAGTTGCTTCTGTTTAATTGATTTTAACATGATGAGGTGGTTTGGTTTCTGGTGCAGAAAGTCATATAGGTATGGGAGTATGAGACAAGAGCTACTGCCTAACCTTTGACACACCATCATATTTATAAATACTACTATTATTTAAATCCTATATTTTGTGGAGTTAACTTCATGAAATTGTAAATGCAGAGAAGAAGTGAGAGGAATAAATTGATAAAAAAAAATAATTAGATATTTTGTTTAAGTAACTAACTACATAATACTTAGGTAACGATGATTCCAATTAATTAATTAAAAACTATGATTATAATGGCTGATTTTCAAAAAATAACTAGCTAGTTAAGTTTTCTATTATCAAATAGTCAATAAAATACTTTAAAGTCTAAAGTTGTACATGCACTACAAGAATTTTCTGTTTTAGCGACCGAAAAAATTTGGTAAAATTCGGTAGCTAAAGGGGTTAGCGACCGAATTTGCGATCGAAATTCGTTAGCGACCACAATTTTAGCGACCGAATCCGGATTTTTTCTAGTAGTGATGTGAATCATATAGTATTTTTTCTTCCAATGTTTATATATATGTGAATCAAGTTATTTCCAGTTCTATTTTATATGGATCAAATATATGAAATCGATATTACACGCTGGCATACTATCATTGAAAATTTTCATTTAACTCCAATCCTTAGAAATAAATAGGAGTAACATTTTTCTAGTTGTGTATGTGGGGCTATTGGACATGTTACTAGCTAACACTCTATAAGAATAAAGTTGTACTTCCTGTTTTAGGCCATTTTCAGTATCATTATATAGTATTTACTTACTCCGTCGATATTTTTGTTACATTTCCTTCTAGCACGCAATGTCGATACATATTTTTAATGATTAATAACTTTAACTGTATATGATGGAAAAATATAAAAATTTGATATTCTAAAACTATATGATTATACAAATCTAATAAGATAACCCTTGACTAATTTTTTTTTTACATAACTATGATGAATATTTAAATCAAAGTTAAAGAATGAATAGTACTAAAAAATCATGCGTAATAAAAACGTCGAGACGGATGATGTATTTTCACACTGCATGATGATGTGTAGTGTAACACTTCGAAAATTGGCACATTTTGTATAGAAAGAAAACAAAAACCAATTTAAAGCAATAATACTAAAATATAAGTATAAAAACAAATAGAGTGTATAAAAATGGAGAAAATGTTTTGTACTTCCTCCGTTCCTAAATAAATGCCACGGACCCACATTTCACGCAATCCAATACACATTTTTAATCCGTAATAACTCAAATTCCATATAAGTAAAAATTATGAAAATTTTATATTCTAAATCTATGCGATTAGACGAATCCAACAAGATCTCACTTGACTATATTTTATCTTATATAATTGTATTAAAAAGTCGAGTCAAAGTTACTCAATTAACAGTGACAAAAGTCAAAACGTTACATTTAAAAAGGAACAGAGGTAGTATTTAAATCACTGTTGAATTTGTATAATTGAAGTCCCGTGTTGACTGAGTGTCAGCACATATAAACAGTAGAGATATACATAGAGACAGCAAAAGATTTCCATTCTCAATGTCAATAACATGACTTCAAAATAGACTTTTATTTTGATGATAAAAAGTCCATCAGGAAAAAAACACATATAGTTCCACAGTGCATTTCCTTTTCCTTTCCACTTTACTGCTCCTTATTTTTCTTCGCCGACATGTCGACAACTTGCATGTAATGAGTATTTTGTCAGAAATTCATTTTTTATAAAATTAATTAAATTCTAAAGTTTATACGCATACTGTCTCGGAGGACAAAATTCGCTGTGTATTAATAGTGGAGTATTTCATATTTGTATCGGTACCTTTTGAGGATTAGGGATTTTAAAAAAAAAAAAGCTAGATTACGTGTGATTAACTAATAATATGTCCGTGAATTAATTAAAACTGATGGGATTTTTTTGTGAAGATTGGAAATGTTAATGTTTTTTTGTCAAAGTTTAATTTAAACTACTAAAATTGATTCTTCGTCGTATGAACAGTTTGACAAATTAAGTAGTGAGTTTATGTCGGTAAGCAGATGGATTGGAAAATAAAGGAATAATAGTACTAGCTACTAATGAAGATTTAAACCCTAACTTTAATATTTAAAAAGTAATTATTTAATTAGGATAACTTTAATTCAATTGATATTTGATTGGTGATAGATTAATAAAAAAAATTATTTCAAAATCATGCAGTCGTTATTCGATTTGGATTGGGGCCAAGCATCCATATATCCTTGCGTGTTGTTTTTACACGATATATTGTAAATAATAGAACAATTTTATTTTTGAGGAAATTGATAAAATTATCGATCTAAGTATACCTCAATTCCCAATTTTATGGCTCTCTCAACGGTTTCCTCTCCCCCCTTACCGGACTCCTCCCCCGGTGCCTTCGTCTTCACTGGAGGAACTACTGTGTCCTTCCGGGATATGGTGTTGACGGGAAAGACGGCTCCCCCCGCTCCGTTGACGGAAATGGCTGACAAAGAATCTCTAGTTACGTTGGATTTCATTGATGGTGATAGGTTGAAGCCTCGCATTACGCTGGATCCACAGATTCAATCTCGTCTTTGTCAACCCTGGGAAGACAGTCTCATCATTTCGGTGCTTGGGAAAAAAGTTGGTTACGTTGCGCTTAAGGAACGTCTTAGCAAGTTATGGAAACTTGAGGGAAGTTTTGCCATGATTGAAATGGACGCAGGATACTTCTTTGTGAAGTTTGGTCTCGCCGCGGATCGCACCCGAGTTCTTAACAACGGACCATGGGTGGTTTTTGGAAGTTATCTTATGCTCTTTCCATGGCGTCCCAATTTTATTGCTGATGAGTTCACTCCTAAAAAGACGGTGGTATGGGCTCGCCTACCTGGCCTATGTCTTGAGCATTATGATGAATTCATTGTTACGACTATGGCCAAGGCGCTGGGAACGCCGGTGCGCGTGGACGACATGACGAAAGGAGTTAATCGGGGAAGATTTGCGAGGGTATGTGTTGAGATTGACCTCGATCTACCAGTCGTTTCCAGTATTTTCTTTGGTGGTCGATGGCAGAAAGTGGCCTATGAGGGTTTACACTTACTTTGTCCTTCATGCAAAAAATATGGACATGAGGCAACCATGTGTACCGGAAAAGCTGTTGATAATGCTAACCAAACAGCAGAGTTGGCCCCGGCGGTGGTACTAGGTCCGAATTTGGAAACTCCCACAGGGGAGAACGTGCGCATGGAAACAGAATCATCAGATCGTGCAACATCACAGGAGGATCCCGAGATTGTGGTTGTTGCCAAAAGTGATGCTCAATCCATTCCTAAACAGTCGGATGGGAGTGACTGGGTCAAGGTTACAAGGAGACGGCTCACTGGGCCTAAGAAAGACAAGGCCCCTACAGTGGCTAATCGAAAGGAGAAGGGCAAGGAATTATCAATTGGGCCTAACTTCTCACTTGCTGGGCCATCTAAAAATTTGAGCAAGCCTTCTTTCACCCAGAAGAAGGGAAAAATACAGATCCGCTCTCCAGTGCCTTCTCCTTCATCGGGCGTACCGGAGGAGAGCTCCCCTCAATCCAACGATGCTGCTCCAGGGAAGAGGGCACGCCATGTGGAAATTCAAGCAACAAGAAGTGTTCGACAAGATGCTGCTCTTGCACTGCCATCCCAGCCGGAGGGGGAGCCACCGGATTGGGCGGTTGCTATGCAATGCTAGGTTTGATACGTCTTCTCCCCCATTCCTGTTATGTTTATAGAATTCAAAGAATTTAAATTATTGGCTTGGAATGTGGTGGGTTTCTGAGTGCACAGCGGTCACTCATTGACATTTTGCAGTCCTCTCGACCGGATTTCATTTTCCTCTTTGAACCTCAATTGAGCTTTGCTAGGTCTCGAGTTGTGTTTACTAGAGAAGGGTATGTGCCTATATTTATTCAAGAGGCAATTGGTAAATCAGGGGGATATGGATTCTTGCTGCTGCTGGTATCCCTTATCATTCTGATGTTATTGACGCTAGAGACCGTTTCATCACTATGAAACTCTCTAGAGGTGATAGCAGTTGGTTTGCTTCTGCTGTATATGCATCTCCTCGGACTCATGAAAGAAGTCGTACCTGGGAGGCACTTCAAGCTGTGGCAGGTCTAGTTCATGGAGCTTGGGTGGTTATTGGTGATTGGAACCAAGTGCTAAATTCTTCGGAGGTCCGTGGAGGCCTATACAATATTGCAAGAGCTGACGAGCTACATGACACATTCCACGTCTGTGAGCTCTACACTATTAACACTCAGGGTGGCCTCTTCACTTGGTCTCGGCCGACTGGGGAGCACCAAAGAATTTATAAACGACTTGATAGAGGTGTGATCAATAATGATTGGATTGGAATGTTTCCAACAGGCTACGTCCAGGTTTTATCTAATGGAGGGTCTGACCATCACCCTATGCTTCTCCATTGTGGCAAGCGCTCCTCTATGACCTCTGCTAAAGCCTTCCGTTGGGAAGCAGCGTGGGCATCGGCATCTGAGTATGATCATTTGATTGAAGAAAAGTGTTATCACCCCTTCAATAGGCCGGGCATCTGTGGACAACTTGAAGGTGTTCGGAAAGCCTCTGTGGAATTCAGTAAATCATACGGTAATAATTTTAAATGGATGAAGACTAAAATTCTGAAGCGGTTAGAAGGTATTGCCCGCACCTTGCATACTGTTGATTCTATCCGACTGATTATCCTTGAGACGGAACTTCGGGCTGAATATGCTCTGGTGTTGAAATAAGAGGAGGCTTGCTGGTACCAACGGGCTCGTGAACGTTGGGTTCGGTATGGGGATAGGAACACTGCCCATTTCCATGCCCGGGTCAGGTGTAAACGCCAAAAGGAGAAAATTCATGGGATGTTTCTACAGGACGGAACCTGGTGTGATGATGAAGGAATCCTGGGACATCATGCTCTATCATTTTTCCAGGACCTGTTCTCTCGGCCGGTTGAAGGGAATGGCATCAATGTTCCATTGCCCCAATTACCAAGTATGACTGAAGAGGAACGTAGCCTACTACAGAAACTGCCCTCCTTTGATGAGGTAGAAGCTGTGGTGAAAAGTGTTAGTAGTTATGCTGCTCCGGGACCTGATGGCTTCCCGGGCCTTTTCTACAAGAATTATTGGAGTACTGTCGGGACATCTGTATATGAGTTTATCAGGAACTCCTTTGCCACACACAGTCTTCCTCAGGAAACATTACAGGCCTACATTTGCCTCATTCCGAAGTGCGCGAGTCCTACTACTTTCAAATAGCTCCGGCCTATCACCCTTTGCAACATGCTCTATAAAATTCTGACGAAGTTATTGGTGAGGAGATTGAGACCTTTCTTACAAAATATTATTTCACACCATCAGTCCGCTTTTCTCCCCGGAAGAGGGCCTGTCGATAATGCACTTTCTCTTCAGGAAATTATTAGCCATATGTCAGGTTCCAATCCTCGGCTAAAAGCAACTGTTCTTAAAGTCGATATTGCTAAAGCCTACGACAACGTCCAATGGGACTTCTTGGAGCGTTGCCTTTGGGAATTACAGATTCCTGACTCTATTATTCGACTCATTATGTATTGTGTTACATCTCCCTCATACTCTTTGTTATGGAATGGCAAGGCCTTGCAACCTTTCACTCCGGGTAAAGGTCTTCGACAGGGTGATCCGATATCCCCCTATCTCTTCTTGGTGGTGATGGAAAAGCTTTTATTACTTATTCAATTTCAAGTCCAGTTGGGACATTGGCAACCGATTCGGGTGACTCGATCAGGGATTGGGATTTCTCATTTGCTCTTTGCAGATGATTTAATCATGTGTTCAAATTTTGACCGAGGGAGTATTTCTAATATTGGTATTGTTCTGAAAAACTTTGCTGCGGTTTCAGGACTCCATCCGAATGCTCTTAAATCCACGGTGCTAGTGTCTACTAATGTGAGCACTTTGGAGAAGCAATGGATACAGGAGGAATTACAATTCCAGGTAGTGGATTCATTTGATCATTATCTGGGCTTTCCTCTCTTGATGGGGCGTCGACGATGTCGGGACTTCTCTTTTCTTCTTGACAGAATCGATAGTCGTCTAGAGGGCTGGGCTAGTAAAATGTTAAACAAAGCTGGACGGCTCACTCTTGTAAATCGGTTCTTGCCTCCATTCCCACTTATATTATGCAGTTACACTGGTTGCCTGAGGAGACATGCAAAGCTATTGATAAGAGATTAAGCCGCTTCCTTTGGAAAGATTACAATGGTAAAGGGTTGCATCTCGTCAGCTGGGATAAGGTTGCAAGGCCTAAAAATCAAGGCGGTCTCGGCTTGCGTAAAGCTCGCCATATGAATGTCGCGCTCCTTGGTAAATTGCTATGGCATGTGATGCACTCCCCTGATAAGACCTGGGTCAAGTTACTGGAAGGAGGCCGCCCTAATTCCACCTTCTCAGAATTTGCTCTTGGCCATAGCGGTTCTACTGTCACAAGGCTGCTTAAAAAAGTCATTCCTTTTTTAAAAGATGGATTTACCCTTCGACTGGGAGTTGGAAATGTCTCACTTTGGTTCTCTACATGGTGGCAAGGTGCTCAAATTGGTCCTCAATTGTCCTTCGTTGCTACCCAGGATATGGACCTTTGTGTAAAGGATGTGATTACAGATGGCGTTTGGAACTGGTCTGGAGTATATTCTATCCTGCCAAGTAATTTGCTTCGACAAATTAATGCTTCAGCCCCGCCCATACTGCACAGCTCCTTCCCGGATGTGTGGATATGGAAAGGTACCTCCAATGGTGTATACACGGCCCGCTCCGCCTACCAATTTCTGGTTGCTGAAGAAACCAGTCATCATGACTGGTGTTGGTTTTGGAAAGCAACCTTTCCGGAAAAAATTTGTCTCTTTATCTGGCATCTATGCCATGATTCACTCCCAGTCAATGCAACTCGATATGCTCGTAATATGGCGACTTGCCCTCTTTGTGTTGTTTGCGGGGATGGCATGAAAACCTGGGTACATTGTCTTTTTTATTGCCGATGGACGACGCCAATTTGGACAGCCCTGAATATCCAAATTCCGGAGGATTGTGCTGACATCCCCAAAGAAAATATACGGGTGTTTTTGCAAGGTATGTACCGTGTATATGACACCTTGTTTATCGCTGCATTATGGTCTCCTTGGCTGGAACGAAATACCAGAATCTTTGAAGGGAAATGCAAGTCCGGTTGGCTTATTAAGAAGGATGTCTTCAACTTGGCCAGGGATATCGATTCGTCTGGAGTACTTCCTGCTCGCCATAAGTCCATTAGACTTGTTAATTGGAATTATCTTGGCCTTCAGGGTGTCATCTTGCATGTGGATGGTAGCTCTCTTGGAAACCCCGGAAGAGCTGGATTTGGGTTCGTGGCTCGTGATGAGGATGGTCAATGGATTGGGGGAGGCTGCGGGTACTTAGGCCATGCAACTAACATCATGGCGGAGCTCTCAGCTTTATATCATGGTCTGCGCTATCTTAGATGCCTCGGGATCAGACGGTTGTCTTGCTACTCTGACTTATTAGTGGTGATTGAGGCTATTGATAATTGGAGCATAATTCATCCTCATGCAGCGGTTATCTCCAAAATTATTGACTTGAAGAATTCATTTGAGAGTTGTAGGCTTCACCATGTTCTTCGTGAAGGCAATAGAGTAGCTGATGCTCTGGCAAAACGTGGGGCCTCGATGGAAGACTTTTTCACGACCTGGGCTTTCCCTCCGGACTTCGTCCAAGGGGACATGGCGGCGGACGCGTTCGGCGTGTGGTTCCCCCGATTTTAGTCTATTGGTCTTTGTTTGGTCTTTTTAGTCTTTTGTTTTTTCTTTTTATCTTTTCTCTTTGTTCCCGGGCTTCGGCTTTCCAAAAAAAATTCCCAATTTTATCTATTTATTTATGATTATTATTATTTTTTTAACAAGAGGCAATATTGGCATGCTTAATCGATCGTGCATTTATAGTGATCATTTTTCTGACTTCCAATCTTATAATTTTATATTCATTTATAATTTATGTGGCTTGAACTCCCATACATCTTTACCGATTTCGAGTGTCAATATTTACCAAAAAATTATACTCCCTCCGTCTCGTTTAATATGTCCTGTTATTGTTAGGCTCGGGAATTAAGGTAAAGTTGATTTGTGAGTATATGATGGGGTTCACATAGTTGTTGGAGGGAAAAATTATTTCCATTTATAGAAAGAAGACATTTGTAATGAGACATCAAAAAATAGTAAGTAGAACATTTTTAATGGGACGGGAAGTATTATAAACCGTATTAGTATTCACCAAATGTTGCATGACAATCAATCCTCTTGTTGATAAGTAGTAAATTTTACTACTACTTTACTAGGCAATATGCCTGGAAGATTGAAGGCGTCGCAATTATATTGTTAATTAAGTACAATTACTGATATAAAATTTGTTGAACAAAATAATTTAATTTCTTACATATTTCTAATTGTCATACATTTATTTAAAAATACGCTATTTATTATTACTTGAAATTTATAAAATGATAATACTTGAAATTTATAAAATGTAGTATATACGTGTGTATCGCAATCACTATCTGACAATTTATATTGTTATATTGCGGCTCTTTAAATTTAATCTAAATCAGTTAAATATTGTTCATGACGATTTATATTATAAACTTTGTCAAAAATATGATAATGTTGTCGTTAGTTTAAGCATTTAAAAAGGATGGCTCATTTTGTATTTATTCATGAACAATTCATTCTTCTCAGTGTTCACAATACTTTGATCTAAAATTAATAATTAAAAAATATCTCCAGATTAAATATAAAAAACGTAAACAATAAATTCTACACTATTCATACCTATTTATATCTATTCATGGAGTATATTGCAATTACAGTTAGATTCCATTTAAGTTTTCCAATAATGCGCTAAACCTAATCCTGAATTGAGGCTTGCGAATCCAACCATCCAAAACTCATTCGAAAATAAACCCGTTGATGGTGCTAATTAAATCGAGGACAGCCTTTATAAGGAATTAAAGGAAGAGGTAATTCAAAAATAAATTAATTTATCCGATTTATTGACAGTGAAAGCAATTTTTATGTACAGCGTGATTTTTATATGTTATCACTTTGAATTAAAAATGAATCAATAATCAAGTATTAGAATTAATTAATTATTATATGTTATCACTTTGCTTAATAGAATTCTGTTTTAAGAGATAATCCTTCAATTTCTGGAGAATTAGTATTTTGCCCAATAAAGCTTGGGATACCTGGAATTACCCAAAAAAACATGTGCTTATATTGTGTTACCATTTTTTTTGTGTATGGGCGGTGAAAATAATGAAATATGTAATGAAAGATGTGACAAAAATACATTCACAAAAGCTCAGGATACTGTTTAAGCCTAGAGTCACATATCAATTAAGTCAATTGTTGTCGATTATAACTAATTTTATTTATTACAAGTGCCCTGTATTAAAGTAATTTATTATAATTTATGAAAATGTTGTCATTAGAATCATTTTCACAAATGACGGGATAAACTGACTAATTAATTTACTATGAATATTTTGATACTTAAATGCTAATTTGCTCGATGAGACTAATTACTACGATCTACATTATCAAGGTTAATTATAATAAACCCTTACATATTATACTTTACTAACTTTTGGAAGAAATTTTAGGGTGAAAATGGAGCAGTCAAGATACGGTACAGACCTTTAATTGGTCTGTACCTACCACCCAACTCATTTTCTTATAATCAATCAATTGAAAACCCCCAATCCAAACTGTCATCTCCCCACTGCCAACCAAAAAACAAAAACTCAAAACGGAACCGTCATCTTCCTCCCCTCCCCCACCGCCCCCACCCCCAAAAGAAAACCGTCATCTTCCCCATTCAAAAATCTCTTAAACCCATTAGTTGCAATCACTCTCCAACTGTACTCCGACAACTCTTTAATGAGTGAAATTATAGGTTTAAATTTTGAACATCCCACCGCCGAATGAAGAACCTACGGAAGAAGTCATGTCGAAAACTTCCAGTGAAATCATGTCAAAGGACGAAGAACATACGGGATAATCCATTCAAATGTTCCATGGATAAAGAACCAACTAGCGAAATCTCAGAGATGAGTTTCGTGATTCAACCAGCTTACATGTGTGATGCGTAGTCCTATCTATGTGATGCATGCGTATTACTTTAGTGATGTAAAATCTTATTTGTGTGTTGGTGGGATCAACTTGTAAAATCTCATGTTAAAAAATACTTCCTCCGTTTTTTTAAAGATAGCTACAGACCCACTCAGCACGCAGTCCATTGCACATTTTAAACCATTAATAATTCAAATTCGGTACATGTAAAAATTCTAAAAGTTCGATATTTAAAATCTACAAGACGAGACGAATCTAACAAGATCACACTTGGCTATATTTTAACTTGTATAACCATGAGAAAACTTTAAGTCAAAGTATATAAGTGAACAGTACTCATTAGTCAACAGTAGCTAACAAAAAAAAACAGAGGGAGTATAAGCAACCCTGCAATTATTGCCTACAATGGTTGCATGTGATATCTGTAAGTGTAATTTGCACTACCCAAGTTTGTAAACCCACAAATGCACCTCTCAAGAGGTAATATATACAGCACTTTTAAACTACTTGCATCACATGAAACAACGTATACATCACATACAGCACTTACGGACATCACATACAATCATTGCAGGTAACACTGGGCTGTTATATTTTGACATTCCAAACATCACCCTTTGACACACATCACACATGAAGTCTGTACCTTAAGGTACCTGCACCATATCACCTTCCAAAATGGAAGCCCCTCACTACATCAAATATTAGTGTATGTTTGGCAATTAGTTGTTAACTTATATGTGAGTAATAAATTAGTCAAAATTAGTTGTTTGACAATTTTGATGCCAACTTTTTGCCTACAATAAATTAAAATCCAAAATGCTGCTATTTTGGTAGTTTCAAAAAGAGCTGATTGAACATTATTTTAAGTTATTTTGTCTTTTTAAATAAGTTATTTTATCTCACATTGTGAAACAAATCAGCAGATTAAGTTTAGCTATTTTGCCTCGGCATCCCGATTGGTGGAAGGCTCAATGGTGTCTCACTTTGGCAGCATGTAATTGAGAAAGTGGAGAATAGATTATCTGGGTGGAAAGGGAAATTATTGACACAGGCTGGGAGGCTTAGTTTGATAAAATCCATTTTGCAGAGCCTTCCTGTTTATTATCTTTCGATATTCAAGGTCCCGAAGGAGGTGGCAGATCTACTTGAGAAAGCAAAAAGGAATTTTTTCTGGAATAATACTGATGGACAAAGAAAACTACACATGATTGGGTGGGAAAAAGTATGCCAACATAAAGAGATTGGTGGACTCGGGGTTTGGCATGTGAAAAGGCTGAACGAAGCTTTGCTTCTCAAATGGAGATGGAGATTTGGACGGGAACATTCCCTTTGGAAGGAGGTAATTGATAAAAAATATTATGAGGGTAGTAAACCATTAATTCCAGGAGTACGGATTCGAAGATCGATTTGGGGAAATATCTGCTCGGTTTGGGAGAGGCCAGGGATGATGGATAACAGGGGTGGCTTTATGATCAAGGTGGGGAATGGCTCATCAACACGATTCTGGCATGATACTTGGGTCGAGGAAGGGAGGCCGTTGAAAGATCTCTTTCCTAGATTATTTACTTTGGCAATACATAAAGACGGAATGGTAGCTGACCAAGGGTGCTGGTCGGGATTTGATTGGAACTGGAACGTTCAAATGCGAAGGCAACTTTTTGGTTGGGAGCAGGAGGTCTGGAATAGCTTCATGGTAGTAATCAAAAATAAGAAATTATGCCGATTTAAGGAGGATCGAGTTGTATGGGTGCTTGAAGGGAATGGGTTGTTTTCTGTTAAATCTTGCTGGAATTTGGAGAATAATGGAGAAGTAGTGGATA
Source organism: Hygrophila difformis (assembly GCA_030278955.1). Taxonomy (NCBI): domain Eukaryota; kingdom Viridiplantae; phylum Streptophyta; class Magnoliopsida; order Lamiales; family Acanthaceae; genus Hygrophila; species Hygrophila difformis. Next base: position 23,116,956 of record JAOANR010000008.1, on the reverse strand, counting down.
TGCTAAGGTTGTGGAAACAGTTTTGGAAAATTAAAGCTCCGATGAAAGCAAAAATTCTAGGCTGGAAGCTTTACCATCATGCGCTACCAGTGAGGGAAAAACTTCTTAAGAGGGGTATTATCCAGGCCCCAGGTGATCACTGTGGTATTTGTGGGAAGGAGGTGGAGACAACGGATCACTTATTTTGCAGATGTGAATTCGCATATTCATTGTGGCAACAAGGAGTAGCATGGTTTGGTGGGATATGGGCAAGCCCTGGATACATTACAAATCTGATGCAATGGTGGTTTTGCTGTTATGTTCATAAAGGCCAGCGACTGTTGTGGCAAACAGCGGGTGTAGCTATTATCTGGACAATCTGGAAATTTCGAAATGCTGCAATATTCAAAGGGAAACAAATAAGGATTGCTGAGGCTGTCGATGAGGCAAAATGGCGTGTAAGTTCTTGGTGGAGGGCGCTGGTGCTGGGAAATGTTGATCAATCTGTTGGTATTGGCGGCCTCTTTCTCGACGGATTACAAGTGACAACAAACTCAAGAAGCAGGTCCTTACGCAGAGGAATTACATGGATAAGACCCAATGAAGGGTGGTGGAAGATCAACACTGATGGCTCCGCTTTTGGAAACCCGGGCCCGGCCGGGATTGGAGGGGTCATTAGGGATGCGAATGGTGAAGTGATCTTTATACTATCAGACTCGATTGGGACAGCTGATTCTATTGAAGCGGAAATTAAAGCAATAAACAGGGTTTGTCAGGCTATACTTCGGGATCAGGGATTCCCACTACAAAAACTCCTGTTCGAGTGCGATTCTTTTAATGTAGTTAAGTGGGTGGATGATCCGGGTAGTGCACCATGGAGGTTTATTGAGCTGTTTGATCCGATCGTTGTGGTAAAGAAGTGTGCAGGAGAGGTCCGATTTCAGCATGTCTTGAGAGAGCGTAATTCCTTAGCCGACTATTGGGCTAAGCTTGGGGCATCCGGGGAAGGAAAAAAAGAAGAGTGGTATTGAGTGGGAAGGCATCCTAATTGATTGCGAGTGAATAGGAAAATCTTTATCCTTAATGGCCTGAAGGATTTCATTGCTTCTCAAATGTTGGTGATTGTTGAAATTACATTGGGAGACCTAAGTTAGGTGCCTAGTGAAGGAGGATGAGTTCAGCAAGATGCTGAGGATATAGTTACAGCTGGTGCCTCCCGGAGGCTTTAATATTGTTTGTTGTTGGTTGCAGGTATGGATGGACACTTTTTCCATAATACAGACCGGAGATAAGCAGGGAAATATCGAAGCTCTGAAGCAGTTAGGCAGCTAAATGTGATCTGTGCCAGGATGCCAGGATACAATGCAAATCTTTTCCATTGAATATATCAAGCCATATGTCATATAACCCGGTGAGACCTAAGCCTAAAAGCTCTGAGATGTGTGGATAAGTGGCTCTATTTTGTCAATCTAGAACTTGCTTAGAAATACATGTTGAACATGCATATATTCAATTCATTGCACTGGAAATGAGAAGGGCATTCAGCCTGATTCTTCCTCTCTTAGCCTATATTGCCCCTCCACATATCTTATCATCCAAACAGGTATACTCCTTTCTGCTTCTGCAATCAATTGATTACCTGACCCTCAAGCCTTTCTTCTTTTTTTGCTACCCATTTCTTATTAGTGCGGTTGGGAGTTTATGGAATTGTCTATGAAGTTACACATGAAATTCTTTTGAGGATGCAACTCTACTATTTGGGTATTTCAGGGTGTTGGAGCACTTTTATACTTCCCATAGGGTTGATATTCTAGCAGTTGGGCTTCTAAAAAAAAAAAAAAAAAAAAAAAAAAAAAAAAAAAAGAGAAAAAAAAAAAGAAAAAAAAGAAGATAAAAAGAGGGAGGTAGTCGATAGGATGGGGGAGTGTTCCTATTTGTCCATGATTGTGCAAAGAAAGTAGTAATGGGGGTAATGTGATGCATGCGGGCAACAGTGCAGCTGGGATTCCTAAAAAAAAAAAAAAAATTTATAATTATCTTATCCTGAGAATAAAATGATTGAAAAAAAAAAAAGAGAAGAAGAAGAAGAAGAGAGCTGTAGTTATTGAAAGAAATTGGCTGTCATCATTTGATATGGTTGGTTGGGTATCAAGAAAGTCGAGTGTTAGCCTATTGATTTGATCCTACTGGGAACGAAATTTCTTATATTGATGGGAGGGCTTTCAATTCGCTGTGATATTTCTGTTGCATCCTCATCTGATTTGTCGTGATTTCTTTTAGATGGTCCCTTAATCCCAATTAGTGGCTTACCCAATCTCATGCCTTGGCCTTAGCCTCATCTTTCCTAAGCCCCTTTGATTCGGTGCTCTGTTATTGAATATATGCGCATGAAATGTGATCTTTAAGCAAGTCTATGGAAATGTCATCTTGATCCATCGCTGGAGAGTCTTATTGCTGGTGTACTGCTGGACTTGGTCGGGCTTTGGGGGGCTTATTACAGAGAATAGGAATGAACAATGCTCACAAAAAGAAGGCGGAGATGACGCAATTGCTGATATGAATGCTTGGGGTTGAAGGGTAGGCGTATGAGAATGAGGATGTTCACAAGTTATCTACTATTGGAGTGCAATTGGTTAGCATTGAGGCTGAGATTTTTCCTCTAGATGCTGCTACCTATCGCTGAGGATGTAATCTGAGTAAATGAGGGGCTGTTCTGCGCATTGCCATATGCTTCTTGCGTTGCTGGTATAAGAGAAATGTCTGCTGCAGTGTTGGTGATGGAACTTGGTTATGGGATGAAGAATTGGAGTAACGGTGGTTTTATGGTTTGTCCCTTGTTGATGCTTCTGTTTTTTTTTTTTTTCCCTCTATTATCTCTGCTGCGTGTGTTTTGTGTTAGTGGTGTCATTTTCGTTGGTTGATCTCATGTTGCTTGGGCACTGCTTCTTGAGATATGTTATCCAGTTGCCTTCATGATGTAATATTCACTTCGCGGATGTATGATTTGGTGGATATGAATAAAATCCTCATTTCCTCAAAAAAAAAAAGTTTAGCTATTTTGCCAAACAGGGTCATATGTTTTTTAACATCAAGGTGTAGAGTTTAGAACTTGCCTGCAAGGTCATATTAATTTTTTTTTGCTGAACAGCCTATACAGGCAAGTTCATATTAAATATAATGTTCTTTGTACTATCCATCCCTTTTTTTTTTAAAATTCAACTTTATAACAAATATAACAAAAATGAAGATAATTAAATATTAGAAAGGGAAATTTTGTCTATCTAAAAATTGAAGTGGGCATATTGATTATCTCATAGATCCTTTCTCTCCAAATATATTTTTTTAGGTGAATACCAGGGTATTTCCGGGCCACAATGGATTCCAGATTAATCCCTCGAGGATCTGAAAGGGCAATTAAGGGCGACTCTCCCAAAGAAATTTTTTGCATACACAATGCTCGAACCCGAGACATTGCTTAAGCGACTGGAGCCCCATCTACTCAAGCCAATTGATGTTGGTTCTCTCTAAATATACTTGAAAATAGAATAAAAGAGATGCATGTACCTAAATACACTTTAAAATCATATCATAGATTTGCAAAATAATGATTCCACCAATTTGTAACACTTCTTAATCTTAACTATACATATTCATTGTATTACTATTATACTATTCTACAATTCTCAATCAAGAATAATTATATCTGGACCCCACTTTCTCCAATGGATGCATTAAGAACACATGATCATATATGCAATATGATTCTCCATTAATTGATTAAAGCATTTGATTAAGGAGCAAAAGAAAATAAAATGAATGACCGGCCTAGCTAATATTTGATTCCCCAAGGAGCTTAGCTAGGTACTTACCCTATTACTTTAATTAATTACTTTCATAAATTTAACTAATCAATTTTATAAAGAGAATGATTTAATTAGTAATCTCAATGTGTAAACTCGGCCAAGATCCATGATTGGCTCCTTACAAACTAATCAATAATTGATCTACACTGGATTCGATTTATATTTTATTTGGATCAAAAAGTACAGTGATACATACATTTCTTGTTTTCACGCAATCCAATACACATTTTTAAAGAGTAATATCTCAAATTTTATAAAACAAAAAATTATAAAACTACGTGATTAGACGAATCTAACAAGATTTCATTTGACTATGTTTTATCTTATTTAAATGTGTTAAAAAGTCATTTCAAAATTACTCAATGAATAATGTTTACTATGCAAAAGTTGACATTTTTTAAAACTAGATGAAGTATTTATATATAAAAATATGATGCAATGCAGGTCTAATTAAGTGTGATGCTAATGATTAGGGCGCTCATTATTATTCATCCATTCATTGGTTTCTTTCTTATCTTTTTAAATAAATTCATTTGTTTTTTCTTTTCTTTTTTGGTAAGATATGGCATGAGTTGAATTAAATAAAAAAAGAGTACCCATTTATCAATACAGACAGTATTCAACTATGGAGTGCAAGAATTTTAAATTCAGCACAATAAGTTGTGAAGGCTGTGTATCAGACTATCATCAGTTTGTTAAAGCCCATAATAGCTTGTGAGGGTATAATTGCATAATCATAATTGCCCACATGTGAAACCTCATCCAATATTATTTCATTATACTTCCATATAAGTATGAATGGGTTATAACTTATAAGTATGAATGGGTATAATTTTGCTACATAAAATGACGATTTTGCCCTTAAGTTGTTTTTTTTACTCATTGGTGGGTCTCGCTTTCTATTTTATTTATTCCAAATGCCTTTAGTTGTGGCTAGGGATGACAATTCCACCCGCATTCGCCCGTAACCCGATCCACCCGATCCGATAAAATGGACGAAAACCCGAAAAAACATGAATTCTTATAGGGTGATGGGTGGATTGGGTGACGGATCGGGTCGGAGATGGATTTAGGCTCATCCAACCCACCATCCGATCCATCATCCAACCCACCATCCAATCCACCCATCACCCGCTTCTTTTATTAAATATACAAATATATATTTTAAAAATATAAATATTTCACATTAAAAATATATTATATTTATATAAATAAAATAAATAGTATTAAAAACTAATAAAAAGTTAAAACCTAGATTGCATTAGAAATTTAGAATCCCTCAATCCCGCTCTAAAAATTGAGAAAATTGAAATCGTTCCCCTCTCCCGAATATTTTTTTGTTTTAATTTACATGATTTAATGCTATTAAGTTATAATTTTAGATACAATAATTTATATGTTTCTAACATAATACTTGTTAGATTCTTGTTTTGATAATGCACAAGCTTGTGCAACTATCTTGGAAGATGTTGATTTAGGAGTTAAGGAAATTCTGTAACTGAAGTTGATGGTATTAATTCGTAATCAATTAATCTATTTTGCCTTTATAGCTCTATTTTCTTTTAATTTTTTCTCGACTAATATAACTGTTTGTGTATATATATATATATATACTAGAATTCGTACGCAGCGCGCTACGCCGCGCGGTCGGTCGATTGGAACTTATGCATTGTTTGTATATTCATTTTAATTTAATACTGAAGACAATAAACTTCGATCAATTTCAAAAGAAGACGACATAGATCAAACAAGACATGTTATGGCACATATAACAGATCAAATAGAAATAAGCCTAACCAAAAACTCCATTCAAACAATGAACCGAGATATAAGGAAAAACACCAAAATCTTTTGTTGAGTATATAAAAATGATTAAATCAGTGTTGACCTGCCCTCCATCAATAATCTCGTCTAGGCACAAATGATAATATCAAAATTCTCAAGTGCCTCCCTGAAGCCAGCATTGTTCCTACAAGAAAATATAAAAAATCTGCAATCATCATAAACGAAAAGAATCTGGCAGTCCCTGTAAGTTTGTAATGCACCTTGGATTCATTACCATCCATTGCTGGCTGTGATATCTGAAGTCCCTCTTTTTTAATTATCGATAGATATCTGCATTGACGAAGGAATTTCTCAGTTTTGTATTTTAATACTTGCATATGAGAATGATCCACATGCTCCATATGTTGAGGCTGCTGTTTTAGATATAATAGAACATAGATGGATTACCTCTGCACATGAAAATGTTCAACTGCAAGACGTTCGTCCCATAGGAAAACATAATCATATTGTTGAACAACGTTTGGATGTAAGAACCGCTTGGAAAACCACCTAGGTGAGAAACATACATATGAAATAAGACCCAATCCATCAGACATTCCAAAGGATTTCTAATACATGAGTAGATGTCTAAAGGAGAATGAAGAGTTCATAAGTCAATACCACTTGGTTTGGTTTATAGCAGAAACATGAATGACGCTGTTGCACCATTCAAAATCCCTCCATCCATCCACGTTGCCATCATAATGAAAAAGCATGATAGCAAAAACAGACAGTGGGAACTGTAAATCAGAAAACGCAAACAGTGAAGAACAAGAAATATGTCCGGCATCAGAAGTTGTGAGCACAATCTTAAAATTTCTTACCTTTTTAACAATTTTGTTAACATTTTCCTTTTGCTTTATACCAGCTGCAATAGCTAATAAGTTCACTGGTGACCTCAATTTCTAGAATGAGAATACAAACATAAAACAAGACATCAATCAGAAAAAGCGAAATGAACATTGGAGCCAAGTTATTCTTCAACCACATGCCATCATTCAAGTTCCATGAAAAGGGTGAAAATGCCTTACATTCAAGATCACACTCATTTCTTAGTTGATGGGTGGATTGGGTGACGGATCGGGTCGGAGATGGATTTAGGCTCATCCAACCCACCATCCGATCCATCATCCAACCACCATCCAATCCACTCATCACCCGCTTCTTTTATTAAATACATAAATATATATTTTAAAAATATAAATATTTCACATTAAAAATATATTATATTTATATAAATAAAATAAATAGTATTAAAAAACTAATAAAAAGTTAAAACCTAGATTGCATTAGAAATTTAGAATCCCTCATGCCCGCTCTAAAAATTGAGAAAATTGAAATCGTTCCCCTCTCCCAAATATTTTTTTGTTTTAATTTACATGATGTAATGCTATTAAGTTATAATTTTAGATACAATAATTTATATGTTTCTAACATAATACTTGTTAGATTCTTGTTTTGATAATGCACAAGCTTGTGCAACTATCAATTAATCTATTTTGCCTTTATAGCTCTATTTTCTTTTAATTTTTTCTCGACTAATATAACTGTTTGTGTATATATATATATATATTCTTCATTGCGGGATGGGGAAAGGTTTGATGTTTGACTTGCAAATTGGCATGAAATGAATGATATTGAGAAAATTCAATATCTTTTTGGCTCTTTACATTTTCCTTAACAGGGTAATTGTTACTTTGCTTGTTGAAATTTAAGTGGGGGATTTGTAATAATTTAATAGACTTTATAATGTCCAAACATGAATTTATTTTGAATATAAATTATTGCATCGTTTATTATGTTTTAAATCCACTAACCACGCGATCCACCCGTTTCACCCGTGGTTGATGGGCGGATTGGATTTGGATTGAGTTTTAGATGGATGATGGGTGGGTTGGATGATTAATATAACATTGATGGGTGGAGGTGGATTTAGGCTTCTCCGATCCATCTCCGACCCATTGACATCCCTAGTTGTGGCATGATGAGTTTGCCATTAAGTTGTTTTTTTATTTACTTTAAATGCCATTGGTGGGTCCCGCTTTTTTCTTTTATTTATTCCAATGCCTTTAGTTTTGCATTTGACAATGATAAGATTTGCATAAAAAGAGCCATAAAAGTTTTTTTTTTAACTTCAGGTTAATTATGTCCTTATATTAAACTAATACTCCCTCTGTTATTTAATGATTCTAACATTTGCATAGTAAACACTATTCACTGAGTAAGTTTGATTCGACTTTTTAATACAGTTACATAAGATAAAACATAGTCAAGTGAGATCTTGTTAGATTCGTCTAATCATATAATTTTATAATATTAAAGTTTTATAATTTTTCTTTTATAAATTTGAGATTTAACTGTCTAAAAATGTGTATTGAATTGCGTGAAAACAATGAATGTTAATATCATTAAATTACGGAGGATGTATTTGAAAATACAAATGTCATTTTTCCCTTAGATTTTAGTCATTTTTCCCCTTAGATTTTAGTGTCGTTAAGGCTATCAGATGGAGTAATTCTATATAAGATAATTGAAGCAATTATACCATTATGATGTCATCGACACTATCTACATATCATATTTTACGACCGACGGGCGTAGCCCACTCCTAACGAGGACTAGTATATATATATATATATAGAGAGAGAGAGAGAGAGAGAGAGAGAGAGGGGGGGGGGGGGGGGGAGTGATTGGGACGAGGACATGGTCTTGTGGTCCAACCATTTGATTCCCCACCCGACCCCATATTCCTTTCTTTTATCCCTTTTATAATTTGTGCGGCTTGAACTCCAACACACCTTTGTCCACACTTGAGTGTCAAATGTTTATTAAAAAAAAAAAAAAAATAGTGAGTGATTAGTTGGTGAAGATGAAGCTAGAGCCTGGAAAGAATACAAGTGGTAGAAAAATGGGCCTCGGTAATTGCCCATTTTTAGCAATTCAATTGGCCCAAATATTAAGCCCATATTCATTCAGGGCGTTGGCCCAAATTATATCCTAACACAAACGCCACATTTTTCTATTTCATTTTCCTCCAAGCGGTTTTTTGTTTTGCTTTTTTACGAAACTTGGCAATGTTTTTTTTTCTTCCTTCCTTTTTGTAGCAAGAAGTGAAGCATTCGTCTTTCAAACAGCATCAAGGAAGGAATATTATCGTTTAGACTAAATGAATTTCTTAAACATCCTTGAGGCTGAAAAAGTGACATTTTGAGGTAAGAGTATATTTTGGTATAGTAGGTTGATCTCTCTCATTCGGAAACCCAAAATTTTATTTAAGCGGATAAAATTCTATAATTACGTACTCAAGTCCTATTGGTACAAGTCAGAATTATTTGATTTGTTCAAAATTGGCATCAATCTTGTGCAAAATTTAATTGGGGATAGAAAAAGCGTGACAAGCTAAGAGTTACTTGATGAAGGCTTTCACCAAATAAATTGTGTGAAGAGGAGAGTACAATACAAAGAGAAAGGGGTAAATCTACTGCAGAATGCAGAATGCAGATTTGCAGAAGTTGGCAAAGGAATATACTATGAGATGAAGAAGTGTGGGACCCACCATTTTATTCAATCTTGTGAGTCAGTTCTGTTATACTATAAGCTGTGGAATTGTGGCAGCCCTACCCCTTGCCCATGGGGGCCCAAACCCCCCTGCAAAATTATTCAAATCTGTACACTACACATATTTATTGAATTTTTCCTCCAGATGATGGAGGGATATATGGCATCATCATCATCATCATCATCATCATCATCATCATGCCATGATTTTTATTGCAACCAGCGAGGAACTTACCCTACTACTGCTTCCCTTGTCCGGCCTCAAAAATTACTGCCGGCGGTGGTGTAATTCCATATTACAAAATATTTCATGGTATGAAATATCTTAAAATATAAGTAGCGACATTTGTTTCTAGAAATTTTACATGTGAATTTTATATATGTATAGGGTCTGATTGGATGTAAGTAGATAGCAGATATGCCCTCCGTCCCAGTAGAAGTATCATATTTGACTTTTTAACATTGTTCATTGTTCAACATTGACTCAATATTATTATAAATATATATTTGAAAAAAAAAATAGTCGAGTTTGGTCTTGTAAGATTCGTCTAATCGTATGGTTTTAGAATATATATTTTGCATAATTTTTTGTTCTATATATTTTGAGATATTAACGATCAAAATATGCATTGAATTGTGGGAAAAAAAGGCCAAATACATCCGTTTTCTTTTTAAAAAAGCCAAATCGGTCCTTTTTTAATTTTATTGCCAATTTAGTCCGCTACCTATGCTAATTATATCCACTTTAGTCCAAAAATCACTAATCCTTCCTAGGACGCTGACGTGGCAATTATTTATTCTAAACCATACACGCTGGATCTGTTTTGAATTGCTGCCACTCCAACGTGTTTGCCAAATAAGTGTGCAACCCGACCCGATTCTAATTTCAATCACCTCCCATATCACAGCACCTCAATCAAAGTCCTTCTTTTCAATCACCCCAAATTCGAAGCCCTTCATTTCAATCACATCTCATATTGCACCACCCAATTCGAACCCTAATCCCGCGGCGGCGCATATTCAAATTCCGGCAACAAAGAAACGATAATGGGGACGTTTGGCTCAAAATTGAGGGCCGAAAAATGAAAAGGACAGTCACATGCCTTTTGTCTCATTGTGTTTAATCTTGAATCGCCTTTAAGAATGAAAAAGACCAAAATAAATCAATGTCACGTCAGCGTCCTAGGAAGGATTAGTGATTTTTGGACTAAAATGGATATAATTAGCATAGGTAGCGGACTAAATCGGCAATAAAATTAAAAAATGACCGATTTGGCTTTTTTGAAAAGAAAATGGATGTATTTGGTCTTTTTTCCTTGAATTGTGTGCTGAAATTAAACATGACATTTTAAGTGGGGCGGAGGAAGTAGCATTTAGCAGATTTGACTAGCAGAATTGAGTAGAAGATATTAATAGTAGATTTGGCCAGCAGATTTAATAAAAGATGTTTGGCAGATAATATATTTAATACTCCCTCCGTTTTTTTTATAACCTCTCCATTTCTACACATCACGTAATTCAATGCACATTTTCAATTATTAATATCTTAAATTATATACAAGTAAAAATTATAAAAATTTGATATTCTAAAACTACGCGATTAGACGAATCCAGTAACATCTCACTTGACTATGTTTTATCTTATATAATTGTGCTTAAAAATTAAATCAAAGTTACTTAATGAATAATATCTACTATGCAAATAGTAAACTTAAATAAAAATGGAGGGAGTATATAAATTGTGCAATCTGCTGCTATCTGCTCTAATATGCTACTCGCCAAACAAGCATATAGGCTAGTCAAACATGTTATATGCTATATGTTGTTCAATATGCTGTAACCAATCAACCTCATATATTTACAAAAGTAGTTTATTTGGAATATCTGTATAGTTTTATTAATAAAATTGAATATAAATATATTTTATTAAAATAATAAACAAATAGTAATATATTATTTCATTAAATATTTTGCAAGAGCGAGAAGAAACCGCCACCGACGCGGCCACTGCCCCCGCCCCATTAGTTAATAATTAGCCTTTTTGCAAGGTGCGCATGTGTTGGGAATTAATTGTTATCTATTGTGGTTAATTAGTGGCATTAACGGATGATTAATTTAAGTATGTGGGTTAAAAAATGATGTTGAGCCTTCAACGACTCTTAAAAAAATGATGTTGAGAAAGTAAAAATTATTTCAAATTAACAGATTGTCCAACTTGTCAAAATTAGTAATTAGTGTTACCAAATCGACTTGAACTATTTAAACAACTAAAAGATAATATAATAATTTTTTTTCTCTTTAACAAATATGAAATATCCCATTTACAACCAAACGTAGTTGGCTTGAATGGTAAGAAACTCTCGCAGCTTTAACAAATGTATCCGGTTTGAACCTTTATGTATACAAAATTCTGCTTTCTGAGAGACAATCCTACATGTCCGTTCAAACATTGCATATCTGTCTTAGATGAGGATACAATACAGTTCTGTATTTGCAGAAGTGATGACTATCGTTGAAAGTTATCGCATCACCAAATTCTATTGTTGAAAGTTGAGTTCACTTGACCACTATGAGGCCATGAGCCACACTTCCAAAGTAACAAAGATCAGCAATATCGAACGGTGCTTTTCTGAGCTTCACCTATTTAAGTCCAAACTCCTAAAAATCCTAACGAATTTTTCCAAATTCCCATTGTATTAATTTAGCTTTAAATTAACTTGGCTGATTATTTACCAAACGCAGTTGCCCCGAGTGGAGTATGGCTGCTTAAGTAAAGGTCTCGGGTTTGAGACTTTGTGTATACGGAATTCTGTTTTGGGAGAGACAACCCTTCAATGCCCACCCGACTAATCAGCGGGTACATGCCAAAAAGAATTTGACAAATTATTTGGGCCATATAGTTCTAAGTAAATCAAGCCCATTAGAATATTGGGCCGGCCCAAAAACAGCCCATTCTTGGGAAGCAAAATGAGAATGGGATGCTCCAGGATTGAAAGCCGTTGTCAGCTGCCTGCGCATATGTAATGTACTCACTCCGTCCCACGAAGTTTGAACCCTATTCCTTTTTGGGGTGTCCCACGAAGTTTGAACCCTTTCCGTTTTTAGAAAAATTAAATTAATATAAGTTTGATTAGAATCTTAATTATTGTCAAATCCCATTAAAAATACTTACTTTTACTATTCTGCACAAATTCCAATGCATTATTACTTTCCTATACAAAGTCCCTTATATTTCTTTAACTCTTAATATTACAAAATTGATACAAATAAAAATTGTATAAATTATATATTCTAAAACTACACGATTAGACGATTCTAACAAGACCACACTTGAATATTTTTCTCAAATTACATCACTACAATAATATTAAGTCAAAGTTAAACAATAAACAATATCAAAATTCATTATAATCTTAAACACAAATACCCACACCACTTTAACTACTAAACTCCACTACCTAAATTACCGTGCCCAAAAGAAAGGCTTCAATCTTCGCGGGACGGAGGGAGTACTACTGTAGTATTTTCTAATTCGCATATATAAACCTCCAACTATATGACAACTACACTATCCGGCAGTGTGCACTAATAATGCAAGTCCCACACAATTAGACCCTTTACATTTGCTTTCCCAATTCCTTAGTACTTTCAATTTTAGTTTTTTTCTAATTTGCCCTCATATAAAAATCCCTCTTTAATGCACAATAATTTCTATTTCTATTTTCCTTCCATCCCCCAAATCCCCAATCCCCCCATCCATTTTGCCGCCATCACTTCCCTTCTTTCATTCAAAGTATCTGCCATCCTACAAAACCCCTTTCCCCTTCAATTTTCTCGCAAATCCAAAACCCCTTCTTTTCCCCAACTCTTTCAGCCCAAGAAAACCTGTCCCCTGTCCAAAAAATCCAATCTTTTCCAGCTTCTTTCACATGGGTTTTTCCAAAAAACACCAAATTGAAGTGGGCAAGGAATCAGATGGCCAAAAATGGGTAATAGCAGGAATAGCTATTGTGGCGCCATTGAAGCCGATAAATACAACAAAACCTAAAGGGGAGAATGGAGAAGAAGCCTACGCGAGTTCCACAACCCCGACGGCGCGTGAGTCAAGGATACCGGAAAAACTACCCTGCCCGCCGCCACCCCGGAAGCGCCGCCCGACTCCGGCCTGTCGTTCTAATGGAGTAGTAAGAGAGTTCTTCAACCCTCCGGACTTGGAGTCAGTGTTCGTTTGTCTCAGTAGTGCTGAGAGGAAACTGAGGAAGGAATCATGATTTTCAATTTCTTTTTTAGGGGTGGGACAAAAAAAGATAATTAGGTATTAACCTTTTCGGGTTACATATGTTTTAATACTTTAATTTCCATTTTTATGTGCTTTTTTGCTTACTTATTTTTTTGCACTTCTGTTGCTTCTGAGTAACCTAATGCTAACTTGTTGTAGGGCTTGAATGTCATACTAGTATTTTGTAATAATGTATAAATACACATACACTAGATTTTAGTACCAATGGAGTATGTTTCACTACAGTATAATATAATGCTCTATTCCCATTTCCAAGTTCCAACCAGTTTTTGTCATTTTAACTTTGCTTTTTTGGAAAATAATTCATAAGAGGAAACTGGAAACCCTAAACAGCAAACACAAATTAAGCATTTGCTTTATACAAATTTTTCAATTTTATTTTATTTCTATAGAAAAAAAATATCATATCCCATAGACGGTGAAGCTAAGTGCTAATGTAAGAACACGTGCGTGGATAGAAATGCAAGCATAAAAAAGGCTAAAACAAGAAAGCAACAGTTGCAAGACAAGTAGGGTTTATTGATGACACAAATGATCTATTTTTTGACCAATTGACAAACGCTTTGAATACAATGTAATTACTTGGCCACCAAGAAGTAGATGTAGCAATGTAGTATAGGATATGAAGCCAATCGATCTCTATCCTTAAAAGTGAGTGTTGTGCTGCAATGGCTATGGCTGAACCACAAGTCAAAGGGCCAAGTAATGTAATGTGAGATTTTAGTTGAGTGGTGGTAATAAAAAGGAGACAGGGGCATCTGTCGGAACGTATATACATATAAAAATATTTAAAAATTACTAGTACTAATTGATTGATCTTGAGAGAGGTGCAACTGCAGAATGAGAATCCAATGTGGGGTTGTTTGATGACTTCAAGGCACTGAGTTTGTGCAGTCAAATTTTGATTGGCCCACTTCATATACTTGATGATCAAGACAATTGGAATTACTCCAATGTGGGGTTGTTTGATACTCCACATACAAAAGTATAGTCCTCCCACAATTAACTTTTTTTTTTGGTGAATATAAAGAGAAATGTAACACTTATTTATACCTAATATGGAAATTTTATTTTCAAAATATGGAAGGAGGAAAAAAAAATATTTTATTAATAAATAGAGTGACACTACTAGAAAAAATGCAGATTCAGTCACTAAAATTGTTGTAACTAACAAGTTTCGGTCGCTAAATTATTGTAACTAACGAATTTCGGTCGCAAATTTGGTCATTAACCCCTTTAGTAACCGAATTTTATAAAAAAATAAAAAATCGGTCCCGAAAAATTCTTGTAGTGTGAAGTGTACGCAATATTCATTAGTAGTGAGTTTTTTTGGTTTTTAATCTTATAGTTTAGAATTTTTAATCCTTGTACGGTTGTTACCCACCCTTTTATCTTTTTATAATTTAGTTTAGTTACTAGGTGGGTTTTTGAATTCTCGTCCGACTATTACATCACTATTTTTATAATACCAGCATAGACTATACCCTCTAACATATGCACCATTTATCAAAACAATATTCATGAACATTTGTGGATGTAGAAAAAATTGAATAAGGAAATGGTGTATTTACAAATGAATTAACGAAGAAATAAGATAAAATACTCCGGATTATTGTATAGGCAAATTAAAAATTCATGACAAACAGGTTCTCGAGGGATTAGTCTTGGGTCCAATGTGGGTTGGGGATACCCGGTAATTCACCAAATAAAATTCATGCCAAATATGACAAATTGGGATGTTTATTTTAAAAGGGATAAAAATCTCTAGTAATTCACATTATATAAAAAATGTGATGGTGCTAAAAAATGAAGTATTATAATCCTCTAATTTGTCGTTTAATTATGTTATTGTAGTAATTCACATTATTTCGAAATACTGTACTATTACTTTTCATGCTTGGTAAATAGTTACTAAAATTTTCGTATGCATGATTAGTGCAGCATGAGTGATTGCTCCACGTTTCTGATTTATGATATGTTGATAAACAATTAGGTTTTAGAGTTTGGAGTATTGAGTTTGGAATTAATGGTGAAAAATAATTTTAAATTGAGATAATTTTGAGTAATGCTGTTTGGTGTCAGAGTTTAAAACGAGAGTTTAGATGTTGAAGTTTGAAAAGCTAAGTGTTAGCTAGGAAGATGAGCGTTCAGTGGTTACAGTTTATATGTTAAAATTTATTGGTTTTGGAATTAATATTTTCTATATATAATGTTTTAAACTATTTTAAATATGTATTTTAAAAGTTAAATGCTAAATACTGCTCGCAAAGGCAAACTTAAATTACCCTTCGACAAACAATAATATCAAAGTAGGCTTATTGTTGGGATAGGTTCAATGACTATTGAGACTGATATACACTAGCAAATTTGTGTGCGGCAAAGGTGGTAATTAAGAACGAAAGTGGTTTAAGTACATGCAACAACAAGTACAAAGTAATGCTTGAACACCAAAAATAATGACAATCTATAGGAGTGATGCATACATGTGGAAAAAATATGGTTGAATTTGTTGCGTTTTCAAGGAATTTAGGGATGTGATGGAAAGTGGGCAGCATACATCATACACTGTGTACACATAACATATCATCATTGTGCAGCCTGTAGGTGCTGGCAAATTCTTTGACAGCATAGTAACTCTATTGATTAAGAATATCTATTTTTTAAAATAATACTAATATTTTGATGTAATTAAGAATTATTTTGTAATTTTAGGACAATTGTGATGTTGGTATCATTGATAGATGATGAAAATATTTTCTGTATGGACACAAAATAGTAAAATAAAATACTAATAAGGATTCGAGTTTGTTCTAATGTTCAACGTAATCCTTCACCTTCCAAGCTTAGAATTGGGGTCACTAGGCACTATCCCTCCATCCCTCCTCGATTAACTGCAGCTTTCCTTCGTAATATTGTTAAGTGTTTCCTTTTTCCCTTTTTCCTTTTTATTTAGCACAAATAATGTAAGGCCCTGTGCTCTAGGCTTAAATAAGCTGTTCTGATCTAAATTTTTTAACATTTGGTCTGGTCTGATCTGAATTTATTTGGTCTGGTCTGAATGTTTCTGGTCTGATCTGATCTGAATTGGTCTGGTGTGGTCCGATATGATCTTATATGATATACTTTTATTATAATGATATGATTTGGTCTGTATGGGTCTGGTGTGATCAGATTTAATCTGGTCTGAATGTTTCTTATCTGATCTGGTCTGATATTATTTCAATAAAAATAAATAATAAGTCCTGTAAATAAGTCGTAGAGAACAGGACCTAAATCATTCAAAAAAAATCATTGGGGATGAGGACACCACAAAAATTTGAATGGAGTCGTATCCTATTTGGATACATATATTTCCGCCCCTGAATAATATGGTTACTATTCCCTCGATTTGAATGGAGTCCAATGTATTTATTTAATAGGAGTAGTTAATATCTTAAAAATGTGGAGAAGTAAAAATTATAAAAAAAAAAATATAATTGCAATAAAATTTAGGTCAAACATACATAATAAACAGTGTAAAAAGTCCAAATAACATATTTGAAATGGGATGGATGAAGTATTATATATCGATTCCAAAATATGAAACCTTAGAATTCAAACCCAACTTTAAAAATATGTTCTTTACGTACTAAATTATACTGTAGTTTTGAAAGTTTTTAATTAAAAAATGAATGTTTTGTAGAGAATGCATGGTTTAATTAGAATTATGAATACATTAGCTATCTATCATAACAATCATATCTATATGTATAGACATATTTATGTATCAATATGTGATGATTAAATACATCAATTAGTAGGTAGCTATTTCTTTATTATTGTTCATGATTAGGAACATGCACCTGCCTAATCGAGGTTTCAATTAATAATGGTATGCAGTATTTGTTCTTTTTCTTTATTGATTTTTAATTTGATTAAATTATTTTTTCTTCTAAAATTAATAATTAAATGACTAATACTCTCTCCGTTTTTTTAGTTATCCTTTGCATAGTTGATATTATTTATTAAGTAATTTTGAATCAACTTTTTAATACAGTTATAGCAACCATAGTCAAGTGCAGGGTAATAGAAAAAGACCTTCATTCTTGGTATTTTAAACTTTTGGTTTTTATTCTTATTTTGTATAATATTATTTGAATAATATCCTAACTAGCTAGTTTGTACTTGGTTTTTGTGTTGATATTCCGTGACAAAGTTTCCTCATAGGAACGTCCGCGAATTTGATCAATTACTCTTCTTGCTTTGTCTGCGAATAGAGTTATATATTGACCTAAAGCGCGTACTTTCGTTTTTTTCTTTTTTTTTAGCCTCTTTAGCATAAGGTTTCTCTCAGTTTTTTATTGGAAATCAACCTCTCCTTGAGGGGAATCTTGGTTTTGCGCCACTGGTCAAGTGAGATGTAGAACTCGTTAATTGCATAATTTTATAATACCAAATTTTTATAATTTTTACTTATATTATATAATTTGAATTATTAATTATTAAAAATGTATATTAAATTACAAGCAATACAGTATTGGAGATTTGGACGTGGTTAAAAAACAGGAGTATAATATTAGAAAAAGAAATTCTAAGTTGAGTATATATTGACTGCAGTGATATAGTTAATTCAAACTCGATAGCCACTATAAGTTGACTTGCCCAAAATTTTCAAAGACCAAACCCGGTTTTGAACTAGTATAAGAGAATTTTTTCAAATTTCAATTCTCTTCGATTCTAGAGTGTTAAAATTCTCTTCACTTCTAAAGTTCTCTTATTTTTTATTTTTTTGCTTTTTTTTTCTGAACAATCTATATAAGTTAGAAAATGGTAGTATGAGTCAATGCCACACAAAATATAAAAGGACAAAATGAGAGGCCCCCGGGCAGGGATAATGGCCGGATAGGGAATCGAACCCCAACCTAAAGGGACCACTGGACCAAGTCATTATCTCCTTCTAAATTTTTCTTTTTCCTAAAGAAAATGTGGAAGCGTATTGATGGTACTTACTAATTCTTCCCAAATCCCTCCAACGATCCAATTATTATTATTATTATTATTATTATTATTATTATTATTATTATTATTATTATTATTGCTAAACAGCTTATACAGGCTAGGAAAGAAATCTAATTAATATTGAAGGTCCGGTTGTTTTTTTATATTTATTTATTTATTGGCAATGTATTTATTTTTTCTAAATGTATTAAAAATTTAAACGAAAAATATATTTATATTTGGAAATTGAAAAAGAAAATGTCATTCCAATATTCCAATTTCCATTTTCTTGGGGATGGGGACTTACCCTAATGGTCAAGTCCCCCGGCTCCCAACCTATAGGTTGGGGGTTCGAATCTCCACTGGCCCCCTATCCCCCTCCCATTTGTTCCCTTTGTAATTTGTGTGGCATGGATTCCCACCATTTCTTTCCAGGTCTTTAAGGCTCCTAAAAAAAATTCCGTTTTCTTTAATTTTAGATTTTTTAAAAATAAAGAAATTTATTTTTTTCTTCTTTTTTCTATTAAAAAAAATTCCAATTTCATAAATTTGAACCCTGAACTGTCGATTCCAAACGGGAACTGACAATTCAAACCGGTTGGCCAACGCTAACTATAAGATCAAGATTTGTGAATAATTTTCGCACTAGTTAAGGAATTTCAATTGCATATTCAATATATCATTATGTTGGATTCGAATTTTTTAGACGCTATATTGAAATAAAATAAAATAAAATATTGTATGATAATTCGTTCCTTACACATGCATGGTTTTCATAGGATTCCCAAAACTGAAATTAATCATGGAAGTATCGCCATCATCATCAATGTTCACTGTTGCTTCAATTCCCTGTTGCAACTTGCAAGCGACTTTGGCTCACTCAAAAGTCAATTTTTAAATTAATGCATCACTTATTTCTCAATAAATTAATAAATATGGAAGAGAGTTGGTTTGTATTCAGAAATAAATGCTGAAAGCCTAGAATAAGCTTATCTCTTTATTGTTAATTTGTGATCGTGTTGAATGTATAGATAATTAAGATTTGCAATTAAATTGGAAAATAAATAATTTATAGTATCTCATTACAATATACAAATAGAAGTACAAATAAATCTAACACATTCAGCGTATAATAACTAAAATAATCAATTTAAAGTAGTAACTACTAGTTGGCTATGGAAATACCAGTGACAGTGCAGAAAGTCAATTAATCAAAACGGTAGCCACAAATAGTATAACTAAATACCAGTTTGACTATTTTCATCCATTAATATATATTATATTGGGCACTTCTACCTAAAAAGAATTGAATGCAGTAACTAGTACTTCAGGACTTATTTACTAGCGCATTTTTACTTACAACTTACGAACAAATTAAAAAGCATAGATGCCGGTCAAATATGATTTACTACGTTATAGGTTCCTCAATATATTTACAACCAAAAAACCAGATAACCCCCAAAAGGTCCGTAAAAAGGTGAAGGCACATATAGTATATCATTAGAGGAAAGTATCCATGCATGTAGTAAAGAATGCAAAATCTTTGACTTTGACTTCCCTTCGAGTCAAGACATTAGCAACACAACTATCCTCTCAAAGGATATTATTATGGAACAACTTGAAATCCAAATTAGAGTTCGCGATATTACAAATATTATTATTCGCCCACCCCATGTTTAATAAAATCCTAATCGCCTCAGCAACCCATCCCATAAGTCATGTATCTTGGCCTCAACGTTACCTACTTACACGACACAGCTTATAATGAAATTTTATTAAATTAAATACTTATTTATTAAATAAATTCGATAACAGTAAATTTATTGATTTTTTTTATATCTATAAATTTTACGAAATAGCCTATACAAGACAAGAAATAAAATAAAAGAAAACAGAGACAATCAATAAACAATTAGCACCTAGGAAACCAAGTGCAAGCCGTATTCGCTTTCAAAATTTATTGATTAATAGATTTAGTGAATCTGTAAAATAACATTTAAAAAGTAGCAATTAGATTTTCTATTAAATGATGAAGGTATTTGTTATGGTGCATAATGAAAATAATCTTCACCATACGGAGTATATTCTCAACCATTGATTAAATATTAAAATCAATGGCTAAGATCAATATAAAGGGTATTATTGTAATTTTAATAAAATGCAAATTATCTTCATTCATTTTTTTCAATCATCATGCCTGTACTTCTCTCGTCTCTCATAATCTGTTATATTTCAATTTGGATTTTCTGAAATTTGATAGAAAAATTAGATTACTTGCATCGGGTGGGTAGATTTTCATATAAAGAACGTCCAAATCCGAGTTCATTTGCGAAAGTTAGAGTTATTTGAAGTTTATTGCGTAGGCTTTGTTGTATAGGTTACATCGCTGAATTCTTTATGTTATGTCTATTGTCCTCGTCGCTGAATTCAATAAGACCCGTCGCTGAAAGTCGCAATGAACTTCAAATGGCTCTAACTTTCTCATATGAACTCAGATTTTGGTGCTCTTTATATGAAAATCTATCTACTCAATTTAAGAAATCAAAATATTTAATTAGATTTCAGAAATTCCTAATAAAAATATATCATATTCTCATAACAACGAGTATTAGATATTTTTAAGGCTTCAGCGACATGAATAGAACATTTCATCGACATACCATACATACTTCAGCGACAAAGACCATACAATTTACCGACATAGCATATATAATTCAGCGACATAGCTTATGCATTTCAGCGACTAATTGTATTCATTTCAGCGACATAGTTCTATGTAGTTCAGCGACATCATTATATGAAAATCTGCTATTTTTCTATTTGAAATTTCTAAAATCTTATAGGATATTTAGATTTCTTACATTGAGTAGATAGATTTTTATATAAAGAGCGTCGAAATCCGAGTTCATTTGAAAAAGTTACAACCATTCGATGTTTATTGCGTAGCCTTTGTTGTTTAAATTATGTCGCTTAATTGTATAGGCCATGCCGCTGAATTCCATAGGCAATGTCGCTGAATTGCTCATGCTCCGTCGCTGAGACGTAAACGCTCTGTTACCGAATATCGCAATAAACTTCAAATGTCTCTAACTTTCACAAATGAACTCGGATTTGGACGTTTTTTTTATATGGAAATCGATCTACCCGAGGCAAGGAATTTAAATATCTCATCAGATTTTATAAATTCAAAACATTCAAATATGGTTTCCGAATATGATATGTGGAATTATTACTTAATTCACCAATATTAGTACTCCCTCCGTCCCATTCCAAATGTCCTACTTACTATTTTTGGATGTCCCATTACAAATGTCTTCTTTCTATAAATAGAAATAATTTTCCCCTCCAACAACTATGTGGACCCCACCATATACTCACAAACCAACTCTACCTTAATTCTCGTGCCCAACAGTAACAGGACACTTGGGGTGGGACGGAGGGAGTATTTCTTTTGACAATTATACCCTTAATCAATAATATTCATTGGATGAAAATAAACGGTCATGATCTCTTTCTGCACCATACAATCATATTTTCATCCGTATGGCAACTGTACACCCAATGATGAATTGCTTTATCCAATATAAAAAAGAACACACACACAAAATAAAGCCCATGATTTTCGAAGGTGATAACTCCATCAAAATACTAGAAACCCAATTCATTCAATTCAAAATCCTAACTTTAACGTATTTATGGAGAGTTACAACTTACTACTCCCTCCGTCCCATTAAAAGTGGCAACTTTCTCTTCTGCACAAAATTCAATACAATTGTTAAACGCTTTATATATCAAAATCGGTATAAGTAAAAATTATATAAAATGTATATTTTAAAACTCTACAATTAGATGATTCTAACAAGACCACACTTGACTATTTTTCTCTTCTTGTATCAATACGATAGAATTGAGCCAAAGTTAAACAATGAACAGTGTCAAAAGTCAAAAGGGACCACTTTTAATGGGACGGATGGAGTACCTTTTATGGCTACAGACTGATGATGAACACAACTCAAACCATGTCGTCGATTTCATACATGCATGCATCCAAAAGTTGATTGATTATTCATTATTACACCTCATTGTTACTTCAATATCATAGCTTCTAACTCGGGAGGAAACCTTCGAGGTTTCAACCGAGTGTAGAAATGCCTCCTACAAATTTTAGGATCGGATATACACAATTTTCGGGTGTCAAATTAGAAAATTCCGGGCATCACACCACCTGTCTTAATTATATTTTTTTGATTTTTCTCTCAACCCACTCGACCAAGAAGAATATCATCCTAGTTTCTTCACAATGGTCCTTAATTTTTCTTTTCAATGGAAATTCTTACCGGACATAATAACTCCCATAAAATGACCCTACTTTGATTTCATTAAGAAATCCATTGAATTGGTCTGAGCAACCCAAGAATTGAACATGAACATGCTAATTAAAGTATGTTTATATACTATAATTATTATGGCATTATTGAGTGCGACAAAGTAAATGCAAATTAATCGAGAGATTGAATTCATACGGTGATCTGCATCGCCTCTAAACGACAAAATTAAACAAACAAAAGATCTGCCTTTAAACTCACCTACCTACCGATCGATTGAATTCCCACTTTACTTGCACAATGATTTATGCTACCAATTAATATTACAACAAAGCATTATATTAATATTCCCAGCGACTCTGCCCATCACCAATCACTCAACTCTTTTGTCTTGTTCGTCGGAGACTTTTTTGTTTTATTTACTCCTTCCATTAATCCTATATCATACACAACAAAAAAATTTGCAAAAAAAAGCAAAATTTGAATTTTAAACTTTTTTACTCGTGTTTTAGTGATGTCGTGTGATGGTTTAATGTGGTGATACAAATAAGGAAATCCGTCGCAGAAAAAAAAAATATTTATAAACATAATTTAATTACATTATGCTTAAATAAAGTAGTACTTCCTCTATTTTCGTTTTTTGCTACATTGCTAAAAGTGGTACTGTTCAGCTTTGATTTCAATTTTTATCATAGTTATACAAGTTAAAATATAGTCAAGTGAGATCTTATTAGATTCGTCTCATCTTGTAGTTTTTAAATATCTAACGTTTAAAATTTTTATTTGTACCAAATTTGAGTTATTAATGGTTTAAAACGTGCATTGGATAACGCGCACAGTGTGTCCATAGCAAAAATTTTAAAACAGAGGAAGTATGTAGTATGCTAAAAGCATAGGATTGTACTCCATTTTATTTCAAAGGAAAAAATTGGGTAAAACCCACAAGTATTTGGAGTAGTGTATATAGGCTTCTAGAAATGATGAAATGAATAGAGACATAGAGTTAAGTGTTGATAGAATTTCACATATACTCCTTGTAGTGAAGTAAGTATATCTTTTATTAATTGGTTTAGAATTATTTGTGTAGGAATCCAATGCATGGAGTTATTATACTGTATATAGTTGAGAGGTCCAGGATCCCGAAAACCACGTAGATCCACAGTCGAGGCCGTGATTAGGAAGGCCTTGAAGTCCTGAGAGTGCATAAGAATGGTGGTGAATTAAACAATAAACATGCACACATGGGCAAAGGGAAGAATCCTATGGTTTATGGACGCCTCGGAAAATTCCACTATTTTTTTGGATTTTGGCGCTTTTTATTGTAGGTTTTTTGAAAAAGGAATTCTACTATAAACCCCTCAAAAGTACTCCATCTGTCCCATTTAACATGTCTTGTTTGATTTTGACACATAATCCAATGCACTTTTTCAACCGTTACTATTTCAAAATATGTACAACGAAAAATTATGTAAATATTTGCATACGTCACTTGTCACCGAAAAAAATTATGTAAATATATATTTTAAAACTACATGATTATACGATTTTAAAAAGACCATATCGACTATTCTTTTCAAATACTCCATATATTTGCAATTAAATTGAGTCAAAGTTAAATAATGAACAATGTCAAAAAATCAAACATAACATCTTATACTGGACGGAGGGAGTACTATATAGAGTACTCCTTATTGTATCTCTAAAATACATTTTAAATTATTTTAAAAAATAAATTTCCAACCATAAAGTTTGAAAATTAAAAACTTGACGATTATCAAATCATCATCTCAAGAGAAAAACTTTTATCTGTCTATGAAATGAAACAAAAAATTATTTTTAAATTAGTATACGCATCTCCCATGCATAATACTAATAATGAGTAGTTTATAGGCAATGGATATTAGGTATTATATGTGAGTTTAAAAAATATTTTAACCCATTTTTTCACACTGAAAATTTTTGAATCCCTCTCCCTCTCAATTAGTCAATTTCCATAATTTCGTTCTCAAAAACGTACTCTATTTTAGTAGACAGTAGTAATAATAAAGGGAAATTGCAATTAATTAATAAAGAAAAAATGGTAGAGAATTTGGGAAAAAAAGGTTTAAAAGAGTAATAAGTAATTAAAAACTAAAAGCAGAAAATGAATATAGTAGAAAAAGGGCAAAAGGGGTTATATTGGGGTTGGGTTGGCTCAAAAACCGGAGGAGGAGGCAAAGAGACAGAGAGGGTTGTTAATTCAGGCAAATTGTTATTGCGGATTAGCCTTCTTGTTCATTCATTGGATTATTCTCGTGTTATTTTGGCGGGAAAAGTTGGCGCCAAAAGGAGTAGTGTATTAGGAGTTCTATATAGTATGTGAATGTGGTGATGATGTACTGACCACCACCACCACCACCGTTGGTTGGAGAGATGTGCATGTACACGTACGGAGCGCCACCCATCTTTGAATTCACTTGTACGATTCTTCTTCTTCTTTGTTGGCTTCGATCTCCTGTGCTGTGCTGCTGTCTTAGCTTCTTCATGATTATGTTCTGTGTGTGTGTGTGTGCCAAATTGTAGTATCTGTAATATACTAACTCTCGTAAGCTGTGCAGCTAATGTAGCTGCTTCATGTTAAATCTATCATTGCACAACGTGTAATCAAAATTAAACCTTTATACTATCATTTTTATCACATTCCATTCCATCCTTAATCTTTACATTTAACTAAAACAATACTCTCTGTCTCACTAATTCCATCTCAAAACTTTTGGACATTCAGTCCAATGCATTTGTTTAACAGCTAATATCTTAAAATGTTTTGTAGAAGTAAAAATTCTATACTCCAACAAGATCTCACTCGACTATATTATTTTCTTATATAATTGCAACAAAAATTTAGATCAAACTTATAACATGGATAGTATAAAAAATCAATATGAAACACAATAAGTGGGATGGAGGGAGTACTATATTAGTATTATAGTAATACTTCCTCCGTTCTGAATAAATGCAACATGTTGAATTTTGACATTGTTCACACAAATACTTTAACTTAAAGTTTTATCATAGTTATACAAGTTAAAATATAGGCAAGTGAGATGTTAGATTCGTCTCGTCGTGCACTTTTTAATATCGAATTTTTAGAATTTTTACTTATTCCAAACTTGAGTTATTAATAGTTTAAAATGTGCATTGGACTGCATGCTGATTGGGTCCGTAGCAATTATAAAAAAACAGAGGAAGTACAATATTTAAATATTTAAATAATGAAAACTGAAATATTTTTTTTTGCGAGAACCATTGAAGGCCTGGGAAAGAAGTGGTGGGAGCGGGGGGGAGCCCATGCCACACAAATTACAAAACTGAAATATTTAGACAAGGCTAAAATGTGAAGCCATATTTTTTTTTTTGTTTTAATGAAATATTTTCAAAATATAGGGGCAAAAATATGCTACCTCGTTTTTTTGGGTTTGCACCATTTTACACATGCACGCATACCAATACACATTTTCAATGATTAATAATTTAAATTATGTACAATAAAAAATTATGGAAAGTTGATATTATAAAACTACAAGTTTAGATGAATCTAACAAGATCTCACTTGACTATATTTTTTCTTCCGCAACTATGATAAAAACTTGAGACAAAGTTAAACTGTGAACAGTGCAAAAAACACCAATATTGCAAATCTAAGAAAACGGAGGGAGTAAGATTTTAAAATGTTTTAGGACTAAATGGGCTAAAAACCAAAAATATGAAGAACTATTTCTTCTATTTTTTTTTTTTTTTTTTTGCGGAACAGCCTATACAGGCTAGAGAAGTGGTGGGGACCCATGCCACACAATTACAATTTCTTCTATTAATATAAACATATACTAGGAGTGTAGGACTAAATGGCAATCCAGTTAAGTTACCGTACAGTCCCTTAAAAAATTTGCACATACAAACATCACATAAAATAACTCTTTCATTCTATAAAACATCTCTCATCACATGTTCTTCCATTACATACTTTCTCTCGTCACACACGACATTATTTGATCACACGAAACACTTCTCTCATCACATATATAGAGTTTGCATATCCAAGTGTATGCACTTAATCCTTACCCAATTAAATGGTATAACTTCTAAAGTTACAGTTCTTTTTTATTTTTTATTCCGAGAATGTGACCATCGAGGCTTAATTTTGATAGACTTCAAGCATTGGTAATTTTTATTAGTAATTTTTTTTTAAAAAAAAAAAAAAGTTGAACAATTGGAAAATTTCGATTCATTTATTCATAATACTAATAGTATCAATGTCCAAATTATTTATATCAAAAGAAATTAGAGAAATCCTATATAATGGGACAATTTTAGGATTTTCCAAACCCATTAACCACGAAATTTCGTAAGTTAATACGATCCCAGATAAATTTATCGGCAATACAAAATCTTAACCAAGAGGCAAATTTAGCAATTAAAATATACTCCTAGGTAGCTAAATAGCTAATTATACTAATAAATAGTTTAAAAATGATTTGATAATGACAATGCATATTCAGACGTTTGATAACATATGTCAAAGCATATAAACAATTTTTTATTAATCTATATATAAACACATATACTCCCTCCATCCGAACAATAATGCTCTAACTACATTGTTCATTAATCAACATTTATCTAATGTTATCGCAATTGTAAAAGAAAAAATATTATCAAGTTCGATTTTATTAGATTTATCTAATCGTCTAATATTAAAATATAATATATTTTATATAATTTCTATTTAAAAGTATATTTTAATATATTAATCATTAAATAAATATATTGAATTGCGCGTGCAAAAGCTTTGGAACAGAATAATGGGACAGAGTATAGTATAAAATTCTTTTAAGACATCTAAAATTTTCAAAATTAATATTTCAAAGTTAGAAAAGTTGAATTATTTACCAGAGAATAGGATAATCAAAACACGTCAAACCTATGGTGGGTCGGTACGGTATACCGAAAAAATTTCGCCGTACCGTATACCGTACCGAACTTTACGGTATGGAAATTTTCATACCGTTGCCGTACCGCAACTTTCGGTATACCGATCTTCGGTATACCGAAATTTTCGGTATGAAATATTTCCATACCGTTGCCATACCGACATTTCGGTATGTTCGGTATATACCGGTATACCGAACCTTCGGTACATACCAGCATACCTGTATTGCGGTATATATCGACATACCGAACATTCTCTATATACCAGCATATCGGTATTGCGGTATATACCGGTATCGCGGTATATACCGATATACCGAAGAATCGGTACGTATCGACATACCGATACCGCGGTATATACCGAAGTTCGGTACCGTAACGGCATACCGCGGTATCAAAAAATTTATACCGTTACCGTACCGAAATCTTACGGTACGGTATCATACCGTACCGAAAATTACGGTATACCGAAAATTTCG
The DNA here is from genome assembly GCA_030278955.1 of Hygrophila difformis. Classification (NCBI taxonomy): domain Eukaryota; kingdom Viridiplantae; phylum Streptophyta; class Magnoliopsida; order Lamiales; family Acanthaceae; genus Hygrophila; species Hygrophila difformis. The sequence continues at coordinate 23,088,686 of JAOANR010000008.1, read as the reverse complement.
GTATTCTCGGTATTTTTTCGGCACGATATGTGCGGTATGCGGTATATTCGGTATTTTTCCCCAGCCTAAACCTAAATGTTGATTCAAAAGTTGTAAGAAGCCACTTGTGACTTGAGGATAAAACCTAAGCTGAAAAGTGAAAATGACTTCAATAGCTAAAGAACTGATGGCCAAATGAACCTCGTTCATTCCAAAATCCCAATTACAGTCCCAAATAAGAGCATATTGGCATAATGCCCTATTTTAATCCCACTTAGCTATTAAATTAAAGATGCTTAACCCTAATTCCTAACGTTAAAATTTACAAGGTTTTTTACGAAATTTCATATAGATTAAATAAAACAAATAAAAATTAATGTACGTTATCACTCAACACTCAACAGGGAGAGATTTTAGTTTTGAATTTTTTGTTCAGGCAGAAAGGAGCAAAACACTAATAACAGGGCTATCTAGTATCTACTGTAATCAATTGAAAACAATGCAAGATTGGTTCAGAAATGCTACATCGCTTACGGCCTTACCTGGTCCAAAAGCTCAATCCATAAAGTTTTCATCTGCTTCCAATCATATTCTCTCCCTACATTTCTCTTCGATAACTACTGCAATGTCCCGTCACTCCCAAACCATCAATATGAAGTGTTCGTTGGAACCATCTGGATGTAGAAACCAATGAGCAAAGATGAACAAGGAAATAAAAGCTCATATGAGCACTGATCAGAAACCATTAAACCAACAAGCCAACAAGCTAATAATAAGAGGTGAAACTGAGCTGGAGTATATAATAAATACTCCCTCCGAGTGATCATATTTCCTTTTTTGGCTGTTTTAAAATAAGTGACTTATTTTCATAGTGGTAAAATAATGTGGTTGGAAAAGTAGAAGATAGAGACTCAGATGTAAGAGGAAATGAGAGGAAAGAAAAGAATTACTATTAAAAAGCATGCCAAATGAAAAGAAGTCATTAATAAAAATGGAGGGAGTATTTATTACCATACTGATATCTCACTTAATGATACAACATAAGTATGGAAGTTAGGAAAGCATATATTACCATCATTGATGAAGTAATGTGTGAACACACAGAACCCAACAAGGAAGATGAACTGTGCAAATGTAGATGTAAGTAGCACTGTTCCATGCCCAAAGGGACTCGAGCCAATTCCAGAAGTCAATGAATCTAATGCAGTCAAAACCATCCAATGCACCTTTTGTCAAGAAAAATATGGTTGGAGGAAATCCAATAAAGACCAACAGCACATTAATACTTCTGTGGATGAATGCTCTTGGGGTGTTTTCGCTAAAAAACTGGGCCAAAGGTGCAGTGGTCAAGCACATAGGAACAAGTAGAAGTGCTCCCATTTCTGCGGTTGCAAAATTTATCACAGACATGAGACAAAGTCCTATGAATGCAGCAGCAACAGTTACAGACTTCAGTAGGGCCCATTCCATTCTTTGTGTATCATGCCTAGTACTCCTTGAGTTTGAAAAGGATCCAGATGCTGCATATGTTAAGAGGAGACATAGTACAGAAAGGAAGATCCAAACTAAGAAGTTGGATGCAGGGGAGGAATTAGGAATTTGGAGGATGAAATAAGGAAGTAAAGTTACAATTGCACCCCACAAGTGGATGAAGAGAACGGTTTTGGCAGCACAAAGCCAATTCCATGAAGTAAATGCGGGGGCATATTTTCGTGGTTGAGCAGCAATTTTTGATGGGACAGTGTCAATCTTCAACTTTTGTTTACTACCATAAGAAAAAAGAGCTGCAGCAACTAGTGGAAGTGGAGCAATAAGCAAGGCAAAAGCGATCATGTAGACACCAACTGAAACAAACTTATTCGAAGAAGTCAAGAGATAAAGAAAAAAGGACTGGTGAAACTTCTCAAGGAGATTATTCACGGATCTAATGACCCCTTCAACCACCCTGAAAGTATGAGAAACAAATATTAACGGAGGAAATAAGACAAGCAGCCGCAAGCATATTTTTCAAGGAAAAAGTAAAGCAACATAAAGAAAATTTGAGAACATAGAATATACTTCCTCCGTTCCTTTTTAAATGCTACGGACCCACATTTCACGCAATCCAATACACGTTTTTAATCATTCATAACTCAAATTGTATACATGTAAAAATTTTGAAAATTTGATATTCTAAATCTATGCGATTAGACGAATCCAACAAGATCCCACTTGACTATATTTTATCTTATATAACTGTATTAAAAAGTCGAATCAAAGTTACTCAATGAACAGTAACAAAATCTCAAATGTGCATTTAATAAGGAACGGAGGAAGTATAAAGGGAAGAGAAAAATAGCAATAACGGCACTTCTTGGTTTCTATTAAGATGACAGAGAAAAGAGTGTAATTTAACACTGACCTACCAACACGCAAAATGAACATATCTCTCTGACTCGAGGAAAACTTCGGTGAAATTTCCATGGTAATTGCATCAACCTGATAATCACGAAAAGCACCATGCGAACCAGTGGGAATGCCTAATGCCTGACACAACAATATAGAATTAATAATCAACAAGAGCCACAATGTCAAATATGTTGCTCCCATTATGAGTTGCATACTTAGAGGATTACAATATAATAAATTAGAAAATACTTAATACAAATTTACCTCATTTAACTCTTCCACTACTAAGTAGTGGGAGTTGTGTTTGATAGAAAATGAAAAACACATAAAATAAATACTCCAATATAGTTTATGTTCTAACATCATATCATCAGAGAAGGTTAAACTCCGTCTAGCATTTACAATCTATTAACTCTGTTATTATGGCTACATGTGACTGAGGTTCTTCCAGTGAATAGGTGTGCAATACATTCAAGGATTCAGAACCGTTAACATCATCTAACATGGTTAGTACTACTGCTAGAGGCGAGCATCAGTGCTTATTGCAAATCTCTATTACCACTTAAATTTCCCTCGTCACTTCTTTGGCCATAAGTGTGTTAGTGCAACCAGAAAGTCCTGGATGCTTGATTCAAGTGCCACTACCCATGTCAATAATACCAAATCCCATTATCTCTTTCCATCCCTAGTTCACTTTCTCATGGTTGTTGGCTAATGACATATATTCCCATGTTATGAGTACAGGTGACTCTCGTCCTACAAAAAAAACTACTGATAATGTTTTACTAGCTCCTCATTTTATGCTAATTTTTTATCTATGACCCACAAAACTCATCATTGTTCCATAACCTTTTAACATTCTATTAGGTCTTTGAGAATCTACAGACCAAGGAGGTAAATGGGCAGGTACGTGGTGGTCTATAATCTTGACTGGGGGCAAGTTTCCATTCAAATTTTCTATGAAAGATCCAAACATATTGAAGTTCACTGCCACTTATGAATTTATATTCTAACAATCGAGACAATGAAAAATAAGACTATCGGAATCTAAACACCTATGATAATGACAATTCAAAAAATTAAGGTGATTACCTGGTTATACATGGATCTAGCAAGCGTTGCAGTGCCTTCAACATAATCAGCTGCAGGGATGCCAAATTTCCATTGAGGATTTAAGCCTCTAGCCACCTTTCCAAGAAACTCAAATAGTTCTCCCAGGCTTTTCAGCCACCGAGAATGAAGCACTGACCAAATCTTCTCCACACTTACTTGTAAACCCTGACCATGCGTAGCCAAATAGTTTACAATATTGATGAGATCTAAGTTTGGCATCTGCCCATTAGATGCTTCAGCGTATATGTTGAGAACATCCTTCTCAAATTCTGTGCTGCTATCAGAAACTTTAATGACTATTGCAGCTGCCATAGTGCCAGCTCGTCGAAAGCCATTAGACATTACATCTTTCATTTCTTGACTCATTTTATTCATAGGAAGGGTACTTAGGCTACATGTCTCTGTAAATGATTTCAAGTCACTAAATGGAAGAGTATTATAATCTCTAAGCCATGCAGCAACTGCCGCATACTCCCCGTGTTTTGAATCGGCAGCAAGCCACACAATATCTTTAGCAAGCCACGTAACTCTAGAGAGCAGAGAAAAGACTGAGTATCCAACTCCAAGGGATAAAGCCTCACCTGCAGTGATATTGAGAGAATTATATGGTGTGACCATTACAATGGCTTCTTTTCCATCCCCTTGCGGAGCTCTTATAATTCCAACAGTATTGATCCCAGAAGAAGAACAGCTGTCATTCCTTTGGATGATATCCCCATCAGGGGCCAAGAAAAAGTACAGAGGGTGAAACTTGTCTGATAGTGGTTGAAACTTGTGATAACTTACTTCACCGCCCAACTCCATCATGTGTCCTGCAATCACCTCTGAAATTTCACTGCATGCATACATTTGAAGGGAAAGTTCAAGAAAATAAACAATAACTGCCAATATTAGAGTATGAAGGGTTATTTTAAAAAAATAAATAAAGAACAAATGAAGAAAAACTCTGCATGTTTTTCATTTTAAAACATCAGACAGAGTTTCTGAGAAGGTTTAGATGCTACTGATAAGACCAAGAGTTGATTAGGTGTAAAGCATTGAGGTTGTTTTTGCTAAATAGTACATAACAAACAACATCTAAAATTAATCAGCTTATAAGTTGAATTGCATAGCTTTCTACCTACTCTGGTTTATTCAAATAAGACTAGGCCCTCTCACGTTTCAGATGCTTTGTTAGCCCCCACCCCCTTAAGCACATTACTCCATTTACAAATAAGTAGATTCTTGCAATGCTGCTGCTAGCCATAATAGTTCTCCTTTGCACATTCACCCACAACAACCACCATAACTTAAAATCACACGAGCACCATGTTGTCAAATGTTTCATAGAATTCAAGAGGTATAATAGCAGCCAGCTAGAAGAGAGCAATGGTAATGGTGATTCCATAAAGTATCTGCCATACTCAATGGCAGCCTGCAAGGTTTGTGAATTAATCACTATCACTATGTGAGAAAAGGAAGGTGCAATGGATGTTGAAGGTGGAACTGCAGCCACAGTCAATAAACTAGTGAAACTGAGAAAATTTGAAGACACTAGATTTCATAACAAGTAGAAATATTCTATTAAATGTACATACTGCGAGCAGATTCAGAAGAATTCGTCTACACAAGCATTCAAATTGAACCATTTTATGACCACACTGGTGATCAAATAGTTCTCAAGGACTATACAATGGGTCCATATACATACATGGTCTATGAAAATACCTACATGCCAGTATTAGTACTCTTTGAACCCAAATTCAGTATCGTGTTCAGAAATCTATGCCCTCCAGAAGCATCATCACTGGAAAGCATAGGGCTTGCAGACCCTGCAGCAAAAATTAAAGCATATTTAAAGGTTATCAAATTTGAGTTTCAAGCTTCACAAATAAAGGGGAGTCCATAGGATTGAAAAATGCAAAATTAAATAATAGTCTATATATCTAGATTGACAAAAGTTTATACTAGAAAGTAAAACATATTATAAAAAGAATTACACTTTGTCACTTACTAATTAAACTTACATTGAAAATTTATAAGTTTTGAACACTAAAATTGTCTATTATTTCAAATTAATATACAGAAAGAATGATTGAGATACTACGTCCGTCCCTAAATAACAAATAAATAATTAATTTATCAATATCAATGTAACTAATTGTTAAGATCCCACATCAGATGTGATGTGGTCCTCCCATTGGTTTATATGGTTGGGAGCAACTCCACCTATTACCAATTGGTTTTAGGTGTGAGTCTCCCATACATGGTTTGTTACATGGTATCGGAACCATGATAGCCGGGTTGGCTATGTTTTTATCTTGGATTTGGTATTTGATTTCGAGATAAATATCATCTCACTGGGAGGGTGTTAAGATCACATATCGGATGTGTTGTGATCCTCCCATTGGTTTATATGGTTGGGACTTGGGAGCAACTCCACCAATTATCAATTGATTTTAGGTGTGAGCATCCATGGTTTGTTACATGGTACCAAAGCCATAATACCCGGATTGGGATTTGATCCTGGATTTGGGATTTTATTTCGAGATGAATATAATCTCGAGGGAGAGTGTTAAGATCAAACATCGAATGTGATGTGGTCCTCCCATTGATTTATATGGTTGGAAGCAACTCCGCAACTCCACCAATTATCAATTGATTTTAGGTGTGAGCATCCATGGTTTGTTACATGGTACCAAAGCCATAATACCCGGATTGGGATTTGATCCTGGATTTGGGATTTTATTTCGAGATGAATATAATCTCAAGGGAGAGTGTTAAGATCAAACATCGAATGTGATGTGGTCCTCCCATTGATTGATATGGTTGGGAGCAACTCCACATCCGTAGGTTGTTATTATATGTCCTTTCAAACTCATTAATTCCATTTTATTCAGAAGTGAGCTGACTAATCATTATTTTTTTTTTGTTGTTGGAAGCTAGTCGTCAACAACATAATCAGAGCAAAGGCACAAAAGGGAAAACCATGCACTATACCTTATTAACTTCATTAAGTATAACTTTATTAAGTATTTCTTGTTTTGTTCTAAATTTAGCTTTACCTTACATGCTAAACATATCATTTGATAATCATATATTTTATCTTAAACCAAAATGCCCTTATTTGACAAAGGGCAACTCATACAAATACCCAACGTTGTACTATAATATAATCCTTTACCAGGCATCAAGGCATTTTCGGAAATATAGGTGTTCTTGGCGAGAACTGGCAAGAGAAGAAGAGCTACAATTCCTGCCGTGCAGCATAAAATACTGCAATTTATAACAACATTAGTTCGTTCCATTTCGTCTGTTATACTTATGTTAAAGTGTCAACAAGTTAGAAAAATACACAAAACTTTTATACCTGACTAAGAGAGTGTGGGCAATGAGAAATAAGCCGATGCGAATAATTGGGCGAGGTTTGGGTTTGATGGCCTGCTCAATTTCCGCCATGGCCTCACGCGGATCTGCGTTGAGAACTTGAGATCCTGTCTCCCCTCGACTCTATAAATCATAGACCCCCTGCGATCTACTGGAGTAGTCTCGATTCCACACGCAGCTCAGCAGAAGCCGGAAATGCGGAAGCACAACCATCGTTTATATTTTGGACCTCAATTGGGCCGTGGGCTTATATGCAATGGAGTAGTTTGCGGTATGGGCTACGACTGGACTTCATTTGTAGATGTGCTTTTTCGGTTTAATCGTTTGTGGTTGAAATCTATAATCTACAGTATAATACTCCATCCGTCCCACGAAGTTTGAACCCTATTCCTTTTTGGGGTGTCCCACGAAGTTTGAACCCTTTCCGTTTTTAGAAAAATTAAATTAATATAAGTTTGATTAGAATCTTAATTATTGTCAAATCCCATTAAAAATACTTACTTTTACTATTCTGCACAAATTCCAATGCATTATTACTTTCCTACACAAAGTCTCTTATATTTCTTTAACTCTTAATATTACAAAATTGATACAAATAAAAATTGTATAAATTATATATTCTAAAACTACACGATTAGACGATTCTAACAAGACCACACTTGAATATTTTTCTCAAATTACATCACTACGATAATATCAAGTCAAAGTTAAACAATAAACAATATCAAAATTCATTATAATCTTAAACACAAATACCCACACCACTTTAACTACTAAACTCCACTACCTAAATTACCGTGCCCAAAAGAAATGCTTCAATCTTCGCGGGACGGAGGGAGTATAGTACTATTAAACTTCTTATCAATGAACACTAACTTCAACTTTCTTTATAAATTAAACAATATTGGGCCTGCATAAAATTAATTTAAAGAAGCCCATAATACAGCCTTATTGTCAGCCCAAAAAATTATTTGTTATTTTATTTACTACTACCTCCGTCTCGGTATTTTTGTTACGGATAGTTTTTTGCACTATTCACTGCTTAACTTTGATTCGTATTTTTATCATAGCTATGTAAGAAAAACATAGTCGAGTAAGATCTTGTTAGATTCATCTAATCTTGTAGTTTTAGACAATTAACTTTTTATAACTTTCGTTGTACACAATTTCAGTTATTAATCGTTAAGAATGTGTATCGATATGCGTAATAATGATTTAGGAAGTATTAAATAGTAGTATATCACTAAATATTGCATATATTGTTTAAGGAAAAATTTATATTTTATAAATGTAAATATTATTTATATTTAATCCAATATCTACCTCCAATAAAAGAATATTATCCATAATAATATGTTATACTATCTCCGTCTCATTATCATTATTACGGACCCAGATGAGACGTATGCCGATACACATTTTTAACAGTTAATAACTTAAATTGCGTACATAAAAAATTATAAAAATTTGAATTTTAAAATTATAAGATTAGACGAATCTAATAAGATCTCACTTGACTATGTTCTTTTTAACATAACTATGATAAAAATTCAAATCAAACTTAAACAGTAAATAGTGCCAAAAAGTCAAGCGTAACAATCTAAACGAGACGGAGGAAGTAATTAATTTATGTAACATCGTAACTTTTGGTAACATAAATATGTCATTCAGGCCAAATATTGGATGAATGTTACATTTAAATAATGCACTTTTGTTTAAACTATTGGGGCTAATAATCTTGAACAATTAATATTTCATGCTTAATTATTGGTAAATTAATTATATACACAATTCTTGAGCAAAGTATTTTGGCGAATAACAATTATTTCATACAAAATTCAAATAGATCTGCTTGTGTGTTGTTTCATATTCATCAACAAACCAGCTTTATATTTCAATATTTTATTATCTTTTTATGCGAACTATATTCTATATATCGTTATCACATACAATCTCCGCCCATTCTGGTGGGGTTAATACTAGTATTCATCAAAGGAGGCTACGTTTTTAAAGAGTTGTCTCTTTTAACTCAATTTGAATAATTAAGATTTGCATATATTAACTCATAAAATTTTATTTTTATCCTTCAATTAAACTCTTTTATAATAAATATCAAGAAATACTGTAACATTTATGTAAGTACTAAGTAAAGAACAATATAGAAAAACATAGCATAAATACCTAAAAATAACAAGTATTGTGGAATATTTTTTAATCTCGAAATATACTACTAAAAAATAACAGATGGTGCATAAAATTGTGCTATCACTAGATCAACCAATAATTTATTATTATTATTTTTTTTTTTCCTTGAGAGCCATTGAAGGTCTGGAAAATGGGTTGTGGGAGTCCATGCCACACAAATTAAAACGAAAATGAAACAATTAAACATTGAAGGAAGATGCCTAGTGGTGGGAACGAACTTGAAGATCAAGAAGTAAAGTAGTGACTAGTGAGTCATTTGCTCATTTTATTTCCACAAAACTTGTAAAATGAATTTTGGTATATGTCTCTCACCTAGTCACCTCCACTTTCGGTTAACCCATCTCAACCGATTTGGTATATTTCCAGAAAACTTTGTAAAAATATATACCTGCCCTTGCGTATATGTCATTCATTGAATGTTTAATGAGATCAAGACAACCTAGGAACCAGGTTTCCCCTCACATAGTCGTTAATGCACCAATAAAAATCTGAATATATCCACCACCAAATTAAACAAGTGCAATTAGTTCACCACACATATATAAGAATGTAGCTATCGTGTCAGGGCTGTGGTTTGTTCGGTATTCTTGCCGTTTCTTACACAACAAAGTTGTAATTAATTGCTCATCATCATAAATTACTCATCTTTGTTACAGGAGCAGAAATAAATAATATATTTTCTTAAAAGCTACCAGATGATATAATAATGTAAAAAAGGTAATCATGCATCATAACCAACCGCATTATCAAATTCCTAACAAGACCAAAAACTAATCTTTCCTACTAATCTGTACAAAAGGGAAAAAAAGAAGCCATAAAAATCAAAGCTTGAACCTTCACAACATCCCAAATTAAGGCAAATATAGAAACGTGATCTATAACCAAAAACAAATCATGTCCTATATTTGGAAAAGAGAAAAGAAAAGAAACTATGTCCTAAGTTTGGCAATCATCTCCTCCACCAACTGAACAGAAGTCCCAGTCCTTTCCCCTCTATCGATCTGCCTCATTACCTTTTCCAACATAACATTCTTGGAACGTTTGATCCTTGATGATGAAGATGAAGATGATCCACCATTGTTGCAATCCCTAAGTAGGATAAGCAACGCTTCTGCGGTCTCCCGACCTCGCCACGAGCCATTGATGCTCAGCTGAAGGAGTCCCGGCATTGCCCCTTCCTTCAGAATCATTCCTCTGTATCTGTCCCTGCTGATTTTGCATATCAGCAGTAGAATTGCGGTCGCATGCTCTTGGCAGGCCGGTGAGCCCTCCTCCACAGCTTCCACTAGCATTCGAATTACGCCTCCTACTTCACAAGCCTGGAACACACAAGTTATGAGTTTCAAGAACGGTTTCCAATCATCCCACTCAGAAAGGCTGCACTCATGTGCCATTGAGATCGTCACAAGTGTTCTTTTGGGGTGTTAAAGGACACTTGTAATGATCTTATTAATGGTATAAGGGTGCAACAACAGATTGCACCTTTTCCAAGTGATTGATGTGGGTACCTGATTTAGAGCAACTTGTGATGATGAAACTATTGACTCCAATAAGGCCATTGCCTTCTCAACCAAATTGGAAGACTTGTCGGTTTCGTAGATCAATTGAATTAGAGTGATTACACCGCCGGAAAGCAAGATTGTTGGAATCACTTGGGGTGAAGTGGAGAGATTGTGCAGCGTGGATATGATATCGAACTTGGCCTGATGGCTAATGAATTCGCAAATTGGAAACTGCGAGTCCAAGAGTTCGAAGAGAAGCTGAACCCCCCCAGCACATGCGATTTCGGGCTTATTTGCGGAGCTAGAAGACAGGATCAACAGGAATGCGAGGGCCAGTTCCAGTAAGGACTTATTATGTTGCCGGATGATCTCCAGAATAGCTGGAATAGCCCCTGCTTTTGCTATCCGCCGTTTGTTCCTGAAAAAGTTTCAGTTCCTATTATTACGGTTCAATTTCTAAAGACTGAAACAATGGGTGTGAATGGATTTAAGCACAAACCTCTCACTTCCAAAGGCAAGATTGAGCAGAGCAAACAGGGCAGCCTCAATGGACTCATAATCTTGGCTATGAAGCATCATAACCAATGGAGAAATTACTCCATTTTCAGCTAACACCTGTTTTTGTTTACTGGTCATCTGCCCAATTTCTCTGGCTCCCAGTATTTGAGCCCCTCTTTCACCGAATAGAAGGGCTTCTGCCATGGATGGTTCTTTCCCTGGAAGCGAGCCCCAGCAATTGGCCTGGCCCCCCCAATCTGTTCTTCCTGAAAGCTTATTTAGCAGTGGTTAAGAAGGAATGTTGTGAGCATATATCAAGTGTAATTATAGGCAGGGTGATTGATTGCTTCACCAAGATGCAAAGTTCTCACTTTTCTGCATGTTGTTTGAGATGGAAGCAATGAACTATCCACCTCTTGAGCTTTTTGTAACTACCCTGAGTGGGGTTGGGAATACCTTGGAAGTGAATCTTTCCCTTTCCTTATATAGAAGAAAACTGCCTGTCAGCTTTTCAGGAAGTGAAAATTCAATGTACAACAGAGATAAAATAAAGAAGCCCACACACAGGGAAATAGTATCAATATTGTATGATATCATACATGTCGTGTGCTTAGGGCTGTCAAACGGGCCTAGGCCCGTTGGGCCGGCCCAGCCCGTGAGGTATTTTTTATGGGCTGGGTTAGCATTTCAGCGGCCCGTTAGAAATTAGGCCCGCCCCGCACCGGCCCGTTCAAAAGTGGGCTGAGGTGGGTTAGGGCCGGGCCGGGGCAGCCCGTTTGTGAAGCTCTAAAAATTTATGTTAAATTATTGATGGGCTTTGGTAATGTAATCCTAAAAAATATATGCATATCAGTCCATAGATAGTCAACATGTTCAAAATTAGAAAGAGCAAAATAAAAAAAGAACAGTTTTTTTCTATAGTGGGCTAGCCCACTTTGGCCCGCAGCCCGCCTTGGGTTGGGCTGGGTTAGCATTTCAGCGGCCCGTTAGAAATTAGGCCCGCCCCGCACAGGCCCGTTCAAAAGTGGGCTGAGGTGGGTTAGGGCCGGGCCGGACCGGGCCAGCCCGTTTGACAGCCCTACGTGTGCTGCCAACATCCTATTTATATCTTGAGATCCAAACCTGACCCCTTTTTTTTTTTCTCATTCAGCAAAATAGGCAGACAAATTTGTGACCTTCTTGCTAAATTTAAGTGCCTGAAAGTATGCTTTTATGCTTTTTTGAAACTTGTTACAAGAGCTTAATAAAAGGAAGGATGTTGTCCTATGATTGGACGAGTCTCGGCACCCCACACCAGATGATACACTTGGACTCCATCAATAGCCTAGCCTAAATCCATCTGGTGCTGGGCACCATGGAGCTCCAAGAATCTCCCATCGTCCTCTCCCTGTTTTCCTCACTATCACAAGCATTTATGCGGCAGCTTATTTCCTTTTTTCTCTCCTCAGAGAAATCCAGTAACTGTTACGTTTAGGGTCAGTACATTGGAAAACAAAATACCACCATCCAAACCTGTGTGCAGCCGCTGTTGGAACACTGTCATCTTGCTATAATTAGTAAGCACCCTGCAAATCTGCTGCACATGGAATCAAAACCAGTCATGTGAATCTTTTCACCGGTTAACTTACTGCACCGTAATCCGTAAATATTATGAATAATAAACTTCATGAATGGAAATAAGAGCATTCCACAACGCCGTAGCAGCAGTTCACAATTCATTACTCATTAGGCTAAACTACTCCAAACCCCAGAGTCTCCTGTCCCATACTATGAAGTAAAGGATCGACCTTTAGTACCACAAAATTATAATTGTGTATCAGTATATGATAATTCCCGGCAATATCTTTTTTGTAAAAACAAACCGCTAGATGGCACATTCCAGTTACATAAAACGTTAGTTTACGAATTTCGTCGAACACCTTGTAGATTGCTCGGAAATGTAATGAATTTAGCAATCACCCTCAACGCAAGTGTGTCGGGCGGCGTAAGGACAGTGTTCATTGTTGTGCATCGAGCATCATCCGCCATTCGAAGAGCTCGATGAGTGCTGACGCACGACCTACCAGACCTCGCTGCGGATCAACGGCAACTGGGGCTGGATCCCTAATTTGGGTGAATCAAAGACCAAAAATGTTTATTTATAACCCGGAGTAACTATGCAAAACCCAAAAGCTATAAAAGTTGGGCCTAGGCCCATCAATAGAGATAGGCCCATTAAAGAAGTAATTGAGAATAGGCCCATTTACAAATCTTTCTTTTTTACGTTTTTATTACTGTCTTCTCAAAATGGAGCAGCCGAAAATGCAATGAAGCCGAAAGGAAAATATAAGTATGCAGATAAGTTATAATTAGACAAATTAAAATTCTGAGAGATATATCATCATACAGTATACATCGGTTACTGGGGGATTCCCACTGAAATTCTCTCCTCCAAATAGAGAAAATATATACTATAAAAAATAAATACTACATGATTTATTATTTTTGCAAAGAAATTGGATTTTCATGAGTTGAAGTTGGTGGCCTGTTCTTCAAATTCGCAGTTCATACCTTATGAGGAAATAATCATTGGATCATCGATTCTTTTACGCCAAAAGTACGATTGTTTTCTTCATTTTGATTATTTAATCGTTTCCTTCGATCAATTGGAAGTGTTTCGTTTTCGATTATTTTCGTGTAAATTTGGGGTTTCAGGCATGAAATCTAGTGTTTTCATTTTCAGTTGCAGTAATCGATGTCTAATTTGCTTCATTTTGATCTTTTTTTGTCGTGCATTTGTGCGAAGCGTAGTAGAGTAAAGCAAAATTGCAGCCGATTGTGAGGAATTTGAGGGGGGAAATCGAGGATTAGCATGATGGCGGCTCCTACGATTATGGAAATTGATGGATCGGCTCGTGTTGTATTGTCGGAGCCCACTGGTTCAACCGCCGAGGTTTGTGGTGTTTGTTTACCGTCTCTATGGTTTTTGAATTTTCGATTTTTGTTTTCGGAAACTGTTCTATGGTGTAATTTTGTATCTGATAAATTATCTGATGATGTTTCTGCATAGTTCGTGGAATTTCCATTATATGGTGTAAGTTTTGTCTTATAAGTTTTTTTTGATGTCTTGGTTTATAGATCATGGAATTCCTAAATGCAATTGTAATTTACTTTTGAGAAAAATGAATAGTACGGAAAATTTTCCCAATCTATAATCTACAGTAAGTTTATATACTCCAATCTATAAATTTGGTACTGTTCACCCACGCACTTTGGTTTAAAGTTTTATCATAGTTATACATGTTAAAACATAGCCAAGTGGGATCTTGTTAGATTCGTCTCATCGAGTAGTTTTTAAATATCGAACTTTTAGAATTTTTACTTGTACCGAACTTGAGTTATTAATGATTTAAAATGTGCATTGGACTGCGTGCACAATGGGTCCGTTACAATTTTTAGAAAACGGAGGAAGTATTACCCTTCAGACTTCCGAGTGGGGGTGCATTCTGTAAGCCGTTACTATGCAATCCCGAGCTTATAAATAGTAGAATAGACAAAGTCAATTTTGATGATGTTTTAACCAATGAACAGATTTCAGCCTATCTGACTGGGTTATGGCAGGACGGTTGAGTTAGGAAAGTAATCTAATCCTACTCTTGTATTGGTTATCTAGGTGCTGTTGCATGGTGGGCAGGTGGTCTCTTGGAAGAATGAAAAAAGGCAGGAGATGTTCTTTATGAGCAGTAAGGTGAAAAGGCCAGTTTATGTGTGGCATAATTATTTCTGCTTTACTAAATTTATGGAGTGAAGACATTCAAAACTGATTTTTAATTGTTCATTGATGTGTTTTCTTCGATGTCCTATTGACAAATTTATCAATTTCGAGTCTTGCTACAGGAGTATGTCAATTAGTAAGGCATTGATTTTGTAAGACTGAATATAAAGCTGTTGAGAATTTGATGATTTTGAATTTATAGTCTTGATGAATTTTATTATAAATTTGGGGAGCAAAAATCGTTGCACGCTTTACTGTTTAAAATAAGCTTCTGTTTTCTTTTGAAGAAATGCACCTTGGTGATTGGAAATGTTGGCAGGATTTATCCAAATATGCAATAGTTCTTTGATCATTTGTTTTACATTGTGATATTTGATAGCATCCTCTGTCCATAAGAAGTGTGCATTTCATGTTCATCAGGCTATATTGAAGCCACACAAATCAATCAGAGGCGGCATACCAGTTTGTTTTCCACAGGTCTTGCTATCATCTCTAGAAAATGTTTTACATCTGTGCCTCTGGCTTCATGCCTTCATATGTGTTGTGCATGTTTAGTTCTCCCATTTTGGGTCGTTGGAGCAGCATGGCTTTGCAAGGAATAGATTGTGGTCGGTGGATAATTCTCCTTCACCGTTACCTCCCATCAATAATTCCTCTGGGGTGGATCTCATTCTAAAATCCACCGACGAAGATCTGAAGACTTGGCCACATAGGTCAGAGTACTAAGACTATGGTACCCTATTGGAATTTTGTATGTAAATATATATATATACTCACTTTGGCTCTGTGGCTGTTGGCAGGTTTGAGTTACGCCTGCGTATTTCTCTAAGTACTGGCAAGCTCACCTTGATTCCTCGTGTGCGAAATACTGATAACAAGCCCTTCACATTCACATTTGCTTTGTGCAATTACTTTTCTGTATCTGATATCAGGTTTTACCTCTTCTAGTTACTGGTCATTAATGCTGAATATTGTGCCATATTTTGGTTGGGTATCACTAATTTACAGTGCATCAATGAAATTATCTTCATCTTTTGCAATACATCTCAGTTTTATACATCATTGATTCTTCAATTTAGTTCAATAAGTTTGCACGGTACCATGTTACATGCAGTGAAGTACGTGTGGAAGGATTGGAGACGCTTGATTACTTTGATAATTTGTTACAAAGAGAAAGGTACACTGAGCAGGCAGACGCAATTACTTTTGATGGGGAGGTAATGTTTTTAGCATCTCTCTGTTTCCCACTGTTGCATTGCAAGCTGGCTAGGCCATTAGGCCACGCCGTTGTGCTCGCATAATCCTGATAAATTACAACATCATTTGTCATATAGTAATTTTTATTTTTTTATAGTATGAGAGTGCAAAAAGCCTTCTGCAGTACAGCTTCTGGCATTTATTTCTTTCGTAACCAATTACTAGAACGTTTTCCATCTTCCAACAGATTGATCGTGTTTACTTAAGCACACCAACAAAGATAGCAATAATAGATCATGAAAGGAAGAGAACCTACGAACTTCGCAAAGATGGGATGCCTGATGCAGGTGCTTCCTTCACTCTGATTTAAGTTTTAGCGCCTCCTGTGTCCATTTTCTGATAACTCATTATTCAGCTGTGTGGAACCCCTGGGACAAAGGAGCAAAGGCGCTCCCAGACTTGGGTGATGAAGATTACAAAACAATGTTGCGCGTGGATTCTACTGCTCTTGAAACCCCAATAGTCCTGAAACCCAATGAAGAGTGGAAGGGCCGCCAGGAGCTGTCTACTGTGTTCTCCAGTTATTGCAGCGGACAACTTGATCCTCGAAAAGTTCTTCAAGGTTTTCGATAATCAGCACCGCACCCTCCAAATACAGATGAGATCGGAACAAATTATACTCTACGGCTTGGCTTTTCTATCTATTATCTGCTGCCCTCCGGCACTTTATTGCTTACTGCTTAGCATCTTATTACATTAGTGTGCTTGTATGAGTTGCTTTTATCTCATATTCGGTGAATTTATTGGCTGGTCCCTTCATAAGCATGAGGAATTTTGTGGTGTTTTCCAATACTCCATATATGTTCATCCTATTTTAATTATTATATGCAAACATTATTTATGAATCTCCTTGTGTGTGTATATGTGTTTTCATAATCAAGTTCTTGGTAAAGGGAAATCTAGGATTCCCCAATTCTCTAGATTCAGCATGTTCACTTTATAACTTACCATTTCAAAGAATGCTGCCTCCTGAGGCTTTAATACCTTGGGCTACAATTGGAGTTAAATGAGTAGCAAACTTAAAAGTGAGGAACACGGCCATAAAAATGCCACAAAATATGGTACCATATTCAGCTCTGCCTCCTAAAAACGCCTTACATACAATAATGCAGAAATGGGGACAAGACAAAACATAAAAATGCCATAAAATAGACATTGAAGCCACGTACACTTGGGCCTCATTATGTCCCAACTATTACAATATTCACAAGGGTTTGGGAGAGGGACCTCTTGAAACATGATATTAGGGTCAAAGACCCCCTTTTCATAAGTTTAGAGATAGGGACCCCAAAACTTTGAAACTTAATTAACATTTAAAGATTAACCTGTTCTAAAATAATTGATGGGAAATATTAAAATATCCATAATTTTATTATTTATTTATTTATTTATTTATTTTTATTTAATTTACTGATTATTATTAATTAATTTATTATTATTATTTATTATTTAATTAATTATTTATTATTATTATTATTATTATTATTATTATTATTTTATTAATATTTTTATCCTTCTTATCTAGTGGTTCTGTGTATTGTGTATTTTTATCGAACAATCTAGTATATGAAAAGTGAAAGACTTGTATTGTAGTAAATATTCTGTTGTGTCAATATCAAAATATTATGTTATGGACTCTATTTATGATCTTTTGCAGAGAACGTAAATAATTGAAATATATGCCATGATCATTCACAGTATTTATCATTCAAAGTAAAATTTCAGGGTCTACCTCGCTTCCGTAGTATAAGCTTTGTGGTTGAAACTTCTGATCAAGTCCTTCAACGAGTAACCTTCTTTCCTCGTCTGCTATCCTTCTTTCAGGCCTCCTGCCTTACTCCGGTATGCATGACCTCTCGGAAATCACTGTATCGATGGCATGACTCTCAACATATGTTTCACTCACTTACATATATTCAGAATTTTGGTAGACTTTAGAAAAATATACTCGAAGATATTTACTGGAATGATCAGGCTATTGTACTTAGCCGATCATCTTTTATTGAAAGCTTTTAAAATCACTCATAGTTTTACATCAAAGAGAGAACTTAAAGATTACAAAAAAATGCAAAAGAAAGAGTATTCTGGTGGGTATCTTCACTTCTGCCTTCTTCATAAGCCTTGCCTCCTTTTATAGATGGAGTTCTGAAGATCTAATGGTCTTGAATTGAGATACGTGGCATCATCTTCTCCCTTCTTTTCTTCTCCATTATTGATGTTCGGTGGCTGTCACTTTCTTCTTTGATCATGCACTTTGAGCTGTCTTCTTGTAATAATTCATCCGGTGACTATGCATTATTGTCTTCAATAATTCACTTGTTTATTGATTTTCTTCTTTGTTTGCTTGTGTACTTTCGTCATGGCATACGTCTTGCTGCATTATTCTCTTCTTAGTGCTACATTGGTCCTCTTTGTCGTCACTGTTTACTTCACTTCGTTGTCTCTTTCCGAAGAAATGTTCTTGTCTTCAGACTTGTGGTGGATTTTTCTACAGCTTTCTTCCAGATACTCTTGACTTCTTCTGAGCATTCAAAATTGTATGTGTCAAATTTCTGAATTAGTCCTGCTAAGTTTCCTGATCTGAATCCTGGAGTGTTCAATTGTTAAATCATTACGATTTCTTCATTTCCAAAAAAGATTCCTGCTCCTTGGTTGTATAGTCTTTTCATCTGTTCATGGACAGCATGTATTCCCATTGCTCTTTTGAAGTGGATGTATTTGTCATTGAAGATTTCTGTTTTGGGGGTTCCATAGTCTTGAGGATAACTTTCTGGTTTAGTGATTTCTTCTGCAATAGCAAGATGGTAGGAAGAGTGTTTGGCTTCTGGACTGATAGAAAATATTTTCAGTTTCTGGGTTTTTGGTCTTATCTTTAGGGCTTCAATTAATACAGATAATTTTGATATTTCGGTTCGTAAAGGGGACAGGAAAATAATTCTGATAAAGCCGAATTTGAAACAGTTCGAAACAAAGTTTGGGTCGCAGTCTGGTAAAATAGTTACTTGTGGATGTAGGGATTTGGTGAATTCTGTGTAGAATGATGTTTCTTGTCTGGGTAAAGAGTATATGTAGCTGCTCAGGGTATGGTATTCTGCTAAAAAGTTTCTTATTTCAGGGCTAATGGGTGTTGGTTGAGGAATATTGTCGCAAAAATACTTCTTAGTTTCTGCAATGTTTTTCGACGAGGTCGAAGGTCTTGCATCCCCAGATTGTTTTGCTTATTTGTCCTCTTTTGGAACAGGATTAGCTTTCCCCCTTCCTGGTTTGAGACACCAGTATTTAGTTCTTCAAGGGTATAAAAGTATTCTTCCATAGTAGTTAGTAATCCCTGCAAACATTTGTTATATTCATATATATCGTCATTGATAGTCTTATGTTCGTCCATAAAGCTCCCAACAATCAATTGTTGTAGTTTTAGTTGTCTGTCCATAGTTGACTGGAGTAGTTTTTGTAGTCGATCTATTTCATTGTAAATGTGGTCAGTCAGACCAGCATCATCCCATTGTTCATTGTTCTCCATATTCAGGGTTCCTGCTCAAAAAATCAGCTAGATAATTTTCAGTCCCTTTAATATATTCAACAATAAAGTCGTACATTGACAAAAAAGTCTGATATCTTATTATTCTTCTATATTGGGGTTTATTTGGAACTTTATTATAAATTAAAGGTTTTACTTGTGTATTGTCAGTTAATACTTTAAACTTTCTACTTAATAACCAAAATGAAAATTTATCTATTGATTTAATCACTGCAAGTAATTCTTTATCATTTGTACTATAGTTTATGGTTGCTCCTTGTAATGTTCCGGATGCATATCTACAAATTTCACCAGTATCGGTTTTTAATAATCCTGCCCAATGGTAGTCTGAGCTATCGGCTTGTACTATTAAATTATCTTTTTCGTCAGGTAATCTTAACGGTGGTAATTTGGAGCATTCTTCTTTTAATTGTTTGACAATTTCAGTATGTTGATCATTCCATCCTATCTTATTATTTTTTCTGATCAATTTTCTTAGATCATTTGTCTTTTTTGCTAAATTTGATATAAATCCTTCTGCATAATTTAGAATTCCAAGAAATCTTTGTATCTTTAATTTATTCCTAAGTTCATCAGGCATTTTAACAAGTTTTGTACTTATCTGTGGTTGCATTTTAATTCCAAGTTTGTTTAATATTAGAACCAAAAATTCTATTTCATCTTTGAATATTTCTGCTTTCTTTTCTGATAAGATTAATCCATGATCTTTACAAAGTTTTGCAAATATATCTAAATATTTTTTATGTTCTTCTATAGTGTTTGAGGCTATTAGTATATCATCTACGTATACAAATATAAAGTTACTAAATTTTTTAAATGTTTTATCCATTTTTCTTTGAAATATTTGTGGTCCATTTTTTATTCCAAACGTCATAACTTTCCATTCATAGTGTCCTTGTGGTGTACTAAAGGCTGTATATTTTATACTATCTGGATGCATTTTAATTTGCCAAAATCCATTTTTACAATCAAATTTTGAATAGATAGTTCTACCTCTAGCTAATCCTATTAGATTTTTTTTGTTAGGTAGAAAGTATCCATCAAATATCATGTTTTTGTTTAGTTCTTTGTAATTTATTACTAATCTTGGTTTCTTTCTTATTTGTTCACTACGATTTCTAACCAAGAAAGCCTGACTATTATGTTTTGTTATAGATTCTTGAATAAGATCTAATTCTAACAATTCATTTATTTGTTTTCGAAGTTCTTCAATATCTTCTTGATTATGCATCATAGGTTGAGTTGTTATTATTATATCGTCGTTTTTCATTTTTAATTCTGCATATATTTTATTAAGATTCCATTTTTCAATTGGATTTTCTCCGTAGTTCTCAGAGATGTATTTTATTGTCTCATGAAGTTCATATTTATCAAAATCTTCTGGCTTTTGAATTAGCACTTGTCTTTTAATTTTGTAAATTTTAAATTTTATGTAATAAGTAATTGGTTGTTTTATAATTTCTCCTTTTTCACCACGTTTCTGAAGCACTCTGTATGGTTTCCTTATTCTCGGAATAGTAATATAGTGGTTACATGCTGATCTAAGTTGGATATTATATCTATCTACTCTAAAGCTTTGAAATAAACTTGTAAAATCTGTCCATAATAATACATCAATTGTTTTTACTGGGCTAACATATACTTCTTGTATTGTAAATATTTTATTACCTAAAATTATTTGAACATCTTTAGCTATTTTATTAATAATTAGACTATGTCCAGTAGCTCCATGTACTTCTATTGGTCTTTTATTTACTTCCCATTCTTTTATTAAATGTTCTTGTATTAATGTGATTTCTGCTCATGTATCCAGTATAGCACATGTTGTTATATTTGTTTGTAGTATAGTTAACTCTAGGTATACTGTTGTTTGGAAATCTAATTTCTTTCATATATATGCTTTTCCTATTACGAAAGCTTTTCCATTTTTTGTTTTTCCACTAAAAATTTCTCCTGTTATCGTATATTTGTTTAATGAGTCTAAAAACTCATTTCCTAACAAGACATGATAGGTGCTACTAGATGTTCCTTCTTCTTCTGCTACATAACATTTTACTTCTTCTATTAAGTCTGTACCTAGTTTTATTGGTACTATTACTATTTCATTTACTCTTTTTACTTCTCTTTCAAAAGTAGTATATCTATATTCTGTTCCTATATGCTTTGTTAATCCATTTATACAAGTTTTTCCTATATGATTCTTACCAGCTCCAGTGTCTACTAATATATTTGGTCCTTTTATCCAGTTAATGCCATTATAATATTCTATATTAATTCTCCAGGTTTGGGCTTTTTGTTTACTCTTTTCGTATGGAATATCAATACTATGTCTTGGTTGATCAAGTATTAGATTTGTTCTTGGGCTATAGTCTATACTTTTTCTGCTACTCATTGTTCTTCCTACATAGGATAATTGTGGTCTCCTATTTTCTAATGATTTTCCAATTTCTATTGTATTTTTCTTGTCTGCAAGATCAATTATCCAATCATCTTGTAACGTTGGATTATTCAATTCTGGTAATATTAGATCTGCTATTGTGTCTCTACATGCTTCGTGTATTTCTATTGTCTTTTTATCATCATAAGGTTTTAGTCTATTGCTATTTAGGTAGCTATAAAAAGCACTATAATGTACTGTAAATATTTTACTTTCATTTTTCATTACATCATTCCTATGTACTTTTATGTATAGGGTTAATGTTTCGTCTATATTTTGATCTTGTAAAGATACACAATAGTTTGGGTAACATGTAAATAATAGTTTTTGGTAAATTAGGTTTCCATTAATAGTTCCTAAGTGTGAGTCTTGTGGATTTAATAATCTTGAATCATGTAGGCTTATTGTTACTGGTAAGTCTATTCCACTTCTAAATAAAGATTTTATTAGAATCTTTACTCCTGCTAAATGTACGTATTGTATTTTCTCTGTTTTCTTTCTACTTAATTTTTCTAGCCCTTTATTTATTATATCTTTTGTTAAAAGGTGCAGTTTTAGAGTAGTATTAGTGTTACATACATCTACTGTTTTTTCTAGTTCATGATATTCATGAATTACTATATTATTTCTTGAGAATGTTCTTGATAGTATATTAAAATTTGTATGCTTGAATCCATGTTTTAGATCTAATCTTTGTATTTTATTAATTTGTTCTGGACTTAAGATAGCTTTTATTGCATATCCTCTTTGTCCTTCATATTGTTCTACATATTCTATTTCTTTTGTTTCCTCTTGTTCTTCTGTGATTATTTCTTTATCTTTATTCATTTTCTATTTCAGAGAATTTTACTTCATATATCTCATCTCCTGATTCTGGTTCACTTATACTTTCTAGATCTGATTCTATTTCTTTGAATATTTGTTGATTTATAATATCATATTCCATAAATCTTACTTATTTTTTCTTTGGTTTTGTACAATCACTTGCAAAGTGTCCTATTTCTCCACAGTTATAACATTTACATGTGGTTGGATTCTTTTTATTTTGTCTTTTATCATTTCTTCTTTTATAATATTTTCTTCCAAATTTTGGCTTAAAGAATTTTTTCTTATTAAAGATTTTAAATCTTTTTCCTTTCTTAAATTTTCTTTTTATTGGTTTAAAATTTTTAAATCTCTTATTTTTCCTATATGATTTATTTTTTCCCCATTCAAAATTTTCTGCATTTTCTTGACAGCATAAATCAGCAGCTTTATTATATATTTTAGTGTGGTCTAATATTTTTCTTTGGTAACATAACTCAGTTATTACCTGTCTTATTAATCTTATTCGGCTTCCTAAATTATTCGGATAGTCATTTTTATTTTGAATCCATGTTTTCCACATATATTCATCCCATGGTGATGGTAGTTTTGAAAATATAGAGTTCATGGTGTGTTCATTATTTTGTGAGCTTGTATAAGCTGTATAATAGTAATTTTTAAATTGTTCAGAGAATTGATCAAAAAAGCATAAATCTCTTAGTCTTATTTTATTTAATCTTAGTAACGCTTGATCTCGTTCTTCTATTATAGCATTGTTATCTAAGCTCTGTACTCCTAGGAATTCTTCTTGTATGATATTGATAAATTCCTCTATTCCTGTGTTTACATCTTGTCCAAATCCTTGAGTAATTGTATTCATATAAGTTTGTTTTGTATTTGAAGAAATTCCTGCAAGGAATTGTGCCACATTTCCTTGGACTAAATTCCATATTTTTAATGTTTTTGCTCTTGACGTACTTTCTTCTGACATTAAATGTATTCTTATTATCTGTTTCCATTTTTCTAGTTCTAGACTTGGCTGTTTAAGACAATCCAGATTTAGGAATATTGCATCTCCTGGTCTCACATTTCCTATTCTTGTTTCTTTTAACTCAAAATCTTCATTGTATTTCCAAATTTCTTTTTTAGAGGTTGTTTTTCTTATTGGAAAATTTCTTGAAGGTAAATTTTGTAATCTACTTTGATAATTGTCTACATTTTGTCTATTTGTAGTTTGATCTACTTCCATTGGTATAGTTCCTGTTACTCCTTCTCTTGGCAAGGTAGTGCTAGTTTCTCCAACTACTTCTGATGATGGTAAATATAATCTATAATTATTCATAAAGACTTTATGTTGTTCTTCCAAATCGCTTTCATTAGTTTCTAATTCTGTTTCTGAAAATGTTCCTGTATATATTGGTTCTAAATTTAGTCGTTCTAAATCACTACTTAATTCATTTATTAAGTCTTCTATACTTGTATTTATTCTGTTTCTTCTTTATCTTCTCTACTTTCTAATTTATCTTCCTTTAGTTCTTCATTTATCTTTTTTAATTTTTCTACTTTGTCTATAAGAATTCTAATTTTGTTTTGTTTGTTTAGGTTTTCTATTTCTTTCATCATTACTCTATGATCGAGACTTCTTGGTTCTGGTGTCTTCTCCCATTTTGGTAGTGGGAGTGTCTTTTCTAATTCTACTTGCTTTTGTGGAGTTTTAATTATTGTTTTGTATATGTATCTTTCGATATTGTAGAGTCTTGTATCTAGACTTATCATTAGTTCTTTTATTAGTTCAATTCCATCTTTTATTGTTTCTAAATCTTCTAGATAACTCATCTTCTAATATTTCTTATGTTTCTAATGAAGTCGTTTACTTCATCTATTTCAGTTTCCCTTTCTAATTCTTCTATTTCTATTATTTCTAATTCGTTTAAATACCATTCTTTTATTAACTCCGGTTCTTCTTTATCTGGATCTATATGTTTTTGTATAATTACATATGCTTCTCTTTCATCTATCATTTTAGAAATCTTGAATTTTATTCTTAATAATTTTTGTTTCATTATTATGGTACTTATATCTTGTGGTTGTCTTTCTATTTCATGAATTTTATTAGTCAGTCTTTCTAATGTTTCATTTTCTAACTTTATTCCTGGCATTTTATTAGTCTTCACTATAATTTTTCTTCATCTGAAAATTCGGGTGAAGGTACTCTAGTAAACATGGTGTTATGTATTATATATCCTGGAAACATTCTGTAAGTTGTAATTTCACTGTTGATTATAGTTAATTTGACTTGTGATAATAACTCTTGTTCTTCATCTCTTTTTGATATAATTTGTATTAAATTACCATTATATTCTTCCGTTTCGATTATATAGTTTCCTATCCAAAGTAATCTTTTCCCTCTATTGCCTAGTCTTATTCCAAATTCTTCATCGTTTTGCAATCTATTTAATCTTCTTCTTCTTCTGTCTATGTATGTTTTTCTTTCTTCTATTTGTTGATCCATATTTTCTATTTCTCTTTGGCTTATTTCATGATCAGGATTAAATGTGGGTGTTAAAAATCTTCGATTATCGTTGGTTCTTATTTCTGTAAGTGGTCTTATTTGTGGTTCTAATCCTCTTATTCTGTTTAGAAATGCTCTTTCAATTCTTGCTTGTATCATCAAGCTCTCGGTGTTATTTTGTGCATATTCATTATTTCTATTTATTATATAGTTTTCAGTATCGAGTGGATTAATCGTACTTAGTGGATAATCTATTTCTTGATTTTCATCTAAAGGATATCTTGCTGTTGGAATATATTCTGGGTATAGTTGTTCTGAAGTATCTAATCTTAATCTTGACATATGATAGTTTAATATATGATCATTATTATTATGGTTACTCATGTCCAGATTAATCGTTCTGGGCTCTGATACCATATTGTTAAAGAGGTGGAATATAAAAATGTTTTAATTAATTTTGTTGTGTTACTGGTTGTATTTAATCAGAAAAATAATATTCACCATAATTACTTAAATTGTCTGATATTTCTTCATCATAATTTTCACTATCAGATCCTATTCTTAGTAAAATTATTCTGTCCCAAAACCTTTTTTCTTCTGAGTAGGGATATACCTTTTGATTATATTCAGTTAAAAATATGAGTATAGTATAAACAATGTCATTCCAATTTTCAATTCTTTCTTCCATAGTTTGTAAATATATTCCATATTCGTATATTAATGAATTTATTTCTTCTTGATTCATTTTTTATAAGTTAATTATTGTAGTGGGTTTTACAAAATAAAGGGAATTTTTTGGTAATTAGAAAGTCAAGTTGTAGAGTATATCTCATACTTAAAGATAAAATTATTGGGAAGTTGTGTGCGGTGATGTTTAAAAGTCAAACTTTAAATGGGTCCTTTTTTGTAAGTTTTTTACAATGGGTCTTTTTAAAATGCAAACTAATTCTAATAGGTCCTTTACTCTAATTTGCCCTATTCACAATAACATGGAAACCCAATATCTGTATGGGAAAACAAGGGCCCGGACCCCATTAGAAAACGTTCCTTATAGTCAAAACCCCACTATTTGAATCCTTATAGTTTACGCCCCATAGATTAAGGAAAGTTAATAGTTAATGATAAACAAAACATTTTAGTTAAATAGCATGCTAAATCATATAACAAGAACTTGGTAAATATCATATAATATATGTGGTAGACCATATTGGTGTAGTATGGTAAACAACATACCAAGAATTTAGTAAATACCATATGGTATCCGTGGTAAAGTACATACCAATACAATGGTAAAGACCAAATGATTTATGTGGTAAAGCACATACCAATAGCATGGTAAACCACATAACATAAACTTGGTAAATACCATATGGTATCTGTGGTAAACCATATTAGTATAGCATGGTAAACCACAATAGAAAGGGTGTGGACGGTCCTGGGCATATGGGACGGATCATCCCTCTGACCGTCCTTAGTTTTAGAAAAAAACAAAGACTAGTGGGACGGACCTTTGGTGGACGTCTCTGCGGTGCCGTGGTATTTGTGGTAAAACACATAAGGACAGCGTGGTAAACCATACACTAATAACTTGATAAATCCACATGGTATCTATGGTAAACCATATTTGTATAGTGTGTTAAACGACATACCAAGCACTTGGTAAATACCATATGTTATATGTTGTAAAGTACATTCAATACAGTGGTAAAACACATACCAAAAACCTGGTGAAGACCATAAAGTATTTATGGTAAAGCATGCGCCAACAGGGTGGTAAATCACATACCAAGAACTTGGTAAATTCCATATGATATATGTGGTAAAACACGTGGTAACCATGTTGCCTATGCATAGTAAATGGCATCAGTGGAATGTGGTAGACCCAGTGGGAACATGGTCAGAACAATGTCATATATTGGTAACCAATGTTGGTGGTAAATTACACAGCCACAGTGGTAACCTTATGTGTAATTTTGAGTGGTAAACAAAAAAAGGTGGACATGGTAATACAATTACGAAGAACGTGGTATCCATTTTGCATGGTTGTGGTAATCTGGTATATAGGATTTTTGGTAAGCTCGGTATATTGGATTTGGTAAGAGCATAAACATTTACCATGTCTTAGTATTATTCGTTACTACATAAGAGCATTAACATTTACCACATTTTAGTATTTTTCTTTACCACATATATGCCTACGTCTTTATCACAATACAGTCAAATATGATACCACGTTTATTTTTATTCATGTACCAATGTCTACGGTAATGGATTACCACTCCTATATTGTATAACTAGTGAAAGCACTTTCTTGAGCTCAGGACAGACACGGGACGCTTCCCACTGACTGTCCTATGTACCATACTCATCTTATCACCATTTCAAGTAGACGTTTGCCACAACCTTTGTTTACATGTTACCACAATTGCTATGCAATTTGTTACCATTTGTATTCCTTCTTGGTTACCACATATTTATAATTTTGGTTACCACGTTTCAGAATATCGACTTTTGCGTTACGTTAGAGTGGTATCAATGAAATCATTGGAAACAAGAGTATACCACGTCGCCATAAGCTTCGCATTAAACATATGTACAAGAGTCAAACTCCTTGCGAGAATTTAGTGAAACATATAAGAATATGCAAAATTAGAATGAGATCGAAGTGACATCGACCTTCTAATTAATAATGAACTTCAAATTTACGATCCCACGTCTCTATTACGATAGAAAGATACGAATGGATCAAGATATTGATAGTTTAATACACATTTGGAACTTTATTATGAGTACATAGATGATTCTCTAAGGAATGCAATGTGAGATGTTAACATAGATATTTCTTTTAAGTATGTATTAACTTTTGGATTCATGGTAAGTACATAGATGGTCACAATTTTAATGAATTGAGGTAATAGAACAATATTTAATTCATTTAAGCCTAAACATGACATGATTTTGAACCCTAACATTTTCGACCGGTAAACTTACCATGTTTGTTGATGTGGTTTACCACATATATACTACATAGCATACCATAAGTCTTGGATACACTTATCACAATCTTATTTGACTACTTACCACACAATTTCTTAAAAACCCTAAATTTATATTAAATAAATACTCCCTCTGAAACTTTTGACAATTTCCCACACGAGTATTTTCGAAATAAAAGAATCCCGGTCTTGATTTTATTACATGAAAATCAAGTTATGATCGCGGAGTTTGGATTAGGGATATATGTATAGGTTGTCACGTTTTTATTACTCGTGCTAAGAAACTGTGGCCCGAAAGCGCACGGTGTCAAAAATTGCAGTAATTTATAGTAAGACCGGATCGTTCACTGGAGGATGTGCGATAGAAGCAGGGCCCACGTCATTTTATAAGATTTTCAACTCGGTTACTCGAATCAGTTTGAGAAGTTGACTAACAACTACTTTACTGAAATTAAGCTAGTTAAGAAAGCAATTAAAGCTATTCTACAAAACACGTAAAATTCTATTCTAGAATGCAGATAAGTTCTGAGCTATAAAATGGTTAAAATTATTCTAAAAATGCAGTTAAAATTACTCTAAGGAAGCAGATTTAAAATGAGACAGAAAGGACTGGAAGAAAATAATAAAAATTGGACAAGATTCAGATAAAGCATTATTAAACTTCCGTTTTTATACACAGATCTTTGCTTGGGATAATTCTGTCAGTTAGCTAGTTCTCATGCTCTCTATACCATGTTCCCTTTAACAGACAGGTACTTACAGTAAGAGTTTACATGCTCTTAAGAAAACAGATTCTAAGATACCACAGACTTATGACTGCTCCCGTCAGAGCGTGTCATCTATCTGTGGTGGACAAGCAACACCTGACAAATCATTAATTGAAGTGTCAAGTACTGCTATCATTCCCCCATGTCATATCCAAGGATTCTAATCAAGCCTGGACTATCCCATAACTCTCAGACCTAGAAGCAGTTCCGCTACTTTCAAAACATCCGAGTGACCTCTAAAGAAAGCATTTAAAAGAAAGCGGTAAAGAAAGCATTTAAAATCCTATCACTCGGAGGTTTCAAAAGAGTTACCCTGGTAGTATAAGAAGAGCCCCCAGTCAGGATGACCGGATGTGGATCAAGAATTCCTGGACTTCAGTAAACCGCTCACAGTGTTTACTTCCTTCCGGGTGGTTATGAGATACAAACTAATGAAACGAACTAATAAATTAGTTCGCTCCGGATGCACTCACTCAGGACTCGAAGATAGACTTTGGCAGAAGAAGATAGCAGTTGAAAGGAACTCAACCCTATCTTAGAAAATAACCAAGGCTTACGCATTGTTCTTTTAGAAATATCTAACACACTGTATTTGAATCCAAGTGGATCCCATCTCGGTGTGATAGTTAAGACTAAATTCCCAATACATAGCAATTTTGGAAAATAATAGATTTTGAAAATCAATCCCTAAACAGGTACTAGACTCTCAATAAAAACACAGACCCTTTCAGTTTAGAAGAGACCTAATCGCCGACTCTGCTTCTAATTTCCCAAAATCAACCCCCAGTCAGATATGAATTAGACGTAACTGGCGGATTTATCCCTTACTTAGATCCGGATTTTATAAAGGATTTTTGTGGAAATTTATTATGAGTCATCTGATTAAAAATCGAGACTTCTATGTCCAAGGGAAGGATCCCAAAATAATATTGACCACAATATTTACATAATAATATCATGCATAAATTTATAGGAGAAGTGTAAAATTAAAATAACCCAAAATATAAGGTGTAAATTTATAGTGTTTAGGGTTTGTGGTAAATAATCTACAGTGTCTGGTAAATTATCTTGGCTAATTGTGGTAAATAACCTACACTGCTTGGTAAACACCCTAATCGAGAGTGGTAAGTTTATTCGTTCGTAGGTTTCGGGTTCAATTCATAAGTTATTATCATATTTAAATGATAACATATATTCATAACAACATATGGGTTAAATTGATGCCCACAAGTGAGACCATGAATCGAAATGTATGTATATACTTGAGAGCTATATTGTTTCACATCTCAAGCTAACCTCATTATCTCATTAGTATAATCATGTTTGTTCTAATACACTAGACTACGAAACGTGGTGACACGATTTATCATTTACCCTTTCAACTCGCCATCCATGAACCTGTCGAGTAGTTCCCTCCTTGCTTCATCAACTTCATCCCGTCCGGACCAATCACGCTTCCCTTTGTGAGGTGCAAATGCCTCATCCCCACTGGATGGTGTATCCACATCATCAACATCAAGCTGCGAAATTCAATAATACCATATTAGCTTATATGGTGTAATTTAATCATGGATGTTGAATAATTAATCAAAACGCAGTAGACGTCTTACCGGTTCTTGCGATGTCCCTCTTCCCGGTTCCTGTACTTTCCCAGATCGCTTTCTTTTTCTCTTCTGTGTAGTGAAATCCGGGTCCATCTTCTTCGACCTCCGATCCCTCCTATTTTGGACATTCTTCATCAACGATGAGACAAGCTTCTTGTCGGTCTGTGGAACGACCTCCTCCTCTCTTTCATCCCTGGCATCGTCCTCCTCCTGCCTTTCATCCCTCTTCTCGTCCGCCTGTTTGCTATCCTCTACATTTTCCTCGGATCCCTCTTTAATCAGTCCTTCATTCTCATCCACATTCGCTAGCAAAACCGGCACTATCTCATTAACTACCGCATCCACACCCGTCACATCCACCTCTTCCAACCTATGGTCATCCCCCATCACTCCAAAATCCTCCTCAGTTGTAACCTGCTCTTCTTCCCCCTCCTCCTCCACATTTCGTTCCAACACACCCACCTCCGGTTCCTTTATGTAGGCAACCAACATTTTTTCAATACTATCTATAACATTATAACAAAAACTATAAAATAAAATTAAATTAAAGTTTGAATTCAACATACCAACATCCTTGGGGGCTCACACAACATCTTATCCACTTCCAATGGGATAAGCATCACCATATCATCGGCCATCACCTCCCGTAACTCTTGCCGACATCCTTCAATCTTCCCGCTTTTGTCAACCCATCTCGTAATCCTTGGAAATCTCACAACATCGATTGGCTTGCCAAAATTTGGCATCCTCTCATAAAACCATGCCTGCAATTACATAGGTTAATCAACAATGCCGGGGTTAGCTCCACATCATTTAATACATAAGCACCAATATTAATTCTATGACTAACATACTTACCAATAGACCCACAGTACAACCGCTCACATATGAGGATCTACCCTCCACAAATCCTATCATGGACTCGACCAAATATGAGTACACAGCCGGTCTCCAAGCATATTCCCCCAAAATAGTTGTATCCTCAACGTAGTGCCATAGGTACTCAGGCGTCGTGTACCCGGTGGTGGGAAACAATAGACAATTAAACACCAACAATGTATACAAGCTTGCATACTCCCCGGGACTGCACCTATCATTGCCCTCCGCTTCTCCTGCCAAATCCCGTAAAGCCTTCGCAAATTCAGTTCTTTTAACATCCACACACCTGCCGTTGAAGAACTTAGTCGATATATTCTTCGGATTGTCCTCCAGCCTCTTGTCAACATGATGTCCTGCGTGCCTCAAGCCAAGCACCAATTAAAACTCATGAGGACAAAACTTTATACTAATGTCATCGCCCACTACAAAGCTTCGCGTAGCCGGACTAAATATTTCTAGGAGAGCTTGCAGGCGTGGGAGAAAGGCACTCTCTTTGCTCACCTTGGTCAAATGGCCAAATCCGGTGGCCTCTATTGCCTCTCTTTGCTGTACCGACCACCTAATCTCCACCTCTTCCAAAACTTCTCGTAGATATTTCGCAGAGCAACGAGGAGCTTGTATTTTTCTTTCATTCAAACCACCTATTCATAAATACATTAAACCAACAATGATTCTACATCACATACTAATAAAGTAAACCACACAAAAGTTTCAAACTTTTCACAACATCCATATTTCAAACACTATGAAATACAACAAGATAGATTTTTATGTTTTATTTTTCATGTGTTTTGAAGTGGGATCTCTAGTCTAGTCTAGTTATATGGAGCAGTATAGAGCAAATGAAATATACTGCCAGTTCACGAGTGCCTTTTTTGTCATTATTGATCTAGAATTCTTACTAAATAAATCATTGGATTTTTCTATAAAATAAAATGTAATTTTGTTACTGCTGTTATATGCAAAATATGCAAAATTGTTATATTCATGAATTAACACAACAATGTCTTCCAATTTGAGGATTTTAATCCAACATAACCATTCTAGCATTTGATCGAACACCTTACGTGCAAATTACATTCAAAAACCTAATCACAATATTCAAGTTTCAATTTCCCCCAATTCGCACAAATCAATAGATAATACCAATAATAAACTTCAATTGAAACTGCAATCTTAGATATCACACCAATTACTAACTCCATATTCAACCAAATTTCACAAAAAAAAACTAAAGAACCATCGATCAATACCTTCGTCGTCGGCCTCTTCCGTGTGAGTGGTCTTCTTCTTCGGTGGCATTGGTGAATGAAAATGTGAGTGGTCTTCTTCTTCGGTCTTCTTCTTTTTCAGTGTTTCTTCTTCTTCTTCCACACCCTTTCCCGTTCCCGTTTCCCGGTCTTCTTCTTCTTTTTCAGTGTTTCTTCTTCTTCGATCTTCTTTTTCAGTGTTTCTTCTTATTTCCCGTTCCCATTTCGGCCCTTCTCTTTCTCCTCTATCGTTGTTCGTCTCTTAAATGTGACCCACGATTGCTTGCTTGTGGTTCCTTCCTCTCTTGCTTGCGGTCTTTCTCTCCAGCTTCGATTTCTCTTCGTCTCTTCAAATGTGTTCACGGTTTCTTGTCTTCCCCCTCTTTCGGTTGCTATTGAGTTTTGAATTAAACCATTTGTGTTTAATGTTTAATCGGATTAGGGAAATAAGGGGGGAGTAAAGAGGGAGTCAAAAAGTGTGTTGGGGTCCTAAGTGTAAATTTTTTTTAAGGGATCTTTTATAATTCCAAACATGGTAAAAGGGGGCCTTGACTCTTATTTCCCCAAAAATCAATTGAAGCCAAACTTTGATAAATCGGCTCGACACAAATTGTACTTGTAAAATGTCGACCCAAAAGGATGGTAATTAGTCTTGATCAGTGCCGACATGTAATTTCTTCTTGTGGTGAAAAAAAAAAAAAAATTTGTGAGGAACTTGGAAGAAATTCATTTTTGGTCCCATAAGATTTTCTCTCACCCAGTTTTGGTCCTAAGTTTATAAAATTTTCACTTTTGGTCCCATTAGATAACTATTTTTTTCACTTTTGGTCCGTTGATCTATTTTTTAAGGAAAAAATCATATGGGATCAATGTGCAATTTTTTAAAATTTTATTTATTTGCAAAATGCTCCTTCCAATTAAAAAATCATAACTCATTTAATTAAATTCAAATTTATTCATTTGTACAAAATAAAATTATTTTTGAATTTATTAAAAAAATATTTATTAAATAATAAAATTGTAATTTTTTAAAGTATTTATATTTATTATATATTATATTGAATAAAAATATATATGATTCCACATAACATAAAAATTAAATATTTTAATTAATAATTATTAAATATTATTTTTTTAATTTTTTGATAAATACAGAATATTTTATTTTATATGTATTGCATTTATTATATATATTTTTTTTAGTGTTATTCAAAAAATATTGATTAAAATATTATACAATATTTAATAAATTTCATAAAATATGTATTTTAAAAAAATTAAACTTTTATTATTTAATAAATATTATTTTTATAAAATATAAAAATAATTTTATTTTTGTACAAATAAATAAATTTGAATTTAATTAAATGAGTTATAGTTTTTTAATTGGATAGGGGCATTTTACAAATAAACAAAATTTTAAAAAATTTCATATTGACCCCATATAATTTTTTTCCTTAAAAAATTGACCAAGGTAATAAAAGTGGAAAAATAATTATTTAATGAGACCAAAAGTGAAAATTTTATAAACTTGAGACCAAAAATGGGTGAGAAAAAATTATATGAGAACAAAAGTGAATTTTTCCCAAAAAACTTTATCCGAAATTCTGATTATTAGAATACCTTATATGGAGATGGTAGAAGTAATTATGCGCAATCAATCGATGGTAATTAATGGTGACCATCACTTTTATACTAATAAAAAGAGAATTCCAAATTTCAATTTAACTGATTTTTACGCAAAATAGAAACCCCAAAGCAGCCCACCATTTATTATTCGGTTAATACCAAAGTAGGAGTAAATAAATGCTTGCTACAGATCACACCAACTCGATATAATACACCATTTTCTTGAAAAATAAAAAAAATAAAAATAAATCACTGGTTCGGCTTCAAACTTACTATTAAGAAAAAAAAAATAAATTGGGGCACAGAATTTATTTTAATAAAACTGATTTATTTGAAAATAATTGTCGTTGAACAATATTTCTCATAAATCCATGAAGTCAGAAAGAAAATTTAACAGTTATTACTGGTACTCGCTCCGTTCCTTTTTAGTTGTCCTTTTAGAGATTGAAAAGTGTTCCACAATAGTTACTTATGTTTAGGTAGTTATAGGTAGTTATGTTATATTTTTACTATATTACCATTCACTTTATATAAATGTTATTTATTGATATTTATTAAGAATGAGTTCAGTTGAATGGTAAAAATATAAATATATGAGTTAATTAATGCAAACATTGATTATTGAAATTGAGCTAGACAATTGTTTAGGAACGGAGGGAGTATTATTTTATGAAAGAAATCGTTTGGGTGTTGGCGGCCTGTAGGTGCTGGCACATTCAAAAGTGATGGGTATGTGTATATGAAATGATGTGTGAGTATAAAAAGTGATGGATATATGTTATGAACAAAAAAGTAATAAAAAAATAAACTACCGTCTATACATCACTTTACAAAGGGCTACACATCATTTTTAGCGTTGCCTGTACCTGCTGGCAATTGTTATGA
Organism: Hygrophila difformis; assembly: GCA_030278955.1. NCBI lineage: Eukaryota > Viridiplantae > Streptophyta > Magnoliopsida > Lamiales > Acanthaceae > Hygrophila > Hygrophila difformis. The sequence continues at coordinate 23,053,323 of JAOANR010000008.1, read as the reverse complement.
CATTATAGAAACCGGATTGTTTTATGAAAATTAAATGAGAAAGTGAAAAGTAGATTTCTGTCGGTGAATTGGTTTTACTTTTTGAGCTGCTCACAAGCATAATTTCAACTTAGAATTGGTCATACTGACAATGCCATACTCCATACGTAATAAGTCACCATGGTTCATTTTCTTTGTATATTAGTAGTAGTACTATTTTAAATTTGAAATATAATTCAAAATACTATTTTTGTTTTCATTAAATATGCATGTTTATCTCATATACTTTGGTGCATTTATATTTTTGCAGAAGTGTATGATTATATTAAATTACTTTCATATCCCTATCATTTTCAGATATACTATCTATATTGAAAGTGAATTAATAAGTTAGCTAGAATTAATTATTTTGAAATTCCGTTGCATTGCTTAAAATTTAAGTTGTGGGTACTGAAAGGAATAAAACTTTTCCTAGGTACTGAATAGGTAGGAAACTTTGATTTTAGGTATTTATCACAAATTTCCACAATTTTATTAAATTGAATTTCAATGCAAATGAATTGCGACAGGCAGTTGAATTTATCCATGTCGTATGAAAATTCTACTAATGAAATGCAAAGTCAAAACTGAAATGTGTTAGTATTAACCTAGACAAATTCTTCTATATTTATTCAAACGTATAAAATTAAATATTTTGCTTTCTTAAGTTATGACACATCTTACATGAGAATATCATGACACCTAGCTACTTAAATTAGTCACGAATGGCATGCGAATTCATATATAATATTCCAAATATAAATTATATTATATACACATGTAGTAATTTAAAAATATTTGAATTGCCCGTATTACTCATAGCATAACAATGATATTTGACTATTTTGTACTCCGTCCGTTCCAAAATAGTAGTCTTTTTAAAAATGAAAAAATGTTCCATAATAATATTATTTTTAGGTAGTTTTAGATATTTATATTATGTTTTTACTATATTACCCTTTATTTTAAATAAATGTTATTTCTTGACATTTATTACGAAATGATTTAATTGGAGGGTAAAACTGGAAATATATGAGTTAATTAATGCATATCTTAGTTATTGAAATTGATATGAAAGAGACAAATAAAACAGAACGGAGGGAGTAATGTAATTTATGTATTTTCATACTTAGCAAAATTATGGGCATATTAAGATTATTACTTGAAAAGAAACTAAAAAAATTCATAGCCGAAGCAAAAAAAAAATAAAAAAAAAATAGTAATGTTCATGCTACATAAATTACAAAGGGTAAAGGAGAGGGATAGGAGGTGGATGGGGAATCAAATCCACAATTATAATGTTGGAAGGTATCAACTTAGCCATTACTTGGCAAGTCCTCATCCCAATATTTTTTTTGTATAATTAAGAAAAATAAGTATACATCTTAAACACTATGAACAATTAGTATGCAGATTATGCAACTATAACTCGTGATGGGAGAAGGCTGTTTTGTGATGTCAAAGTGATTATGGCGTGTACATATATATATATATATATATATCCAGTCTACCTACACATCAGGATGGTTGTGAAGATTCTACACATGCACAATGTGTTGTCTGAAATGAAATTTGTGATGACAAATGTAATGTTTCGAGTGAATTTTGTAATGTCTATAACAACAATGCTTGAGTCATAATATTTTCAATTAATTATATAATCTCAATCACATAATTATATTCTCGCAAGATTCTGAATATACTTCATCCGGTTTTTAAAGATAGCTACGTTTGAATTTTCGTCACTGTTCACACATACACATTTACTTAAAGTTTTATCATAGTTATACAAATTAAAATATAGTCAAGTGGGATCTTGTTAGATTCGTCTCGCGGTGTAGTTTTTAAATATCGAATTTTTAGAATTTTTATTTGTACAGAACTTGAATTATTGGTAGTTTAAAATATGCATTGGACTTCGTGTTATGTAGATCCGTAGCAAATATTAAAAACAGAGGTAGTACATAGTATTGCCATTATCCACACCGGATTGCTCACAGCATTTTCACAAAGACAGACAGACAATACACATTCTAGGACATGTATTTGTATGTACACGTTCTCAATTGCGCCAACACACGTGTGAACAGTCCATGTGAACCCAGAAAACAATTCATTAATCTTATGATTAATGTTAAATCTTGTAATAATTCCTGGGAACTCACGTACTCAAAGTTAAAGTACACCCACCTGCCCGCATCCATCCACACCGATCATTCCGTAGCCCTTCAACATCCAACGGTGCAGATTCATCCACTGTCAGAGTCCCGGGACCTCCGAGACTCCAACGCCCATCATTTTAATATTCAACTCTTCACATGTCTGCTTTATAAAATCAAAAACTGAAATCAACCAATCGAAGTCCTCTCTGCGAATGTACATTTGTCGTATTCTCTTCTTTGGCCACGAAACAAGATTACGATTTACTACTACGAATCAGTAAGTGATGGTTTTTCACCTTACATTTTAATTTTTTTGCATTTAAGAGAAGTGGAAAACCTTTAAAACCCTAATTTGGGTGAACTGTAGAATTGCAGTGAATGTTTAACTGCCCAGATGCTGCTGATCAAGTAGACAAGTACTCCAATGGGCTGCTGTAGAAGAGATAAAACCAAAATTGACCAGAGCAGAATTTAGTGAGTACTTACTGTAAAATTGGAAACAAAAAGTAAATCTGGAAGCAGAAAGTGGTGGGTGGGATACTCATTGCTTGTAAGTGACACTAGAGTGTACTTCTGAATTACAGAGTTTTTCATTTCAATTCCATGTGCAGATCTAATCTAATCTGATACTAATAATACAGTAATAAATATACCATACCATTGTTTCTTTTATAATTCCACAATTAAGGTAAACTAAAAAAGGATAAAGAAAAAAAAAGAAAAAAAATATATTCTTGCAGATTAAGATTAGATGCATTTTCCCGCTGTACCCTCCTCCACTATCTGGTTTGCTCCCTTACGCTTCCTTTTGCATTAATTATTCAATTTTAATTTGTCAAAATATTCAGAGTAAGAAAGTAAAATAATAAAGAAAAGATCCCTCACTGTTTTCTGACTTAGACTCAATTCCTTCCGCCTCTCTATCTCTCTCTGCAGATCAAATAGTTTAGCTGACAGGAAAAAAACTCAAAAGGGTGAAGTGGGATGCGGTGAGGAAGCTTAAATAAGAAAATTCATCACAAAACCCTTGATTCTTTTATATCAAATTTGATTCCTTTTTAGCTTTGTAATGGTTTTGTTCAGAGATATTTGAGCATTTTCTTCTGATTGATTTGTTTCTTTTGTCTGCAGTTCACATCTGTCCAATTCTTGTTTAGTTTGCTCTGCTCAAGGAGGATTTTTGGCGGTGGTATTATTCTGGTAATAGCATGTGGGTGGCATTTTCTTAGCTTTGGAAATTATAATATAAGTAGATGTTTTTTTTTTCCCCCCCAAATCCTTTTGGGGTGTCTATTGTGTGATTTGGGGATAACAATTTCAATCCATCCGTGTTAGGCTGAATGCTGATGGGATGTTGTTTTATAAGGGTGTTTTTTGGATGTGGGATTTACTCCAAATGTGGAAGCAAGCAAGCCATAAAGTTCTGATCTTGGTGTTGTTTTAATATAGTTCTGTCTGGGGGGGATTTTGCAAGGGAAAAATCAGTGAGATAAGAGGGGGTGAAAAATGGGATCTGGGAATGGATTTTATTCAGAAGCCGAGTTTAGTTTGGACCCCAAATGGCTAATTGATCCGAAGCTGCTTTTTGTTGGGCCAAAGATCGGTGAAGGAGCTCATGCCAAAGTGTACGAGGGGAAGTAAGTTTTGACTTCTTATTTTTCTTGGGTTTTATAATTCTCTTGTAGTACTTCGTATTAATCTATGAATTGAATTGGTTTGTTATTTCGGGAAATGAATGGATGGAATGTCTGGTTGCCTTGATTCAAGAAAGCCATACACTTTCAATGTTCTTTTTGTAGTGAAAAATGCAGTTTTAGTTTTGTGTTATGAATTGAAGTGTTCCTATGCAAGGATTGGCTTCAATTTCTTAATCGAATTGGGCCGTGTATCCATAATTGTTTCAGGTACAAGAACCAGAATGTTGCAATCAAAATTGTTCACAAAGGCGAAACACCGGATGAGATTGCAAAGAGGGAGGCCAGATTTGGGAGAGAAGTGGCAATGTTATCCAGAGTTCAGCACAAGAACTTAGTTAAGGTTCTGAAACGAGTTCCTGAAATAACAGCAAATTTGGGCATTTGGTCTCTCTGGTTGTGTGTAATATAATCATCAATAATAATAATGTCTGCATTTTTATTTTCTTTCTTCTGCAGTTTATTGGAGCTTGCAAGGAGCCTGTGATGGTGATAGTAACCGAGCTTCTACTGGGAGGGACATTGAGGAAGTACTTGTTGAATTTGAGGCCAAGGTGTCTGGATATGCGGGTTGCAATCGCATTTGCCCTCGACATTGCTCGAGCAATGGAATGTTTGCACTCCCATGGAATCATACATCGTGACCTAAAACCCGGTAATTACCAAGTTTTCCCCTTTTAAGCTGTAAACAATCCTTATGATCACTTGACATCTTAAATGAAAAGCTATGGGAACACTATTCATTGCTACATATAATGCCAAATGCCAATCAGTCAAAATTGTCAAGAGTTTACACATAGCTGTGTTCATTTTCTTGAGTCAGGTCGACATCTAAATTAATAGTTCATGGAAAACTTGTTCAACTGTGAGTGTGAATGTGAGCTCTTGTTTTTTATCGAATGAGAGTTGTATATATGTGACAAATTTTCTTTTACAAGAATCCAAATTGCCCTGTGGGAAGCTGTTTATTTTGATTCTCAAAAATAGATATGATAGAGATTTCACATTTCCATTCCTCGTGACCAATCCAGTGCAATAATGTGTATTCTTGTAATAGATGCTTAATCGTCGTTTGTTTGGACATATTATCTCCAGAAAATTTGCTGCTGACGGCAGACCACAAAACTGTCAAACTTGCGGATTTTGGTTTGGCAAGAGAAGAGTCGTTGACAGAGATGATGACTGCTGAGACCGGTACATATCGCTGGATGGCACCTGAGGTAGTCCTTGCCCAATTTGCTCAACTCATTTTATTTTTGGGAACGTCTAGTGTTTTTTCCAATCGTAATTACATATCATTGCAGCTCTATAGTACGGTAACACTAAGACATGGGGAAAAGAAGCATTATAACCACAAAGTGGATGCTTACAGTTTTGCCATTGTGCTGTGGGAGCTCATACATAATAAGTTACCATTTGAAGGCATGTCGAATCTGCAGGCTGCCTATGCTGCTGCCTTTAAGGTAACGACGATAGCTTCCTTCCTGTTTCTACTTAGTTGAATGCTCCATTCCGGGCTTCTGGCGTTTTGTACGTATGCATATTCACTCTGATAAATCCCCTTAAATTACATAGAATCGGGTTGAATTTTGGAACCATCGCAATTATGATTTACGAGTGGGCCTTCTATGTTATCCCTATCGTAAATGAAAGTTGAAACTTGTCTTTTCAGAATGTACGTCCAAGTGCCGAGAATCTTCCACAGGATTTGGCCATAATAGTCACTTCCTGTTGGAAAGAGGACCCGAATTCGCGGCCCAACTTCAATCAAATAATACAGATGCTCCTGCACTATCTGTCCACAATTTCACCCCCGGAACCTGTCATCCCTCACCGGATATTTACTTCCGAGAATGCTGTGTTTCCACCTGAATCTCCTGGAACGAGCTCCTTGATGGCCAAGAGGGGGGACGTCTGCGAAGACGGAACACCAAAAACACCCATGGAAAGCAAGCCCAGAGGGTTTTTCTTCTGCTTTAACCAGTGCTATTAATCTCTAGACAACACTTGAAATTCTCTCCAAAGGTAAATAATTTCCTTGAGATTCAAGAATGTCAGTTGTCAAATTACACGGACAAAATGGTGAAACTGTTGTACAGATATCTGAAGTTTCGAACTTTCATGCCTCGTGCAGGATCGCGTACTCTCTGGTTTGTTAACTGTCTTTTGATGGGATTCGAATCCAAGGGCTTCTAGATTTGTGGAGTTTGGGCTGCTGTGATGAGTTATACTGTAAAATAAGGTCCATCCAAAGGTCTCGACTCCATCCATCCATATGTTAGAACTCAGTAATAAAGCAATGACAGCTCTGTCTGAATGCTTGCTGGCAGGCCTTCCTCTTAATGTAACTGTGGCATAGCTCTCTCCATGTAGAATGCACTTTCACTTGTTTCTAAAAGGATTATTACAATTAAATGCAATCGCAATGGAAACAATTTTTTGCTCCATGAAGTTTTTCCGAACACATTGTTTCTACATCAAAGAACAAAGAACACAATGTTGTCCCTAGATGCGGTAGAAAATGTCAATGGATCCCCTTAGATATAGCCATGGTCCATGGACTTAAACAAGGACCAACAAGAAGTCAGTATCTAATATAGACTCACAGTTTAAGAATGGAAAACCAGATGACAAGAAAAACCAAACCTAAGCATTAGGATGCCTGGTGATATTCCCTTCACATGAAAAATGCAATACGCTTTCGTTCTCTGGTTTTGGTCTATTTGGGATATGCAGAACATTGTTCGATCCCTGCAACTGGGAATGTCATCAGCATCCGACATGTTCCACAGATCATCGCCATCTCATCTATCCCTGTTGAACGTTGAACTCACTTCGTGCAGCACAAGATGAGTGATATGAGGATACAGCTCTTTCCTTGGGACAGTAAGCATGTCCACTTCATTGCTGCACAAGACTGCATCATAAACATGTCTAGGGAATTCACGATAACTCCCCATTTGGATGATGAATCCTGGAAATTGTGGTACGTCAATGGGCAGGATATGATAGGGATCGAACTCCCAACCCTAGAATGGTTAAGCAATAGGCTAAACACTAATCCTCATTTTTACACATTAATCACCAATAAGTAAATAAAATGTCAACTAATACTAAAAAATTAATCGCTAAAACTACTTTTTATCAATTGTCAAACAGGCTACACATCCCTTTGAATGATTCGAAAGTAGAGCCACTGGTTTTAGACAGAAAGCAAAACAGCTGCACTTGTTTTTCGACCAGTTTAAGCGACAATGCCATAACGGCATTTCTGATCTTGGAAGTTGATTCTCCATGTTTACAACAAGATGACAATTGGCCTTCAGCTTTAATAGTAGTAGTAAATTTCAGGAACCAACGTCTTTAATTCTGGCTATTACTAGTATTTTCTTTGGTTCCAGAACAAGGATTTTCTTCTACTTTCTCCCAAATAAATCTTTACCTTCCAAACCAAAAGTAGCTTTTTGTAAGCCAAGTGCCAACAACCCAAAAGCATTCACAAGGAAGCACTCCTATTAGAACATGAAGAGATAGCAGATGTACCTAATTTCAATATTTCATCCACAAGAAGGAAAAGACCCTTTAGTTATCAAGTTCTAAGAATTTTGGAAGATCCCATGTCCCACACGAAAGAAAGACCATTCAATATAGAATAAAGAGAGAAGGCAATGGGTATCCTAAATCAATCTCTCAACAACAAATAAAAGCCCGCTCCAGGTTTTTGTTCCTACTCACCAGAGTAGAGTACATAATGAAGTTTAACTGGCTAGATGAGTGACATTTAATAGTCAGAGATGTATAACAAACTACTGAAAGCATTAATGAAAGATCACAAATCAACAAAATCTCAATTCCTAACATCATAAAAAATCACATTCAACCATGAATTATCCAGAAAGAAAAATTATAAAGGGGGAAACTAGTATGTTCTGCCCCAGACACAACGTTCGTTCAACTATTCCAGTCTCCAGAAAGGCATAAGCCAACACTAGCAAAGAAAAGAACAAAAGTTACAGATTAAAGTTCAAGAAATGCAAGTTATCAATAACTATTATCCTTCACAATAACCCACAATCAGCACAGCATTTTAATATACTGCTACTCTTTGGGGGATTCAAAGCCAGTGTTTGAATTTCATTGATTCTGCTGCGGTTCAAAAACAATGGCTATCACAAATACAAACGGAAAGTCGGTTCAAAAACAATGGCTATCACAAATACAAACGGAAAGTTGTTCCACAACATTTAACAACTGTGAAGTTACAAAACCATGAAGACACCATCAATCATTGCTTAAGGAAAAATATTTTATACAAATCTTTCATACTCTGGACATCATCAATCATAACACCCCCCCAAACAAAAAAAAAAAAAGAAGAAAGAAAAAAATATCCTAGTTTCTAAGTACATCCAAAATTCCAACAATAAGCTAACAACCTCAATAGATCATTAGATATACCCGGTCAAAGAAACTGTTACAATTGATGTATTGAATACAAGATACATAATACACAACTGCAGCCAGCAAATCATACATGTTATCCTAATTGTTTAGTTGTAAATCCAAAACCTACAGTATGATGAGAATTCACAAAATTTGCCTACTGCAATTGCTCACCTAATGCAGCCATGAGCTCACCAGGAGACGGTTCCCAAATTGGCAGGTCGGTCAGCTGTTGTTTCAGCCTCTCCTCTTGTGCACTGCACAATGCTTCAGCGACGTCGCATAAATTCGAGACATTCCTGATTACAGCCTCCTGGGCTTCAATCTGCACATATTCCAATTGAAGATTGAAAATTTCAGTCAGGGCACTTAATTCAAACATTGTTTTGAGAAGTAGAATGTAATTGAATCATTCCCCAATTTTACAAATGGAGGCATTAATTAGGGGGGGAAATACCATTAGCGAGCTCAATGCACAGTTTGAGATCCTGAAAAAAATGCTGGATGATCATTACCTGAGCGAGGAGATCATCAAGGGCCTCCCGTCGAGATGAATCCTCCGGCTCCGAAGGTCGTTCCGAGCTCGATGTAGGGCAAACCGGTTCGTGCCGCTCCTGAGGTTTCGCCTGAGCGCTTTGCTCCATTTGCTTCAACATATTCGACAAAAGCTCCCACCGCTTAATCTCTTCTACATACCTATCCCGCAGCTTCAACAGAGTCTTCTTCTTCCGCTCGCGGCGGTGCCTCCGCTCCACGGCCGGATCAGGCGGGTGTTGGGCGGAGGAGGAGGGGCCCGGGCCGGGGTCGAGGCGCGGCCGCTTCTTGCGCTTATACACGAATCCGTCATCGTTTACCAATTCCCAGTCGTCTGGATCTTCGTAAGCGGCCATGGCTGCAGTACATTCAGCTGGAGCCCAAAAATTGAGCGGAAAAATTGAAACAATTGAAAATTTGGGAATTGTTGGAGCGGAAACATCCAAAGAGTATTTGGAGAGGCGCTTTCTATTTACTTTTCGTCCCTCAACTTTTCAAAATAATATATTTGCCCCAAATAAAATTTCTTCAACTAACAGTGACACAGCACTACAGCAGCAGTATAGAAAAGGAGTTCGGCTAAATTCATTCTACCATATTCTAAATCCACACCACCCCTATTTTTCTATACCCAAAATGCCCTTCACCAATTTAAACTTAAAAATAAAAAAAATATTACACTCTATTATTCCAAATCCACCCCACCCTCAAACACATCAAATTCACCCCAAATCATTTCCAACACTTAAACCCTAAACATCATATTCTAAACCCTAGTTTCTTCCACCCAAAATGATACCACCACAAACACTTTGGAATGTAGAGGTAATGCTCTAAAAACTCTGAAAATCGTCATTTTCGCGCAGACCGTTCGGTACTAGTCAGCCGTGCAACATGCACGGCGCACGGCAGGTCGTGCTGTGCACAACACAACACGCACAGCTGGTCTTGACTGTGCGCTACTCTATGCGCACGGCAACCTTTGCCGTGCGCTACTCTTTGCGCACGGCGGAACTTGCCGTGCACGCAGAGGCGTGCACGACGCACAGGTCTGTTCGTGAATTTGTTCAAAATTTTCACCCAACCTCCAATTTTACCCCAAATAATTGCAATAAATGCTTCATATCCATAATATAATACTCCCTCCGTTTTTCAAAAATTCTAACATTCCTACATTTCACGTTATCCAATGCACATTTTTAACACTTAATATCTTAAAATGTGTAAAAGTAAAAATCATAAAAATTTGATATTATAAAACTACGCGATTAGACGAATCTAACAAGATCTCACTTGACTATGTTTTATCTTGTATAACTGTGTTAAAAATTTAAATCAAAGTTACTCAGTGAATAGTAACAACTATGCAAATGTTACAATTATTTACAAACGGAGGGAGTACTAATTTAACATTTCTAAAAATAAAAATCAAGATCTACTAGAAATGAGTTAATTAAAGTTTAAAACAAAACCCTAGCTTTAAATTTATCCATGTGTGAGAATCTTGCTTGACTCCAAAACTTGAATCTTTGAAGAACAAGAACTAAGTGAGACGAGATGCGAGACCGAGACCGAGACGAGATGGAGACCGATGCATACGCTGTTCTTTTTTTCTTTCAAACGTGATTTTGTGGGGTGAGTGTTGGGTGGGATAGTGGGGTGAATGTAGTTAATAATAGGATTAGATATTGTTTTGAGTATAGAGGGAATTTGGGTAATTGAGGGTGGGATGATTTTAGAATTTGTTGACTTTTTAAAGTTATTTGATGGGATGGATTTAGTAAATGGTAGAGTCTAAATAGCAGTACTCATAGAAAAGTAAGAACAAAAAAACTGTTTGAAATGTAATGAAGTAAAAAAGCATGTGAATGTAATACCCTGCGATTCTTGCCCAAATTATAATGCAATGGAATTAAAACTCGACGAACCCTCGGGCTAAAAAGAGTGAAAGTAAAACCAAAATGAATGGAGAGAGTAGTTTGGTGTATCAAGAATGAAATTAATTCTGAGAAGCAGCAGTTAAATTAGGGAGAGGAATCCCCATAGCCAAGAAGTAGGCTCTCTCTGCCATGGCCAAGCGCTTTGAAAACATACTCCACTCACTTATACACCTCTCTCTTACCTGATGCAGACAAGATAATTAAGTTCAGGACTTATATTCAGACAACTGAATTGACTTAACCACCCCCCTGCAATGAAGTAGTAACTTGAATGATATACTTACTCCTTCCCAGGGTGCCCTGCCATCACTTGCTTCACCCTGTAAGGACAACAAAGGTTGTAACAATCAGGAACTTGACAAACAGGCTAGGCTAATCATGTAGAATTGTACAAGTAAGTACACTAAATACACTATATGCACCTGATTCCCTAACGAGGGGACAGTCTGGTGAACTATCCATTGAGAATCGACGACTCCTATTTTCTCGTGGGCAGGCTGGTTTCAGGAATAGCACAGTACAGTTAAGTTTGGAAGCAAGACCAAAGGATGGATGATGACACATTAGACGTTAAAAAAAGTTCAAAAAACTGGCTGACCTCGACGCACATCCTAAGAGCAAAATCGAGCCCCCATCCATGGACCAAGTCATTCTGTAGCAAAGCCAAATGGTATTTATGAAGTACATTTTTTTGGGTCTCAAATGAAATTTGCTTCTTTTCTGTACCTGAATCATGTACCATACGCAGCGCCATGCTTTACGAGAAAACACAGGTGCCATGATCTCAACGAATCTGCAGATATTCAAAGCCTTTGTTAGCAAGAACCATTCTTACTAAAAAGTGGTATAAAGCTCACGTGTAACGTTGATGATGAACTTGTCCACGTACGCTGCACAGGGTGGCAGATGAGGATCTCTACACCATCCGGGCCTTTCCTCAGTGTTCCTGCAGTTAGTGCAAATAGTTAAGAGAGTTGAGGATCTGCCAGCATTCTAAGCGAAAATGTGTATGGCTTTTGCTGCTGTTCATACTTGTGAACCTCGCTGTCTTCTCGCCTGCTTGTCATCTGCCACGTCATTCCTCCATATGGGGATAAACCGGGCTGCGAAATTTCCAAATCATGTTTCCTCACCAGCTTTATATATCTGTTTACAAGCCAGACAGACTATCTGTAAAAGCTTAATTCGAAAAACAGGTTGGATTTAAGCAGGATGCAACTCACTCCTCAGGATCGAAATTTTCAACACCCAAGTCTTCATCCCAGATGAATATATACTCGTAAGGAGCCACGATGTCTGGGTGCAAAAAACGCTTGGCATACCACCTAGAAAGGCAGGACAAAAGGTTATGTTCCATTAGACACTGGCATTGCAATGACACTAGCATTATCTATGTACCATTTGGTTTGCTTCCGGACACTGAAATGGATCGCCCTTTTCGACCACTCAAATTCATCCCACTCACTTGTTCGTCCATCGTAGTGAAATAACACAATTGTGAAATTATTGGAAAACTATGAGACAATTACAATACAAAGCAATTAAGGCTTTAACAGATGTGTTTGAAAAAAGGACAGCCCAGGGATATGAAATCTGCAATCACCTTTCTTACTGCAGCATCGATATTGTTTCGCTGATCATAGCCAACAGTAAATGTGACAAGATATTTAGGTTTAACTGAAAAATCCTGCAACAATCGACACATATCAAAGACGCCGACATGATGTTCAATGACAAAAAACAGAAGATGGCCACTGTAGCATTAAAATCACCAGAACAAACTGAGATCAGTTGTGAGAATCAAGACATTCCACCAATCCCTTCCAGACACTGTGAATTAACTATGCCATATGAAAACATTGAAAGGCATACACACCTTGTCTGGATGACCGAATCTTCTGCGGATGTGCATATCAGACTCGGCCACAATTATCCCGGGGGGTAGTCTTTCTGCTCCTCGGGGATTTGTGGGGATCCAGACCTGCTTATACATGACCACTTATGAATAGCTAACTAAACGGTCCTCGATTCCATGCTTGGAGACAATCAGAATAACAATACAAGAAAGTTAATTGGAAAAACAAGTCTTGCAAATGACTTAAAACTATTCCTTCTCAGAAAAATTCACTATAATTTTTGTAGGGAACAAGACAGCAGCCTACCTTAGCCTTTTCAAAATTGTGTAAATTGCCTCCGCGACCTCTCAGTGTAAACCATAAGTTCAACATAGCTTGGGTGGAGAGATCAGAGTACTTGTCCTCGACGAAAGTAAGATCGGTGGATGAAAATATGTTCGAAGGTAAATTAGCCTGAAAAATTCTGAATCCATCATTACAATGTTCGATCAACTAGAAAATTAACTAAAGAAAAAAAGACGAACATCAGATCGTGAATAAACTGAACATGCCTTTGTTAATGAAATAAAAGGAACAGAAACGCCAAGATAGAAGCCGAATATAATGCCAACAAAAGCCATTACAATTAGCCTCAGCATTCCATTTGTTCTTCTTATATTCAAGCTGCAGACACAACATATATATAGGAATAGGAGTAAATATATATCTCGACAACATCAACAAAAAAAAAGATGTATCCTTAGCTTAATCTTAAAAGCCATAAATTTTAGGGTTCATAGGATAGATGTGATTTGATCGTAGTGATGGAATGAGTGGAATTACTTTGAAACGGTGGACCTCCGCACAGGAGTGGCCATTTTGATGAAACCCTTGATTTGTTGAAAAGAATGTCTTTGTCCTCTTCACTTTACCATATGATAAATCGTATACATGTCAGTATCTTGAATCAATCTTGTCCGAATACATATACAAGAGCGTAAATGTTGTATCGCTCATCTTCGTTTCAATTGAAAAGAAATACACTGACATTTTGCTGCTGCAATAACGTTCCAATAATTGGAAAGCAAACAGGCAAATTGATCACATATATTTGTACGTAAGTGAGGGTGTGAATCGGACATTGGCCTTACCTTAGGATTGACGAGCCATGTAAGAAGAAGCGAGGTTTGCGCGGATAAATGACGGTGCATTGGTGGGACAAAGCGGCAAATTCAAGGACAATGAATGGGACATTGGAACGAGATTGCAATTGAAATGCCTAATGTCGCAAAACCGCTGCAATTCTTTTTTTTTTTTTGCTAACAAAACCACTGCAATTTTCAGTTGAATTCTTTTTCCTTCTTGTTTATTTATTTATTTTGTTTTGTTTTTATTTTTTGTTTTTGTTTTGTTTTTTTGTTTCGTTTGTATGTTTGTTTTTATTTCTAAAGTGAAATTGATCCTGAGTGCCAACAGCCAAGAGATGAAGAGAGTGACATGAAAAAATAAATTGATTTTCTTTTTTCTTTTCCAATTGGAATTTTTGGAGAAGTTGGAATTAGAAAAAGGTGGTGGATTAGTGGGATCCGTGCCACACATCTATTTGATTTTTTTAGGTTGGTGGCACGGGCTCAAACACAACATATATCGAATATGTTTTTATTCTTAACTATGTAGGGGTAGGCTATTCAACTTCAATTTAAAACAGTTCAAAATTTTCAATTGCTTATTATTATTATTATTATTATTATTATTATTATTTATTTTTTCAATTGGTGATCTTTTTCCCCTTAATTTTTGGATGGAGCGCAAACTATAATTTATATATTGTATGCATTTTGCACAATTATTGCACTTATTATATTTTACATTTACGGGTGACTATCGAACTCAGAAGGAAACAATGACAAAAAGCATATGTATAAGGGCCCGTTTGGATTGACTTTTAAAAAAAGCAGAAGCCAAAAGCAGAAGCAGAAGTGAAAGCCAAAAGCAGAAGCAGGTAACTTTTGTGTTTGGATGGAATGTTTGAAAAACAGCTTTTTTTCAAAAGTGTGTTTGGATATGTAAAAGTGAAAAGTGCTTTTGAAATGTGTAAATTACCAAAAAGTATATGCTATTTATATATAATAGTATATATTTATAGTGTAATTAAAATAAATTAATAGGGGTATTTATGACTCTGCACACATTATTAGGTGCTTTTGGCTTCTGCTTTTCGGAGAAGCACCCCCTTTTGCAGCTTTTCGAGGTGCTTTTGCTTTTTCTAAAAAGCCAAAACAAACACTCTTTTTTCTTCAAAAGTGCTTTTGGCAGAAGCAAAAGCCAAAAGCACTTGAAAAAAAGCCATTCCAAACAGGCTCTAACCTTCCTGGGAGGTAATTGTGCTTTCAACCTTAAAAGGGTTATTTCATCATCTTGATCAATGCTCTTGTCATCTT
Source organism: Hygrophila difformis (assembly GCA_030278955.1). Taxonomy (NCBI): domain Eukaryota; kingdom Viridiplantae; phylum Streptophyta; class Magnoliopsida; order Lamiales; family Acanthaceae; genus Hygrophila; species Hygrophila difformis. Next base: position 23,038,256 of record JAOANR010000008.1, on the reverse strand, counting down.
CATTGTGTCATTGTTTTGACATGCAGCTAGCTTCTGAAGTTGTTAACCAAGAATTTTGTTGATTGATAACGGTGAAGATGATTACAAAGATTTTGAAAGAAATACAAGAAACTTAATAAACTTGTAAAGGAAATGAAAATTACAGAATTGAAGAACACAAAGAAAACTTTGTAGAAAGGAAAATAGTGCAGAAAGTAAATGAATTGAAATAGCGATTCCTCTTGGGGGGTTTGTCCTGATCTTGTAATTCCACCTCCAACTTATTTATAAGGAGGAGCCTCAGCCTTCAATGAGTGGTAATGCCTCGTAACGTCCCAAAATCTTTCTCTTCCAATGTCGCCTGTCTTCAATGCCCATGATTCCTATGCATTGATGATACCGGATCTTCCTCCTTTTGATTGTATGCCTTCAATGTGCCACAATCTCTCCAATGAGTCTCGCCAGGTTCCCACCACATGGTCATCATCCGGATAAGTCTTCAATTGAACTGGGCCTCGAAGATGGATTGAGCTAAATTCATTGGGCCTAATAAACTAATTTATTGGGCCTAAATTATTGAGTTAACAGATGCCCCATCGCGCAATTTGTCTAATTAAAATTTTAAGACAGATCTGCGCGTTTGATTCATGCCAGCTTGCCACGAATATATATATATATATATATATTTTCAATTCTTAAATCTTGAAGTCCACTCTATCTTCTGCAACCTTGTCCTTTTCACATTTATTTTCCTCAACTGCACCCACTTTCTCGTCTCTTTTCGTGTCTAGTGCCCAATTAATTTGTCAATTAATTTCTCCAGCTGGTCGTGCCCACTATCAATGGCACATGCTCCAATTCCTTATTCCGACTACCAATTAGTCTCAAGTTACCCCTTTTCAATCCTCAACCACAGATTCAAAGTACTAGAAGTAAATTCCCACAAAGAATCGCAGAGATTTAAGCACACAGCTTCGGTGGAGCAGCAACAGGAGCAACAGCGGCGTCAGGCAGTGCACGGAGGAGGAGAAGACCGGGTCCAGGAGGGCGGTGCACGACTGATGATGGGGACGGCGGTCGCTGGTCGGAACAGCAGCAGCAACGGTCGACAGTGCCATAATAGCAGCGGCAGCGGAGGGAGTCAGTGACAGGAGGTGCCTGTGACGGGTGGAGACTCGACAGAGAGCAGCATGCGCAGGGGGAGAGGCCGCGACTCAGCGGTGGCGACAAACAAGCTCGAACATACAAGTGGCGGTGACGGCACAGGCATACCAGCGGTGCACATTAAGGTTTCCTTCACCAAGGGGATGAACGACGCTGTCACCTCCAAACGCAGTTGCCAGGTCCGCGAGCACCGCCGAGCAGAGCCAACACCCTTCCTTGGGCCGCCCATTGTCACCGCGAGCCACCAATACCCTTCCGGCCGCCAACACCTGCGGGCCGCCAATGGTGGATCGCCGACAGCCCCGAGAAGTGCCGCCAGTGAGGGCCGCCAGCCCCTAGAAGGCCGCCAACTCTCCGAGATGCCGCCATCTTGACCGGGGAGCCGCCAGCCGCAAGCCTTGGACCTTCCGTGTGCCGCCAACTTGCCAAACGCCGCTAGCCGCCATCCAAAACTCGCCGCCAGCTTTTCCACGGGCCGCCAACCTCGTGGGCCGCCAACCTCTCGCCAGCCGCCAGCCTCGGTCCCAAGCGCCGCTAGCCAACCCGGAGTGCCGCCATCCTGTTGCGCCGCCAGCCTTTAACTGGGCCGCCATCTCCTTCCCAAGCGCCGCCAGCTCCCGCCGTGAGCGCCGCCAAGTGACTTCCGGCCCGGGCCACCATCCATCTTGCTTGGTCCTTGTTGTGTGCAATAATCTTGTTCTTGTTCTGTTGCTTTGTTGGCCAAGACTATGAATTCTTAGAACATGATTTAGAGACTAGGGACTCAAAATCTATTGAGTAGATGTTACATGAATTCTTGAATGGCATGTTCGAGCTTGTTGCTTCTTCTCGCCTCATTTGTGTGGATTTGGTGTACTCTCACATGCATTTTGATCGATTGATATCTGTCTGTTTATACATACTTTGATCCATGAATCAGTGTGTTTTGATCAAAATTTCCACGGACCATATCATATGCCCATGACTTAGGTTTTTAGAAAACCATGCCACATAATCAATAGCCGCCATCTCCCTCTGCTCAGGCCGCCATCGAAGATCCCTGGCCGTCATTCAGCCTCAGTAACCCGTGCCTACCTCGGCCGCCATTGTCATGACGCCGCTACTCAGCCACCAACTATTCAGGCTCCAAGGCCGCTGTTGATGGCGTCTTAAGGCCACTATCCAGGGATGTTTCCACCCAGGGTTACTGGGTTGGCCATCACCCTTGGTTCGTCTTCCTTTTTACTGGGTTTCAATTCACTGAAAGTAGACCCGTATGTAAGTCGACGCTTCTCATCTTGTTCCTCAAAGAACTTTTCCAAGCGGGCCGCTCTCTCGGCCAACTGGGCAAGGTCAGTGCAATCCTACACAATTAAATGCTCTTTCAATTTTGGCAACATATTCGCCACTGCAATATTGCCGATCTCCCTATCAGGGACCGCCATTGTGTATCGACCCTTAAGCCGCTGTAATCTATTGATAAAGGTGCTCGCCGCTTCATCGGCAACTTGTTTAGCATTAGTTAACTCTACTAAACTGACACGTGTCAAAGGAATGTAGAACCTGTCGTGGAAGGCTCTCTCCAGATCAGCCCAACTCTGAATTGAATTAGGCCGCAAAGATGCGTACCAGGCGAAGGCAGGTCCAGTAAGGGAGTACTAAACAACCTCAGCTTCAGCCAATTATTGGACGCTGCTTCGCCACATTGAGCAGTAAACCTGCCTACATGTTCTACAATGGATTTGTGGCCGTCTCCCGAGAACGTGGTGAACTCAGGCATTTTGAAGCCCCTAGGGTAAGGCTGCATAGTGTCTACCCAATCAGGGTACGGTTTTCTGTATGTGGGCCGTTCCATCGACCTTAGTTGAATCCCGAAGTGTTGTTGCATCATATCTGCCAACAACTCGGGTGACACCACAGGCGCCTGTGTAGGAGGCATGGCGGCTTGAGGATACATGGCGACTGGGAGAGGGTTGGCGGCCTGATGAGCCATGGCGGCCGGGTGTAGGCTGGCAGCCTGATGAGCCATGACGACCGACTGTGGGTTGGCGGCCTGAGGCATGGCGGCTGTGAGAGGGTTGGCGGCTTGATGAACCATGGCGGCCGGATGTTGGCTGGCGGCCTGCTGCATGGTGGCTTTAAGTGTGTTGGTGGCCTGAGGATGCTGCATGGCGGCTGATGGCGCACCATGCACTGCCGCCACTTGTGGCATGTTCCCTCCAATAGCAGTAAGAGTAAGGATGGCGACCGGTGGGATGTGAGTGGCCACTCCAAATGGTTGTGCCGTCGCCTGACGTGGTGCCATGCCAAATGCACTAGGAATGGCCGTACAACCTGGTACAACGCTGGACGCCATCAAGTATCCTGATGAACCATAAATCGGCATGGGAGGCGCCGCACAAGAGAAGTTCGGCATGTTAGGTGCCACATGAGTAGTGAAAGCATGAGTAGACGGGTGATGCACCCTGTGAAACCACATTTAAATAAGCTTAAATTATGATAAAATGAACCTAAATTGCATGCATGAGATCCTATTTTACTGCTTTTTAGTGTACATTTCTTGTGGTTTGTAAATATTAATAAGACTGATTAAATTGAGCTTATTTGAGCTCAATTTACCTTGTTTTATGCTTTTTAATAAGACTTTGGCAATTCTAAGACATTGCAATGATGTTTCAGGCATTAAAATGAAGAAAGAAGATGTTCGGAGAACAAAAGATGTCAAGTTCGGATTTTTCAACACTGGACTGTGCCCAGAATGCGCCGCATAGGCATGTCGGCGCCCAAATCGAGCCCTGAGCGCCACATCAGGCGCCGCATCAACACTTGGGAAAATTTCGGATGGAAAAAGCTTCAGAGTGCGCCGCACGTGCTTGGCGGCGCCTAAAGTGGTCTCCGAGCGCCGAAAAATGCGCCGCACACAGAAATTTGGAAAATCGTCGTTATGCGCCGCAGCTTCTTGGTGGCGCCTAAAACCTCTTCCGAGCGCCACATTAGGCGCCACAGTCGCGGTTGAGCAGTTTCTTAACCTCCCGAACTCGGTTTTAAACACCGTTTTCTTCATTTCTTCGACAGACAGACTCATTTTTTCGAACATAAACACTCTGTAAACATCTGCTAATGGGAGAAGAAGGCCAGAAACACAAAATCATGCCGGAGGAATGCATCAAGGACGCTGTTCTAGGCGTGTTCTTCCTATTCTAGGTGTTGCCTTTCTTTTTCTTGCATTGTAATGAATTGAAATTGCCTCCAAATGTAATCTGCTATCATGTTCTTAATTTGTAGACGGATTTCTGTATTGTTCGTGTTAGAAGTATTCTAGAACGGGAGTTCAGAATCACTTTGAAGTACGAATTTATCTTTTATGGAAGCAATAATATGTCGATGTTTAATTCTGTAATCTGGATTAATCTGTTCTAATTGTTAGAATGTGGATTAGAATCATGTACTGTCTATCAAAATTTGATCGATTATTAAGTTTGGATGAAAATCTTGAATCTGCTATTTTATTTGTTTAATCTGAACTGATCGATTAATCTGCTATCATATTAAAATCTGCCTAATTTGGTTTAAGCGCCATTCTGCCTGAACTTAGAGGTGAAAATTTCATGTTTAGGTGTAATCTGCTTTTTAATCGATTAAGATGGATAAATCTGCTATTCTGCTAGAATCTGTATTATCTATTTTTAGTAATTTGGCATTAATTCTATTCTGTCTGCATTTTAATATTATTAATTAAATCCAGTTTACCATATTTTATTATTATTTTACCATAATTATTAGATTATTTACACTGTTTTGCATAATTTAAATGTTAGAATCTAATTCCATAAATTCTGCTTTGCTAAATCGGGAGATAAAAAGTAGAATTAATATTTTAGTACCGGAATTGGGAATAAATTACATTAAAAATGGATTCTGGCATGTGCACAATGATTTGGGAAATGAAAAGTGCCTATTAATTGCTATAGGAAAATTTGTATGCTTGGGAAAGACTCAAATTTAGGCCTAGAATAATGATTGCAAAATGTTAGATAATCTAATCAGCTTCCATGAAGTCCGTTTAAGCATAATTTGAAGTGTTAGTAGATTATTATATTTTTAATCTTTATAAAAATATTTAAATTTAAGAAATTGATTTTTAGAACATTGGGAAATGTCAAATCATAATACAATTTCTATTTTATAATAAAGATGGCAATATTTAAAATATTACAATCAACTCCCATTAGTATTTTTATCAATTAAAACTTTAATTTGCTTTATTTTAATTTAATGTCACTGTTTTAATTTAAATCACCATTAGAATTAAACAAATCTTTTTCAAAATATAAAATATATTAAATAAACTTAAAACAATTAAAATATTCTCCAGAATGAATTAATATTCTGAATTCCCTTGGGTTCGACCCGGTATTCACCGGTTTTTATTACTTGATGACAACCATCCGCTTGTGGTAAAATATGAGTGGTGAAAATCACCCATCAAGTTTTTGGCGCCGTTGCCGGGGAATTTGTTGTGAATTTTTAATTATTTTTAGTTTATTAATTTAAATCTATTAAGTTAAATATTAATTTAACTGTTACTTATTTTATTTTATTTTATTTTATACTTGCAGTGCGAAGCAAACAAGCAGAAATAGCTTGTGATCCTGAAATTGAGCGTACTCTTAGAGCTATTAGATTAGGAAAACGTAGGAGACCAGCTCAGTTGGAAATTTTAATTAATTCGTCCTCTGATGAAGAAAACTATTCTCCAACGACTGGAGTTTCAACAATTCAAACTAATCAATTAGTTGCTCAGTTCAATAGGTTAAACATGGCAGCGAATGATAATGATAATCAGGGTAATAATGGAGGTAACGGTGGTGATTTGGAGCACGATGATCAAGCTGAAATGACCATTGAAGAACACTTACAAGGAACTAGTGGAAATCTGCTTAATAGAACTCCTAGGCCTGATGTAGATGCTTCAAGCTTTACCCTCAGCCTGCACTAATCACTATGGTTCAAGCTAATCAATATAATGGATCACCTACGAATGATGCTGTAGAACACATAAGGAACTTTCTGGACTATTGTGACAAAGTGAAAATAAATGGTGTTACTAGTGATGAAATTAAGTTGAGATTGTTCTCGTTTTCACTCAGAGATAAAGCTAAAACTTGGTACAACTCACTTCAATTAAGGGATGTCACTACTTGGGATAAAATGTTAGAAGCTTTCTTAGAACAATTCTTCCCACCATCCAAGGTTATTGAATTACAAGAAAAAATCAAAGAATTTGTGCAAGATGAGGGTGAAACTTTACTTGAAGCATGGGATAGATATAACACTTTATTGGCAAGATGCCCGAATCATGGCTTTGAAGATTGGCAGCAGATGCACTTCTTCTACAATGGGTTGATTGATCATTGGAGGAACTTGTTGGATGCAGCAGCTGGAGATTCGTTTCTGTCTATAGGGCCCTCTAGAGCTAAGGAAATCATAGAGAAAAAGATTTCTAATATGAAAAAATTTCCTGGTAAGAAAAATGCTAGAAATAAAACAAAAGGGGGAATCTATGAGGTAGAGAAGGCAGTTGCTATAGATTCTAAGTTAGATGCTTTGATGAGGGAAGTTTCATAAAGGAGCTAAAAGGGAGCTAAATCGAGCCTTAAATTTGACTTGTCAAATTGGAAATAGGCGAGACATTTACATATTTTACCTATAGAGATTTTCAGATTTTAAATTCTAGAGAGTCAAGAATATAGCTAAAATCACAAAATGACAATCTCGTGCATGTAAGCCTTTTTAAGGCTAGCTGGCCCACTTAAGAAAGGTCAAGCTAAAGTTGTGAGATGCGGTATTTGTCATGGACCTCACGAGTCATCAGCTTGCCACCTGCTCGATCAAGGACTTCAAGAGACTATGCAGTGTGAGGGTACGGAGGAGCAAGTGGAAGATGTGAACTACATGGGAAATAGGCAGCAGAATTACAACCAAAACCGACCTCAAAACCAAAACTTCTACCCCAACAAAACACTTATCCACAAAACAACCGTCCACCTTATCCACAAAACCAAAATCAAAATTACCCAAATCAAAATCAAAATTTTCAAAACCAAAATCAAAATCAGAATCAAAACTTTAATCAAAACAGAAATCAAAATCAGTCCTTCTACCCTAACCAACAGCCTAGGAACTTTCAACCTCAACAACAGCTGCAACAAAATCAAGTAAGTGATGAAGTTAATTTAAAAGAGTTAATGAGCACAATCGTGTCTCAACAACAAACAATTCAGCAAATGCAAGCCTCAATGAGAAATTTAGAAGTACAAGTTGGTCAAATTGCTAGGGACACTTCAAATAGACAGCAAGGAACACTACCAAGCATGCCTGATCCTAATCCAAAAGAGCAATGTAAAGCAATCACTTTAAGGAATAAAAAGGAATTACCTAATCCTTACCCTACCTTAGATGATCCAGAGGTTTCAGCTGATACTGTAGACGATCAAGGTGAGGATGCAGAGGAGGAACGTCAGCAGAAGGATTCTGAGGAGCCTAAGGAGAGTGAGAGAGCTAGTGTTGACAGGAGTAAGGATAAGGGAAAGTCTACTGTTCCAGTCAAGTCATATCAGCCACCTATTCCATATCCACAGCGTCTTAAGAAGGCTAAGGAAGATAAAGATTATGCTAAATTTTTAGAAGTCTTTAAAAATTTAAGAATTGATATTCCTTTCTCTGATGCCATTGCACAAATGCCTGTGTATGCTAAGTTTTTAAAAGAAATTCTATCAAAAAAGAGGAGTGTTGATGATGAAGAGAAAGTGACACTGACAGGGGAATGCAGCGCAATCTTACAAAGAAGGCAACCTATTAAACAAAAAGATCCTGGGAGTTATACTATTCCGTGCATTATTGGCACTAAAGAATTCAACAAAGCTTTGTGTGATCTCGGGTCTAGTATTAATCTGATGCCTCTACATGTCTTTAGAGAACTAGGAGTAGGAGTTGTGAAGCCTACTAGGATGCAGCTACAGCTTGCTGATAGATCCATTAGGACTCCTTTAGGCATTGTAGAAGATGTTCCTGTTCAAGTAGAGAGCTTCATTTTCCCTGTTGACTTTGTTGTTCTTGATATGGAAAAAGACATTGACATTCCTCTGATTTTAGGTAGACCATTTTTGCAAACTGGTAGGGCTATGGTAGACATGGATGATGGTAAAATTACACTTAAAGTAGGTAATGAACAAGTGTCGTTTGACATTTCTAAGACAACTAAAACACAACACGCTAGTTCTGACACCTACCCGTGTAATAGAGTCACAGCTATCTATCAGGAGGATGAGGTGATTGAGAGAGAGTTCTTTGCTAGGCATGATCCCTATAGGAAATTTGAGCAGTTAGTGGAGAGTTGTGAGGACTTAGCTGAAAGTAAGTGTGAGGGAGGTTTACCTGTGCAAGTAACATGTGCAATCGAAGAATCCAAGTTAGTCCCGTCTATTGAAAAGCCACCTACATTGACATTGAAGGAGCTGCCATCACACTTGAGGTATGTTTTTCTAGGTGAGAATGATACTTTACCTGTTATTGCAAGTAATAAATTAAATGATGATCAATTAACTGCATTAACCCAAGTGTTGAGTAAGCATGTTAGAGCAATAGGTTGGACAATAGCTGACATCAAGGGACTGAGTCCAGCACTGTGCACACATCGGATTTACATGGATGAGGATGACAAACCAGTTAGACAGCCCCAAAGGAGATTGAATTCACATCTACAAGAAGCTGTAAGAGCAGAGGTGATTAAACTACTCGATGCAGGTATTATCTATTCTATTTCTGATAGTCAGTGGGTGAGTCCAGTACAAGTAGTGCCTAAGAAAGGAGGTATGACTGTGATTAGAAATGAAAATGGTGAATTAGTACCTACTAGACCTACTACTGGATGGCGTGTTTGCATTGATTATAGGAGATTGAATGATAAAACTAGGAAAGATCATTTCCCACTGCCTTTTATTGATCAAATGCTAGAGCGTTTAGCTGGTCATGAATTTTATTGCTTTTTAGATGGCTATTCTGGTTATAATCAAGTTCCAATTGCACCTGAGGATCAAGATAAAACTACTTTTACATGTCCTTACTGAAACTTTTGACAAGTTTCGTTAACACGAGCTATTGCTAAAATTATACCAGGTTAGATTTATTAAATGAAAAGCGTTATGATTCACGGGAAAGGGTTTAGGGATATATCAAGATTATTAATCTTTTTATTACTCAAGTATGGTGCTTTGGTTTCAAATGGCGCTGTGGTCCTCTCTGTCATGAAATGTTGACAAATCTCATGGCATAGCCGGGATAGATTGACCTTCAGCCTGTCACACTGAGGATCCCCGGCAAATATGCCATGATACTTCTCATCAATTCTTGCCATAAGATTTCCTGCCATGAAACTTTTGACTAATTCCCACTACATGAGTATTTTCTGAAACTTCGTGATCCTGGTTTAGGTTTTATTTAATGAAACCAATTTATGATGGCGGTGTTGTGATTAGGGATATATTTATACGTAGTCATGTTTTTATTGCTCGTAGTTAAGAAACTGTGCTCCCGAAAGCGCACGGTGTCAAAAATTGCAGTAATTTATAGTAAGACCGGATCGTTCACTGGAGGATGTGCGATAGAAGCAGGGCCCACGTCGTTTTACTAGATTTTCCATTCGTATTGCTCAATAGGTTTGAAAGATGATTAATATCTACTGACGGGAATTTAAACTAGATCTTGAAAGCAGTTAAATTAATCTTACAAAGCAACTAAATCTATTCTAGAAAGCGGATAAGAATTATTCTAGGAATGCAGTAAACATTATCTACGAAAGCAGGGAAAAGGTGCATTGTGCCAACCGTGAAGTTGAGTCACAATGTAGACAGAAAGGACAGGAAGAAAAGAATGAAAATTGGACAAGATTGAGATACAGCAATATTAAACTTCCATTTTCATACGCAGATCTTTGTTTGGGATAATTCTATCAGAGAGCTAATTCTCATGCTCTCAATAAGGCTTTCCCTTTAACAGACAGGTACTTGCAATATAAGTTTACATGTTCTTAAGACCTCAAAT